>OV121081.1:2388142-2935065 GCA_921293015.1 Phorcus lineatus | reverse complement strand
GAGAGAGAGAGAGAGAGGAGAGAGGAGAGAGAGAGAGAGAGAGAGAGAGAGAGAGGAGAGAGAGGAGAGAGAGGAGAGAGAGAGAGAGAGAGAGAGAGAGAGAGAGAGAGAGAGAGAGAGAGAGAGAGAGAGAGAGAGAGAGAGAGAGAGAGAGAGAGAGAGAGAGAGAGAGAGAGCAAGAGAACACTAATGGAGAAAGTAAAACCAGTTTCCACCACTAACTAATTCCTACATCTACAAACATCGTGACACGTCATCTACTACTCTAACCTTGTAATCACAACATGAGCAACATAAGCTGGCATATGACAGGCATTTATTGCTATAATATTTACATATCAGGCTCAGATTACAGCACCGGCAGCTTGTAGCAGATTAGGAGACTAAGTAGTAAGCAAAATATGAATGGACAAAGTCTCTAACTGATCATTAACACGTTGTGAAGTAGAATCTGGTGCGGTGATATCAATATTATTCACAAGCTGAGGATTAATCTGTAATAACAATGAACCTGGTCATTAGCAGGTTGTCTTGATACAGGTGGGATGGTAATAATAAAGCATAATATTGGTAACACTTGTCGGGATCAAATAGTGACACTTAGCCATGAGCTGATATATTAATGGGAATCAATCCTTTGAGAGTAAAATTGGTCATTATGTGAAGTTAGTAAGTATGAAGTATAATATTTGCCATGGCACTGGTGACACCAGATTTACGGAGCCGAGGTTGTTGTAAAATAATATTGGCTCAATATGGCGCAGAAGTGTCGGAGACACATGTAATTATAACGGATTTACAAACTGAACGATAAGTATTGAAGACAATCGGATAATGGACTAATTGGACCGTTTATGTACGTACATTTCAGATGTATACACATCAGATTTAAAGAATGGCGTCTTGATGTTAGAAACAGGTGTATTATTGATGGCTAAATCCATTTGTTACTTTGTAAAGAAATGTTTTTAACCTTTGGTTAATGCCTCTATTATGAAATCAGGAAGATCAAATCAGAAAATACATTGTTGTTTTTATAAATTGTCAAATAAGGTATTAAACATATTCATGAAATAACTATCTCATAAATCCATTTGTTACATTGTAAAGAAATGTTTTGAAGCTTTGGTTAATGCCTCTTTTATGAAATCAGGAAGATCTTTTAGAAATTACATTGTTGTTTTTTAAAATTGTCAAATAAGGTATTAAACATATTCATGAAATAACTATCTCAAATGGTGTTTATCAAATACTTTGTAGATCATTAAATAAAGAAAAACAGATAGAAAAATACAACATGTATAACATTTGATAAAAATACAACATGTATAACATTTGATAAAAATATAACATGTAAAATATCTGATAAAAATATAAAGTGTCAAAAACCCACTAATCAAATTTAAAGATATGGTTCAAATTACATCAACAACAACAGTTCATTGTGAAAACAAGTTATAATTCAGAAGTCATTAAATGGTAAACAAACATGTGGCAACATGAAACAACTATTAATCCATTTACCTTTGCATGGCTATTGACCAAAGTCAATTACTATACCAATAAGAGCAACAGCAGACCTGAACCAGAACAAACACTATTAGTCTCGTAAAGTGATTCAGCCATTTCACTTCACAAAGGCTCTATTCAAACTACATCAATTAATTTTCCACAAGATTATTTAGTGTTAAAGTGATTAGAGAATACAAAGATAAAATGCTCTAGGTGTTTTCTCTACAATTACCCTCGCTAGAGTGATGGGGGGATTAACAATTTATTATACTGTTGTGATAACAATCTTACAGTAGTTAAATTGATTCCTACGTCTTTTTCACTTTTTGATGAGACTTCTGTTGTTTCTAATTAGCCATTGTACATACACAAATTATTTTTATATCCATCAGATTGAATGGGTTTGATCAACTTCAAAGGGACAGTGGAAAATGTATAGAAGATGGTTCTTCAGATGATGGGTGAGAAAAGAATAACATCCCTGAGGGAGTCCATGTTTAAAAAACACAAAAGATTGTTAATAATTGTTAAGATAAAGCGAACATCTATAGTTATCTTTATCTCGTTTGATCCAGAAAGTGAAGCATATGATCTATAGAAAGTGTACTTCTTGTCTCTTCTGATGCCCAGACATAAACGTTTATCTTCTCATCATTTTTTAGGTCAAAAATAAAAGCTAATTTCATGCCCAAGTCTTGAGCACTTAGAAGTGGCATACGTAAGAGGAACAATATTTTGCTGGATGACAACATTTGATCTTAACCCTTAAGATGCGGGTCCCGGAATATTCCGGGATGAAATTAGCTTTGCCCGCAAGTCCCCTTAGCGGGATGCGAGTAGCACACTCTATTTTTCTCACGCTAACTAATTATGACCGCGGGTCTCGGTAGCGGAGCCCGGAAATTTATTGCCTAGCAGTAGTCTCAGTTCAACACTTGTATTTTCGTTCCGGCTGTCGCTAAGCAACCGTGTTTAGTTTCGTTGGTGTTCTAAATAATGCGCGTACATGTTCCGAAAATTATGAAAACATTGATAACATTTATCGTACCAAAAATAAGCGTTAAAATCACTCAATTTTCCCCCACTCCCCGCCGCACGTGCTAATAGCCTGTGGGCACTTTCTCCCCTCTCGCACGAGCTTACCGACCCGCGCGTGCTATCGTTTGCTTACAAGCGTGCACTCACACCAAACTTACAACCTTCTATCGCACGCCCTATGCTCTGAACCCTTGGGCGTATTACAATACCGGTTGGATCTTTTGAAAGAGCAGAAAATTGTCTTCAATTCAATATAAAATACATAACTACGCCACCTGAAATGAAGATACAGCATGTGCCGCAAAAAAGGTGATTTTTACATATTTTTAGTTTTACACCATTTTGTCACACCAATCTTCACATGATGTGGTCAACTTATTTTAACAATTTTTATATTATAAGATAGAGAGAAAGATTAATGTCTTTCATTCCATGTAAAATTTGTACATGCGCAAAAATAAATAAAGACACAGCAAGCGCCGCACAAAAAGATAATTTCTCTATTCAAATCATGTAAACTGAACGGCGATTTTGACATGTGCCTTTTTTTCGTTTATATCTTCTCAACAGCTAGGCGTATTTTAAAATTGATTACCTCGTGATAAAGAGGAAATAATTGTCTTCGAGTTGATGTAAAAAAGTTATATGCAGTATATAAAATAAAGATACAGCAAGTGCCGCAAAATTGCGACTTTTCTTTAATCTTTGTGTTTTTACCATTTTCTCACACTTTATATCACATAAAGTTCTCGGGACATTTTGAAATTTCATATATCAAAATATAGAGAAAAGGATGATCTTTATTTCCATATAAAATTTGTATGTAAACGAAAATCAGTAAAGACCCGACGAGCATTGCGCAAACAGGCAATTTCTCTATTCATATCTTGTTAACCGAGAAGCGATTTTTTCAACTGCTTTTTACACTTCCTATCCATTTAACGGCAGAGCGCATTATCAACATTTTTATATCACAATAAAGAGAAAAGGATCGTCTTCAATTCTATGTAAAATTTGCAAATTACAATGAAACAATAAAGGAGCGGTAAGTGATGTCGCAATTATCAAAATCTGTTTTCAAATACCTGAGGGTACAATCTTTGCAAACTATATATATTCCAAACCAAGCGGTACATATTTATCATTTTCATATCAACGTAAAGAGGAAATAAATACCTTCATTTTCATGTGTAATTTGCCCATATTTGCATCAAAATAAAACGTGTGGAAATTATGCGACAAATGTCGCGGTAAGGCGATTATCAAAGACTTTATTCACTAGCTATACCCACGTTACGTTGGTAATAACTTCTAATTACAGTGCAAAAGATTGTTATGATTTATTTTTTCGTAAAGAAGAATAAATTGCCTTCAATTCCATATATAATTTGCATGTATACAAAGCGAATAACTTGAATTATAAATAAAGAATGAATTGGAAATAAGGACAATTTCTGTTAAGTGTGAGTGTATTTTTCAGCGGGGATACCCCGCCTGCACGCGCTGAGCGCGTGCGTTTGCCCGGGGCTACTAGCTTAGTAATATTACTGTGGGGGTCAGAACGTTATCGGGATTTATCACTACCCTGCTTTTGTTATTTATATCTTTCGTTTAGGATGGCGTATCGTAAAAAAAAAAAATTTATCGTAAAATATAGAGCAATAAAATAGCTTCATTTCCGTATATAATTTGTCTATGTGCACTCAGTGATTAAATGATTTTATAGAGTTTGAAATATAGACAATTTTTGAATAATTGTAAAATTCGTGCTAGACAAATTTTTGTAATAATTTTTATATCGATGTCAAGAGGAACTATTTGTCCTTAGTTTTGTTTTCATTTCGCGCATGAGCTCTTAGAATTTATTGAGTTATGGCGCCCGAATTGAAAACAAGTTTACTTCGGTTGTAGAAACCGTTCTAGGGGTGATAGAAATTTCATTCAAAGTGTCAGGTAAGTATCATCCATTTGTAACACGGGATTCGCCGACTAGCTTTGTATAAAACGACGATAATGTCCGTATTTCGCCATGTAAACACGCCATATGTTGTTAAAACGGTCGCATCTGGCGGCGCTGGAAAATTCGGCCACAAGGGCTAATGCGCTATAACGGTAGCGAGTCGAGTGCTGGAAAATTCAGCCACGGGGGCAAAACTGGTCAAAATAATATTCAGCAACGTAAGGGTTAAGTTTCAGTATAAAATTGTTGCAATCAGAGGAAAGTATTTATATATTGGTGACAAAATAGTGCCTGGTCTGTGATTTGAATTGTTATCTTTAATAGAAAAAAATACTTGTTTGACAACTACATTAAAATAAACATCAAAACGTTGCTTTCACTGAATAAAAAATTTACTTATCCATAGAAATTGTTCTTATTGATCAAGAAAAAATAAGGTTAACATTGTAATTGTTGGTTTCACTCCATCTGCAATATAAGATATCTACTACTGCAGACAGTGTGATCTGAATTATAACAATGTTCTATTCATATAATATCTTGTCGACATTTTTTTCCAAAAAATAAATTTGTAAATCATTAAATAGTGTTATCCTTTTTCAATGCCTAATTTCTTAAATTCCATTCAAAGAAGTCAGAGAAATAATTTTGTTTAATTCCATTCTGTAAGCAATTCAAACTATCAATCTCATTTACATATGTGGTGAGATACAATTGAAATTTATTCATTAAAGAACCCTGTACATGCCCAGATGCTATCTCCCCTGAAGAGATCCTTGTACCATCCCCATATGTCAGCTTTTGTTTAGGTTAACCTCCAAACTGAAATCAGTTACTCTTATCTTGCAAATCAACCTCTTGACAAAGTCAGGCTATTAAAATGAAAAATGCTTATTTCAAATTAAGGGCCATTTTGTCCCCTTACTAGGAAATTAGTTTGCCCTCCACAGTATGAGAGGTAATTTTGTTTCCATATAAACTGACATGCTTTCAAATCAACAATCTATCTTGACGCGACAACCACTGAAAACATGCTCAATTTCAACTTTACTAACCCTTAAGTTAATAGAGGTCATATTTGGTCCTTTCATGGAGTATTTGTGTTGAAAGAGAGTGGCTAGAGTTAGTTATAAATGTATGATATGCTTTACCGACCCCTAAATTAGTCGTGTTTGGAGACTGTGCAAACTGGCTGGGGTCAGTGGAGGGGTCAGGGATATCATCAACTCTCTCACTGACCCCTTGGGGAGTCTTGGCTGTGTACAGTAGGGAGTCGTGTCATTGGAAATGTCCGGAGAGTTCATGGATGATCAACCTCTTATTATTGATGGTTCATGAGATCGAGACACGTACCGAGCCATTTGGTCGAATGTCCAAATTCATAATCAGTGCAGCCAAAACACCTGCATTGAATATTATTCAACCTATTTGTTGCAAAGTAACCGTGTCACCATCTGGTTTGGGTGAAATCTGAGGACATTTGTCTAAATATAATTCTTCATTTCTTTAGGTGAAGTTCATGTAGTATTTATGTAGTTGTCCAAGAGAAACCTTCTTGGACCTTGAGAGTTTTCTATTATTGTTGCCATCTCTGGGACAATTAATGAACAATCACTATCATTAAAACATCTCAATTAAGACGCCTCATGCACAATATGCAGTGCTGTCAGAGTACAAACCACACAAAAACTGTATAGAGATTCTAATCAGACCCCTTCCAGGACATGGAAGACAAAATTACAAAGTAATCAGATCGTCTGATTTTGTAAAAATCTACTAACGAAATTTTTTGTGAGCGGCTTTAACATAAGCTAGTTAGAGTTGTTTGTTTGTTAATAAATTTCCTTGCATGTCAACTTCTTTATTCACTTCATATGACTTGTCTGGGCTACATGTCCCTTCTTCAAATGGATGTGTTGATATTACATGGGATACCAATTTTGGTGTTACTGTCGCGCAATAAAACTACAAAAGGTAAATGTCGACAGCCCAAATAAACACATGTGTCTGAAAAAAAGAACAATTAGGGACTTTTTCAGACAGACAGACAGACAGACAGACAGAGCCTCACCACATATAAACTGTTATTTTACATAAAACATTTTCTTTATAAAATATATATGTCACTCTTAAAGAGTTATATGAGAGACTTGTACATTTATAAAAAAATATACATAAATATACAGTACTTATGCTTAAACAGGACATTAACGACATCTTTAAGTTCAGAAACCAGATTTGGTGTCCTCATTTGACGACAAAATGTTCTCTGTTTTCCGAGGTCCTGTTGTATACATCAGGGCTACCATGATGACAAAAATGGAACACCCGATATGCAACACTGTTACTGCGCAAGTGCAGTTACCTGAGTAGGTCAAACCATGCCGCCTCCTGCACGATGTCTCTCAATCTGTTGTTTAACATGAAACTCTGTTGTGAATTCAAAACGAAAAGCTTTAATTTGATTAAGAGTTTCATGAGAAATGGCATTTCATGATCACATATGCAAGATATCACGTTAAATTTCATCACCTGGTTACTGCGCCTAACAGTGTTGTGTATCAAGTTTTTGATTTTGTGCTATTGCTTGTTTAAAGTGCTGATCGTTGCTTGAATGATGCTATTTGATATCTTTTCCATGTGCATCTTTAAACTTTGATGCAGTTTCATCTGAAAATGTGGTCGTTTTGCTGCTTTCCATTGCAATTAAATTTGCTAGGCCTGATGCATTCATTAGGTAATAGTAGAAAGCAATACGGTAACCTTAGTTTTTTACACAACGACTTGGTGACTACCTCATGGTATTCAGATTTAGTTTCCTCCTACAAGTATTGTACATATCCATGGTTGGTCAGTTTGTGTCCACTTGCCCATGGTCGTGTCAATCATTGGTCAAACACTGTCCCCTGACCCTTTATCACATCAATAATGTTCTAGAACTGAATATTCAGTATGCTCTGTTGGCATTTCTGTGTCCACTGGTCCCTGATTGCCCACCCTCAGCTATTCATTGTCCACTGGTCCGAGGTAATAGGCTTACGGACACCTGATGAATAGGACTTCTAGTCAAACACCTGACTGTGCCGGGATCAGAAGCTACTGATTGGCACAGACTCCCTTCAATAAGATCATGCTGAGACCCCCATGGGAATCTCTTAAGGGTTTGGTCTTGCTTTTTCATATTCAAAATTACTGTAGGTAGTGTAATTGAAACTAGATACTTTATTGTTGAGGTTGAGAATGAGGATTGGAGAAGCTGGCACCCAGGAAGTTATTTTACCCTCAAATTTAGATGCTATTATTTGAACTGTCTTTGTGTGCCAAAAGGTGTCAAACTTTTAAAGCTGCCATTAAAGGCAGATCATGGTAATGCCATGTTAGTTAAGCTTGCATGTTCTAGGTGTCAAAATAATCCTTTGGAATGATTGAAGGGAAAAATTGTTTTGTAAACACAAAAGATTTCTATGACGAAGTGATATCATGATAGTTTATTCAACATTCTAAAAAAATTTTTTTTTTCAAATTTTAAAGAATATCTGATATGACACTCAAATCATAATAAAGGTTAAAATTGGCCAACAATTCCTGAACCATTCATCATTCTTTAAAAACAATTTCTAATATTTGTCTTCCATTAAAGGCATACACAATAGAAAGCATTGACAAAAAGGACTAGGAATAAATCATTTGCCTTTGCCTCTAGTCCTTAAACTCTCATTTACCCAAAATCTCTGCTTTGCATATCACTGTTCATCCTAAGCTCCCACCTCAAGTCCTGATGCCTTAAGTTTCCCTGACAGGCTCATCCTTTGATCCTGCCCCGTAAACAAGTCAGGATGAGATCTGGATTCAGGCAGTGTTTACATCGGTCAGACGGTCAGTCAGCAAGAGGTGGTCATAACCTCCCCTGCCATCATTAAGGAGCAACCTGGCAGACATGTGGGCTACAGCAGACGTAAACACTGGAGCAGACGGACTGACCCCGGCTACCTGGAACAACCTGTTAGGGTTTACATCATGGGTGGAACATGGGTTCCAAGATCATGTCATCAAATTTCAAAGAATTCATAAGAAATGGCTAGAGACTGTGAAGATATAAACATTGGAGTAGTCAGTGGTTTTTGTCAACCACCTACTAGGATTTAGTCAATGGGATGAAACATGGATTTCAAGATTTTATCATAAAAGAATGAGAAATCTCGATGAAAGATTTTCACTTAAGAAGATGTAAACATTTGAGGAATGTGTGCTGATCACAGAAACTTAGATCAAACAGTTTTGTTCTATTTTGTTTGATATATCTATATTTATCACAGTATCATATATGATATTAAATATGACAAGATAAAAATGATAAAATGGAGCAAGGTGCCTAATTCTAGAAGAATGATGATAATTCATATGGATAAACAACTTCTATATTCTGTATACGTGATGTCTTGACATTGATGCCAATGTCATTGTAAAGCAATTTTCCAAACTGATACTAATATACTCATGCTTAAGAACAACATTAATATCTGTTTGGACCTTGCTTGTACAGAATTAAGAAGTTGTCTATCCATAAAATTGTCATCACTCTTCAAAACTCCAACTTCTAAAATGCCATTCAAAGATGCTTTATTCAAGTTTCTCCTCCTTAAGGCAAGAAAAATGTGCGATGGAGTTTTTGAGACAAAGATTAAAGGTAATATTGTCATTGACATTTTCTATATTTCAAGAAACCCTTTCCTCACTTCACTGTTCTTTGTTGAAATCCTTGGGGAATTGAATTCATTTATTGATCACTTGAGTTCAAAAATGAAAGTCACTGAACATAATCCAACTTTGTATTTCAATTCCAATAACTGGATATTCAATTTCCTGTGAACGATAATTAAACCAAACATGGTTAAATTGAACACAGTTCCACTCCATTACCAGAAACCAGAGAAGAGGGAGAGGCTGGTGTTTGTTTAGGAACTGCTCAACTGAAAACATGAACACAATCCCGAAGATTTGAAGATGTACTTGGCATGTTGACCACAGTAACACTCTGCTGATCATCTTCACTGTATTGAAGCACATTATTGTAGACAAACACAGACTTCCAATACTTGACTTATCCAGTAAAGAATAAGAAGCTTCCGTTTGTTCAGGAACTGTTGAAGTACAATCCTTTTGACTTGAAAAATTATTTAGACTGCTCACCACAGCTGTTGGTCATCACTGCTGAATAACTTCATTGATGGGGCACCTTAGTCTTTTATGAAACATTAGAAAACTTCAGAGAATAAACTTTCAGAATCATGTCCCACTAAGACAGACTATAAAAACTATACATTAATACTGTCCTGCAATTTTAGCATAAATGACCAGACACATATAGTGTGACTTTGAAACTATTTTTTTCAATCTGGTCATCTTCACAACATAATATGCAATTATGGCTATCAATTTCAAACAAGATAACTTGCCAAGACCATCAGACCTCCTTAAATCTATTTTGCAACCTCAGCAGGAGAAAGCCAGATTGATAACCTTCTTAGTTTATTCTATGTACAACCTAAGATGTAGTATATAAAACCACATATGTACAGCCGAACGTCTTGATAAAATGTTCATACCATAAATGAATCATTAGTCCTTCATTATTATTTCATTCTTCACCCTCCATATATGTACAGAATTTATGTTGATCATTTTAAATTAGTACTCTGCCAAATTGGGGTGTACGTACAATAAACAATCTTGAATCTTGAATTTTAATATGTTATTTGAAAGTTTCTTTACTGATGGTCAGATATCATTGAAATAAAAGAACATTATGAGGGGAAAGTCAGTCTAACCTAAAAACTTTGTAATGATATAGAAAGACGAGGCAATAGCACCAATTTACACATGTCTCCTTTATTGCAACCACATTTACAGCACTGCCACTGACCAGGAAATACAATTTTGGAACATTCTGCATTCTGGATACTTTTACAAGCACCTGCCAGTTCAAACTGACCATTCCATGTGAAGTTCTGGTCACTCATTGGTCAGTGCAGGGTCAGAGAATGTCCAGAACTGACAAGACAAACACTAGCTCAATTAGCAGGAATCTGGCAGACATGTGCCACACATTTATCTGAACACTTCAAGCATTGAACTTGAGAGTAAGGTTACTTTATGTTGTCCTGACACGAGGTCAGTCTCGGGAAATATGGGGAAGACAGTTGGAAACTTATTTCTACATTCATATTTTACTTCAAGCAGATTGAGTTACCGATGTCTGAGTCGGCAAGAGGATGTTTAGTGCAATTCATGAATCAAAATTGATCTACAAGAATCATTTCTGAAGTTGCAGCATGTATTAAATATATATATATAAAACAGTTCATGATTAATTTCCCACACTCTCCCCCTCCCCAACCTTGTTCAGAATGGCAGTAAGGTACAACTGCAATTTGCTTGGAATATCAATTTCAAACAAGACACATCACAACATTAACAACTGCATAGGAACCAAATTCAAGTAAAGTTCTTTACAAAGTTCAATTTAAATATAGATTTAACCTCTAAAGTATTTAAGACCAAAAAATCGTCATCCTGCCGAGTACCATAACCTGTGCTAGCCAGCCATGCAATTATTTGTAGGTTTGGATTTCAGTGGTTGCAGGGGCTGTTAGTTTCTGAGAAGGAATGACAACTT
Organism: Phorcus lineatus; assembly: GCA_921293015.1. Taxonomy (NCBI): domain Eukaryota; kingdom Metazoa; phylum Mollusca; class Gastropoda; order Trochida; family Trochidae; genus Phorcus; species Phorcus lineatus. The sequence continues at coordinate 2,923,879 of OV121081.1, read as the reverse complement.
ATTCAACCACAAAACCCAATTCCGGTGGAGACTATGTAGTTACTTAATACACTGGCTTTCACTACTATGTCCAATGATAAAATCTCAATATCATATGTCTCTTAATCAGAAACTGTGTAACTTTCTCAAATCTGCTCATTCAGCAAATCAGGGAATATCTTACATTCAAGGCAATATCTGCCTAATATGTGTTGCACATGTGCATCTACTACAAATATAACACTTTCCTGCACTCATTTAAGGTCTATATTGGGATGTTAGAGCTATTTTATTGACCTCACTGACATGTGCTAGTGGAGTGATGTTCCACTTCAGAACATGTGTTCACAGTCTGGTCATGTGATTCTTGCAGGAACCTCCAGTTCCTCCACACAGCTCTAACCTTTAACATCCTTCCAGCAGCCCTCTGGCTTGTTCATTTGCTGGTAATCTGTCATAGTGATTTGACGTCACTCTGCTATATGTTTTGTATCAATTGTTGACCCATAATGCCAATTAGTGAACAAGGAAATATCTTCTTTCTTGAAGAAAAACTCAAGAAATGTAACTTTCATTTTAGCAAAGCCTCGGTGGTTGAGTGGGTGGGGCGATGAAACATTCAGTGCTGTTGGTTGGTGCTTGATTCTATGTGTGCTATAACAAACATGCTCTCAAGAAAAATTCTTCAAAATTTTTTTTCCTATGGTGACACATGGGATCCCTACATGGGATTACAGTTTTTGTAATCTATATGATATGTACCTTATCATCATGCCTTTCCAAAAATAAATACAACGCATAAAGTGTGTTAGAATAGTTGATAAGAAATTTATTATAACATGTAGGATGTTTTTATCAAATTATCTCAAAGGTGTTATACAGGTAATTGTACATTTTTTCAAATGTTTTCAAAGTACACAAGCATCAAGAAACTTGCTTCAATAGCTTTGTATGTTTAACACTTTATTAAATGTTCCCAAATTAAATCATTACAATGGAAATTTATTACAACTCTGTTCATACTACAATTTATCCATTTACACAATGAGTAAATCACCTATAAACTGTCAACCAATTAACAGGTAGATCTGCTGCAAGTAAACCTTTGTCCGCTCATTAATAACTGTTAATTGCATTAACAGCATCTTGACAAGGTGACAGTGTCATAAATGGAATCATTTCCACATATCCAGGTAAATACATTGTTTTCTCATTTAGAACAGTTAATTACAACAATAGCAATTAACAACTGTCAAGTAGGTGACAGAGGTTCTAATGAATCTCATTAACCCGTGTAATAACACCTGTAGAAATTTCTTAACACTATGACATTCCTGATAATTTACCTGTACTAAATAATCACACCTGTAATTCAGGATAAAGGATGTCATCAACAGTGATTATTACTGCAATTGTAATTAGGGTTGATCAACAACAAAGAACATTCTTGTTAATTTTGCCAATTAGTGTTCAGTATGATTTTTCAATTATCTTGAAGATATTCCATATTTAGTTATTTGTTATTTTACATATGTGTATACATTTTACCATGCAAACCTTTTAGCTAATGAAAGACAGCTGTTTTAGTTTTTCTATACTCTAACTTATAATAATCATGAAAATCAATAAGATTGTTTGATACTGACCACACTAACATATATACCATATGTAATTAATATTTTTATAGGTTTATGGAAAATATCCTCCATAATCAGAATAATGTTAGCTTTACAAATCCTTCAGATATGTGTTATTTATAGATTTTAAGTTTGTGAGTGTCTTGCATTCATTGAAATTTTTTTGTTAATCTATTCAATTAAAATTGATATTTATTTCTCTCCAGAACCGGTTTGTAGTAATTATTCTGAAATTCTCATTCTGTGTACAAACAAAAATTAATCTTTCTACTGTTTCTATGTCTTTATCTAAAATTGACAAATTATCTGAAAACAGTTAAATTATTATTATCAACCAAAACTTTTGAAAGAAACCAAAAAGAAGTAGGAATTTCAGGGTCTATGTGAAAATATGTAGACTTATTTTTCGGTGGATATCATGTTCAGCTGCAGATGAATTAAGTGGAGGTGAACAAATTAACAGTGTGTGTCTGACAATGTCTTTTTTGCTGAAAGTGATTTTGAAATTTGGGTTCATACACAAAAGAGGTTAATAGATATGTTCCTATGAAGTTTTCACAAAGCAGAAAAAACTTCAAAGCAAATAAGGTAAGTACATGATACAGCTCCTGTGATAAAAGCATCAAAGGAAAATCTGTGTATCTATCTGTCAGGTAAACAATAGCAAAAATAGCCTAAGGCACAGGTAACAATCACCCTGCCCTTACCTGGGGCTATTGTGCGGACAATTAGCGGCCATCACACCTGACCGACACGCTTCACACCTTGATGACCCCTCAAAGTGACCACTGCCTTCCTATTAACACCTGCTGATTGCAGATTCACCTGTTTCACACCTGAGTTCATCGGGATTAGAAGCTTTTCAAGGTGATCAATATGCAAATCAACAGGTAGCTTTGAAGTCTGTCCTTACAACAATCAGAGGGAGTCAGTTTAAGTTCATGATAACACCATCGGTACTGGAATCTGGATCAGTCACGATGAAATAATGGGCTTGAGAATTGGGACACAAAGTTATCAGAGATGGCAATCTGGGAAACAAGGGGTCTCATTATGAGAAGAAAGAGAAAGTGATCCCCTCCAGCCCTCGACTTTGCTTCACAGGTTAATCAAAGCCTCAAGGCCGGTCTGGACCATAGAAAACAGCTGGCTCACTTTGAGAAGGTTTATTGGATTTCTATGCTTGATGTTTGTACAGTGTGTTTGGACTATCATGATGACTTCATGCTCATCAATGTAAACTGATTTCAGTTAATGGAAAACATTGCTTATGGAATATTATCTAATAATTTTTCCAATTTGCAATTTTCCTGGAATTAAAAGCAAACAAGATGTAGAATGGTTGAATTTCTTATACAAGTTTAAAAACATAAACTGTGAAGTTTGATTACACGCAAATTCAACTGTCCTTCAAATGTTTAGATACTAAGATTGTGTCCTTTCAATAAGAAGATTAATTGAATACCACTTCTTTGAATTCATAGTGGCACACTCTTCTCAGTTACTGAAGTATTGGACTTGATAATAAACAAACTTTGCTTGGACCTAGGATAGGGTTATAAAGAGTATTTCTGTGTTCGCTAGAAATGCATAAAGAGAAATAAATGCTTTCAAAAAAACGGTAACACTTTTTCCTTAATCATTTACTCTCACACAATTCTGTATTTTGTATGTCATAGATCATATATATATTGAATGATAAAAGTATGAAGACTGAGAAGCGTTTCAAGAAATGTAAGGCAGCATGCTGAAAGTTCCATTCTTGATCCAACAAAAGAAAGGTCCTTTGAACCCCTCCCTTTTGCAATATGCTTACGATGAATTGAAAGAAAGAAGGATGAGCTACCATACAAAGGTGTACTCCCCTAATTCCCCCCCACCCCAAAAAAAATTTGAATTTGTAAACATATTTTTGGAAGTGCTGCTGTCTGCATCACGGAACATGGTCTCGCTGCCCGCCCAAAAGGATGAGAGTAGGTTCACACCTTGTCCATTTAGGACATTGTCCACTTTTCCTCTTCACCTCAAACCACCAACTGGCCACCACAGCCTACCATCAATAACAGTCATTACTCGAGTTCCCCACACATTCAGGTAAGATGTAATTAACAGGTGATTGATGGGACAACCTTGTCAATTACCACACCTCAGAATCACTCGTCACAATAACAGGTAGCTTATCACCTGGGTAAATTACACCTGGAGAAGGGCTTGATGCTGAAAACAATAATTAGGCCGTAAATATGTATACAGTTTTGACCTATATAGAGATCTATTGATGCTGATCTTTGATGGAAGACGGCTCATGAGTGACCTGGAATAAGGATAATGAACATCTGTGTTGACAGGTGTTAATAAAATAGACATAAATAAAGAATGAAGAATTTTTTGTGAATAAACTTTTTCTGTAATGTATGATGGTATTGGTTTGACATAGATTCTAATGCTATTATAATGCAGCAAATTATGTTAGAATCTTTCTTGAAATATTGCCTTTCAAGAGCATAAAAGTCCTTTATCAATAAAATATTCTAAAAAGTCAGTCAATGATGGAACAGATTAAAGCCCTTCTTTCACTACAACCGAAATCAGCATGAAAGGAAATTTTGTACATTGGTGAACATCAGTTGACAATTTATAACTACCGTATTCGACGTGATAAGCGCCTGGGGCGCTTAAAAAATTGGTAAAAGGGGGCGCTAATTAAAACGATAAAAATTGTCCTCAAGTTTAGTCTTGAAAGTGTTTTCTTACGATACACATGTTTTTTAAATATGGTTTTGTAACTTTTATCATTTTGATGGTGGCTGGGGGTCTTGAAATACCCTGTATTCTTCACTTTAGTGGAAGTAAAAGACTTATTGCAAAACTGAAAAACCTTCCTCAATGAATCAGCATGCAAGGTAAGCAATGTTGATAGGTGGGCGCTAAATCAGGATGCATATTGTTCACTCAAAAACGTGGTGGGTGGGCGCTTATAGGGGAGTGGGCGGTTATTAAGTCGAATACGGTAATTCTTTGCTACAATATTTTAACTCAAATTCAAACATTTGACCTTTTCCATTTAGAATATTCTTATTAGAATTTATTTTATCAACACACATGAAAATAAAATCAGCAATCCACACACAGACACACTTCCTGAAAATGGAAATGAAACTAATGATTTGTGCATTTATTAAACAACATTTTATTTATTTTCATGACCGTATTAAATCATCAGACAGGGAATCCAGTGACAGGTGTAAATGTAGTTCTGCTATGTTATAAAACATAAAGTAATTACCAAATTGATCATTTGTAATCCTTGTAAATTTCATAGTTAAAAAGCTTTTCTTTCACAGCATTTTCTAATTTGAAGAATCAACATTACTGACTTTGACTGATTAATGAATTAAGACATGGAAACAAGAAGAAAGTCAGTATTTGGTGCAACCCCAAATGAGCACAAGCAGATGCCCTAAAAACTCTCCCCTCTTACTGAACAGGAAGTTAAGCTGCCAATCAGACCTTTCCACTTTGTTTTGGTAACATATTTGTCAGGATAGTTTTTCATATGACTGGAAACCCCAAATTTTGTTAAGATCAGTTACAGAACATAAGAAAAGAGAAAAAAATTGTGTTACAAAACTTTCTTACTTTCTTTATGTACTTATGGTCCCTGACCTAATCCCGTTATCATTACGTGTTCCAGTATTGGAACACGAGGAATCACCCAGCTTTATTCACTGGGCAGGTCTAGCGAGACCACGGTAGATGTCATTCAGCAGGGACCATCAAACTGTGGACCAGTTCATCGGATGTAGATCATTAACACCACAGTTTATAAAGCCTCATTTAAACACTCCTTTCAAGCTAATGATTAACTCTGATATAGATGCTAACCCACATTTGATGGCTGTGCTGATAGGAACTACAGAGAGAGGTCACTAAAGAACAATACATAAGTGTTTTCCTGTACTAAACTTGCTAATGATTTGACCAGGACATTTGGTGATGAGTGTTATATAACTCTCACATCCACTCTAATTGTTCTTCTCTTCTAGAATACATTATCATACTATTTTCTCTTTCTCTGAACAAAATATAACTTTGATTCGTCTCTATTAAAATGATGACTGTTTGATTAATATTGGAAAAAGGGTCTCAGACATAGGGAATTCAGTGTTGCCTTCAAGATGTTATCAGCAAATGGTGAAGTTTAGGTTAGTTTTGTGTGGTAAGGTGTATATAGTATGGTATTGTGTGATAAAAAATGTTGTGATGGGATGTGTTGTGGAGTGGTATGATATGGTATGGTGTGGTGTGATATCTGTATGGTATGTTGTGTTGTAACGTGGTGTGGTGTTGTATGGTATAGTGTGTAATTGTATAGTATTATGTGGTATGGTGTGTTATGGTATTGTATGGTATGGAGTGGTGTGGCTTGGTGTGGAATTGTATGGTATGGTATTATAGAATGTTGTGTGTTTTAGAGTGGTATGGAATGATGTGTTGTTGTAAGGTATGGTATTAAAGAATATATTATATATATATTATTATATAATTCACATATAAAATATTATAGAATTGTGTGTTTTGGAGTGGTATGATATTATGGTGTTGTGTGGTGTGGTACGGTATAGTATAATGTGTTGTTGTAAGGTATGCTGTGTTATTGTATTGTATGGTTTGGTATGGTGCTATGGTATGGTATGGTATGGTATGGTATGGTATGGTATGGTATTGTATGACATATGGTTTGATACGGAGTGGTGTGGTGTGGTATGGTGTGGTATGTTATGATATGGTACAGTATCAAACATCCAATAAACGTTTCTTTATCAAGCTTTGGATATCAATTTTCAATCCTTAAAAGTACCCCTCAAGCCTTCATCCAAAGAGATTGGACAAGAATTTATGTCTGAAGCTTTTGAACCCAAACCACACTCTCTAGCCAACCCCTAACTACTTGTTACTCAACCTACATGTACCGGTAAGTTTCCTTATGAAACAGTCAGTCAGAACTTTCTTGAACCTCGAGAAGCACACCAGATACATCCACGCCTTTCCCAGAACACCTTAATTGACTAACTTAACCTTAAAAGTATTACCCCAGAAGAGATTTAAGTTCAATGAAAAAAGTGTTAACTTGATGTGCCAAGGAATTCCAGGAACATCAACCTGTCATTTGAACAATGTTTCAAATTACCAGTAAGGGAACACTTTATTCCTGGAATTCTTTATGATTGTTCATAACATATGTTCTCCTGGCATGCCGGTCCACAGAATCAACAACCATTTCAGCATAGCATCAAGTCATGTGGCACCTTTATTTCTGAAATAATGTTCATAAAAAACATATGATTTAGGATTCCTTTTTTAAGTTACAGAGACTAAATATTTTATAAAGGGAAAAAGGTTTTTGAGAGTTGCCATGCATTATGATAAACCTTTTGTCTTCACAAAAAATAAAAACTCTCTTAACAGTAAAACCTATAACATAAAGATCCATAAAGAAAGTCAATTAACAGTTCAACTAACAGTTACCAATATATTCCTGTCTAAGAATCTACAACAGTTTCACATGAAGATTGTGTATAGTCCAAAACTTATCTCACCTCTGGTGAGATAAAACTAACCCCCTCCTTACCCAAGATAAGTCGTCAGCCATATATAGTACAAAATATTGGACCAGGCAGCAGGATAACACCGGGGGAATGTTGAACCACTAATGCATGGTTTATACCATTGTTTCAGGTATTTCAGACATCACTTTTTCATTAGAAGACCCCATACAGTTTAGGATCCTGATAGCCCCTTTAGTGTCATATCATCTCCTTTAAACCCCCTCAGGGACCCCTTCCACTGCTCTCCATGGTGATCCCTTTATCTGACCTCTTCTGGAGTTAATCTTTTCGCACCAAGATAATCCATGGATTCTACACAGATTAGACACCTGTGTTATAATTCAATATGGTTTAATATATAGAATGTTATGTGGAAATAATAAGTTTATTAACAAATCTTTTGATAATATCTAATAACTAATTGGGCTGAATTATGAAGTATGTTAACTCTTTTGTGTGTAGAAGTTGCCGTTAGGAAAATCTATCTTTTTACTACCTGATCTTAAGCATTAAGTACTTAAAACCTTTTCTATGTTGAAATTGCTTTTGTGATTAACAAGAATATCTTTTAAACCTATGGAAATGTTATATAAATAGTTTTAATACACATGTTTTATCACACTTTACTTCATGTACGTACAAAGAGTGTATAATCTAATGGTCGTCTTGATTACACTTAAGTTCTTGTATCCACATACATATTCATTGTCTCTAAGAACTTCACTGGAGTGGCATCTGTTCATTCATTATTCTGTGTGTACTATCATATTTATCTTATCATTTTAATGTCCATAGAGTGAGACATTTAAAACAATCTGTGTGTCTATTTAAATTGTGAGCATCATACATTTTTTGAAGTTTTATATTTTTTTTCAAAACTTTGTGAAATTACCTTCAATGCACTAGTGGACACCAATATTTTGTATGTACGATGAATGCACAGATAATGCTAATGCTTTCACTAACGATCTGCATTCAGTGAACTACCTTTCATTGATTAAACAAATATGTACTTTTTCAGGTCATAAAGTTGATCTAAATCTGCATGAACTACGATATCGGAAATATTTTGCTTACCGGCAGAAGAGCGAAAATGGTATACATTTATAAACAATCTGTCTCTCTATTTAAATTATGAGCATCATACATTTTTTAAAGTTTAATTTTTTTTAAAACGTTGTGAAATTACCTTTAATGCACTAGTGGACACCAATAATTTGTATGTACAATAAATGCACAGATGATGGAAATCTCTTGATATTACTAACAATCTGCACTCAGCTGAACTACCTTGTAATTGATTTAACAAATATGTATTTTTCAGGTAATAAAGATAGGAAGTATGGCAACCTTAGCCGCTATCTTATTCTAATAACAATTTTAATAATATTTTTATGAAATCAGATAAGTTAGAAGATTGTTGAATACATTTCATCCTATATTTTCTGTTCGGTAAATTCAAAAGCTGCACTCATTACTAGTTCAGCCGTTTTCAACTGTCCATTGTTCTTTTAAAAAGATCTTTGTTCAAGCTATTTAAAATAAATTTTTATCAAATTGAATTTTGAAAAAATTAAATCATTACTTATTTCCTTACACTTTCTCACTTCTATCAAACTGTGCAAGTTAATTTGTACATAATGAATCAAATCATAGATGAATAATGAACTTCTTCACACCTATTCCCTAGTCTACACCTGACAGGTTAGTTAATTCAATTGTCAGCAATTCACTCTTTTTCAAATTCTTCGAAAACCTGATGTTAGTTTTTGTTGAAAAATCAATTTTTTTTGGAAAAAGTATCTCAAGTAACAAATTTAACTAATATTCTTTAGGACATGAAAAAAATTGCAATCAATCACATTGATAGATGAGATGATACATTTTTTACAAAAATGAGAAAGAGATAAAAGGTAACTTTAGTTTATTATGCAAACATAAACTTTATCTACTTTTTCGAATTGATTTACAGCGTTCTGATGAGACAGTGCTTCTGCCACACCTGTTTTATTCATGTTCATGCAGGGAAAGAATAATAGATCAATCGTCAGGTGTGACAAACTTGCACCTCATCCTTGTTTATGAACTGTTTTTACTTTTAAATACTTTTTATTGTCGTTTCTTTGCATCTAGAAAACACAGATTTACTGTCTGTGTGAGTCCCAATGATGGTATACACCAGGATCCAAGATAAGAGGGATTTACTTGTCATCCTCAGTATCCGTGTTCGGCATTCTACAAGTTTAAATCATAAACACTGACATCAAGTTTTATGGATATACGCATGCTTAATTTTGTGAAATGAAAATTTTGTTACAGACTTGATTTTGTCAAGCAAGTGATAACAATTATTTGAAATCATTAAAGGCACTATAGCAAGCTTTCCCACCTCTAATTGGCTGTTTTAAGGCATATGAGAACATAGACATACATTTTAGCTTCCTTTCAATGCAGTGAAATACTTTTGAAATATTCTTTATGATTGACCTGCAATCAACAGTGAAAATGTTAGGACAGCCTTTGTTGGCTTACAGTTATAAAATCTCTATAGTCAACTGTGCATAAAACGGGTAAATTATGAACAGCTGAAACGGTTAAACTAGAAATGTGTGCAGCTATTGAATTAACCTAAACTCTAAACTGAGAATAAAGGATGAAATATAGTTTATCAATGCAATGTTATAAATCAATTGATTTAATATTAAAGTATTAGCATTGTTATTGGCTGTTGTTTTCCCTTTTCTGGTTGCTCGTAGCTAGTTTAACAATTGCTCCAAAGTTAACACATACATCGCTTCATAGAGAGGGATGAAACCTTTGCTATAAATTAAAGGGAGTGCAACCAGTGCTATTGAATATAAAAAGGAGCACAACCATTGCTACAAATTAAGAAGAAGTGCAACCATTGCTACAAATTCAAAGGAGAGCAACCATTGCTACAAATTAAAAGGAGGGCAACCATTGCTACAAATTAAAAGGAGGGCAACCATTGCTACAAATTAAAAGGAGGGCAACCATTGCTACAAATTAAAAGGAGGGCAACCATTGCTACAAATCAATTGGAGGGCAACCATTGCTACAAATTAAAAGGAGGGCAACCATTGCTACAAATTAAAAGGAGGGCAACCATTGCTACATATTAAAGGGAGTGCAACCATTGTTGCAAATTAAAAGGAGTGCAAACATTGCTACAAATTAAAAGGAGTGCAAACATTGCTACAAATTAAAGGGAGTTCAACCATTGCTACAAATTAAAGGGAGTGCAACCATTGCTACAAATTAAAGGGAGTTCAACCATTGCTACAAATTAAAGGGAGTGCAACCATTGCTGCAAATTAAAAGGAGTGCAAACATTGCTACAAATTAAAAGGAGTGCAAACATTGCTACAAATTAAAGGGAGTTCAACCATTGCTACAAATTAAAGGGAGTGCAACCATTGCTACAAATTAAAGGGAGTTCAACCATTGCTACAAATTAAAGGGAGTGCAACCATTGCTACAAATTAAAGGGAGTTCAACCATTGCTACAAATTAAAGGGAGTGCAAACATTGCTACAAATTAAAGGGAATGCAACCATTGCTACAAATTAAAGGGAGTGCAACATTGCTGCATAGGTTGAGAAACTATTGCTGCAGTTGTAGCCAGATTATTCTTGGCATCATATTTGCTAAACAAGGAGCAACAGGATTTCACACTAATTAGCATGTTCAGTTTGAAATCAAAGTTGCACAATCATCACAATGATACATCAGTTTTGTTAATAGTTTAATTTTTTGAAAGGACTATAAATAATTCAAGCAACTGTGGGACAAAAAACACCTGAAGCAAGGAAAGCTTCTGACAATATTGTGTTATTTGAAGGCCTGAAATGACAAATACACATGTGGCTTGATAATAGAAGGCAGATGTTTGAACTTAAGATCCAGCTACTGTGTTAATTTAGTTGTGCTTTAATTTCTAACTTAACTTTAAATCTGTGAACAAACCTCTATTTCCTACTTTCCTGCTATAAAAATAATTAGCAATATTTTCAAAATAACAAACATTATCTTTACAAATAGTGTATGATGGCTTGCGATTTACAAACTGCATTTCTGCAATATTTTAATCATTGTAAATGTTAGCTTGAAAAAACTCTTTTAATGATTCGGTAACTTTAAACTGGATTATGAGTGCATCTTTATCACTGATAACTTTACATAATAAATACTTTGTGGATGTTTTTCTAAATGTCAAACTACACTTTAAGTTACGTTATATGTTCATCTATCAAAATATTGTTTAACAAATTCCCATACAATGATTTGCTGATGTTAGCATACACGCTGCTTTTTCTTCAAATATTGTTATACAAATACTAATTCATCATTATGAAAATGTTGAAAAGCACTTCTGTTTCCATAATATCCTTGCTGACAACAAATATTACTTTTTCATGATTTGTTACTTTCTCAGCTGCTTTTTTAATTTCATAAGGTTTGCTAAATTTGGGACAATATTCTTAAATTCTTAATGTGAATAATTACTCAAATGAATATTTAACCTGACACTTTAATTTCACACTTAGTTCTTGAAAATTAAACATTTGATTTTATTAGGGGCGGGTTTTTTCAAAATATATTGTTTGTGACACTGAAATTGTCTTTTTCTGGTTGACAGTTGTTAATGGTGTTGTTTATGGTGTACACCCTCAATTTTATTGGGGGATAATAAAGAAACTTGATGAAATAAATGTTTCTGATTTTATTAAAATCAAACTTCAAAAGATCGTTTATGTTGTTTGCTTTTTTGAGATTTAATAACAACAATTAGCAGAAGGTAATTTCAGCCTGAAAATTCATTTAGCATGAAGAAATTATGTTGAGATTTTTTAAACATTAACATTGATAAGGATGCCTCAAAGTTAGCTGCAGGTGTGATCTTACCTGGGCTAACAACTTGTTCAGGTGTGAAGTTTGCAGGTATAAATCTTTCATCATAGAAAGCTGTCTACTTTGAACTGCTACATGTGTGTATAAGTAGCCATATATTAAATATGTACATGTTAATTCAGTTTACCCTCCTGATATACCAGCACGTAAAAAGGCTTTTTATCAGAGGTGAAAGTATTTCAAAGGAACACTTGGAGAATGACGGCAGTCAAATATTCGTCTATAATTTGAAGATTTCATACCTTTACATTGTTGGAAATTATCATGCATTTTATTTCAATATAGTTTGGAAGGTTTCTGTTTATCAATAGAAAATATTAGATTATGTAATATGTATGCAATGTTCAAGAATATATGTTTCACATAGAATAAACTTTAAAACTTTTATTGAAAGCAGTTTGTAACATCATCATACACATACATTTAGGTACAGAAAATACTTGTCAGATGTTAAATTGATGTACAAAAATCATCACATATACCAAGTCAATAGAAAACATTTGACTTCAAATCTAAATAACTTTAATTTTACAAGTTGCAAGATTTATATATTTGTAATCATATCCCTTGGAAATTTTTTCTTTTCAAAGCAGTTGGTCGCGATTTTGACACACACTGTATTTAACGAAATTCTTTTCATTTTATGTAGTCAAAAGTCATCCGCACTAGCCATATACATTACTACAAAATAAACACGCCCTTTACACAATTACATGTCTCCATTTCAAAATGAGTTCGGTCACGATTTCAAATGTCAATTAAATAAGGAAAAAATAGGAAATTTAATATGAAGTAGCATATTTTTTGTTGAAAAAGATTGCAGTACAATTTTAATGTCATGTCTTTTAATGTCCTTTCTTATTGCAACTGCTCATTATAAAATCTACACATACCATTTGTGTAACAAGAGAATCCCAACCATGTGTCTTCTGGTGGACGATAAGTTAGTTGCAGGACCCAATCATTTACCCTCATGCTACAGTAGAATTAGCATCCGACCAAATCATTTACCCTCATGCTACATTAGAATTAGCATCCGACCCAATCATTTACCCTCATGCTACAGTAGAATTAGCATCCGACCCAATCATTTACCCTCATGCTACAGTAGAATTAGCATCCGACCCAATCATTTACCCTCATGCTACAGTAGAATTAGCATCCATACCAAAACGTTACCTGTGGGAACAAGAAGTTGATCATCTTCCTAAATTCCTTCCAAACACTTCATGGACAAATCTCTGTTCTTTACATATCTTGTTGATAAATGAGTGAGTGAGTGAGTTATTGTTTAACGCCGCCTGGGCAATATTTCAGCCATTCGCGGCGATTGTTGATAAAAAAAAATTCATATAAAACATTCGCAACAAAGATAATACTAGATAGATAATACTGTACTATCAACACACCATTTTGAGATATTCAGTTTCATAAGCATTTAGGCCCAATAATTAACTTTCAAGTTGAGAGACATATTTACACTTAAGTGTATATTAATTCAATAAAACTAATTTCATGTTTTAGATAAAAGTACCTTAAAAGTGACAAAAAAAACCACTTTAACTTAAAAAAAATTTTCATCAAAATGATCTTTCAGGTTCATATATTTTGATAAATAATAAATTCCTCAATCAGGTAGAGTCACAGAACATCAGTGTCTACCTGAGATATAAGGTGACAAGCTGCTCTAGCGTGTAATTGTGCTGCGTAAAATCATGTCATGGAGTTTCAGTGTGACATGGTAATGGGGTCAGGGGCAGAACACTCCCCCTGAACTACGCAACATCATTATTTCATACAGGTACCTGCGTCATCTTTGTTGCATTAGCTCTAGCAATTATGGTCTTTTGTAAACCGATTTTGTCTTAATTAATTGATACTTGTTGCAAAATATCGCTGTAATAGAGCTTAAGACGGTTATGTGGTCATGAGAAAAGCACCCCCCTTAAAACTATGTAATGTCATTTCTCATGTTATAACAGCTAAAGAAAAGAAGGTGTATTTTAGTCATATTTGTGTTAATGAATTTAGATTGAAATTGAAAAGTGCTGTATAGCACTCCCCTCACAACTAAGAAATCTCATTGCATTACGATTGCATCATATGTGTTGTACCTTCTCATGTAGGCAGGATGTTTTTGAAGCCTTGATGTAATGAGTAATTAATAGCTGATGAAATCTTCAAATTTTTTTTAACAGGAAGATCTTCATTCTAATTTTTAAAATGTCTGAAAAGAATAGCAGTTTTCTGAGAAATTTTAAAGGAATGTGTGAAAAAGATTAAAGGAAGGAATGATTTAAAGTAGAAAGCCCATTGTAGAAATAATTTTCAGAAACAAAACTTTATACAGATGAAAATCTTTCGAGGCATGTATGTTTACTATGAAACAAGACAGAATTAATTTTTTTATACTATCTCTTGTTCTTACATCAGCGGTTAGAAAAATTTCCAAGAAACATTGGAAAATACTCAAAAAAGGTTCTCCATCATCATGTTTTTGTGTTTTATTGAATACCACCTTCTTTTTTCAAATAATCTGATATTTTCTCCTGTGAATTATCCTGCACATACTTGTCTAACCTTGTCTCTTCAATCTAGTTTGTTATGCTTCTTTGCTGAATTAAAAAAATGTGATATAAAAACTTTATATCAATCAATCTCACATCTTTTTAATTCCTTAGAAAAGATTTTTGAAAACAAGTGTGAATAAAGTTTAAAGTTTGAGATGTAAATCTTTTTGTAATTGTTGTCCATAATCCTGATATAGCAGGGTGCGTATCCAATCACTCTACGAACATAATAATGTGCATCTCAGATTGTTGCAACACACACCACCATCCTTGAAGGTCAAAGGTCAGATTGTAAGTATATAGTATCTATCTCCTCTCTAGACATATAAGTATATCTTTCTTATCTACCCGGATCGTATTCCCTTCTTGTGATGGAATATGGTAATGATATAGCCTCCCCGAGACCTAGAGTGACTCTCCCACATTCTTCATACCCTGAAGATGAGCTGCTAGACTTGCTGCAAGTTTCACTTACATCCATGCGAAAAACAGTAGGAAGAAGGAAATGTGATTTGTCTGTCAGGGATTCTTGTCCTGGAGGCAATTATCATTGCATGACACTCTGAACTGAAGGCATCAAAATATCCTTGCTATTGAAATCAAAGGGATTGCCCTAGAGAAACTGTCAAGATAGAAATTGTCTATGGTAAAGGCTGAGAAAAGCAAGATAGTGAAACAAACTCTTTACTTTGGACATACTCAACATATGATATGCCCCAACAAAAAGGGCAACATTTCAACATCATGGACATGTGTGGGGGATATGTTCACTAACTAATTCATGGATAATTTATGCAAGAATTTTCACTGATACTAATCATAAGCTCTTAACAAGCTTAACAAAATAATATCGCTTGAGTTAATTAAAAGTCTGGTAATTTGCAACTGAAAGCTGTACAGGTTTTGAAAGACTGATAATGAAGGATTTAAGTACTGACTCCGAAACGTTGTGTATCGTCACAATAAAGAGTTGGTATCAAAACATCCTTCTTTTCTTATGTATTGCACATCTAAAACCCTTCAAATCCCTAAACTTAACATTTTTAAATGAAATTTTATCATTATCCTAGGATACTGGAGACAGTCTAGAACATGATCATGTCTTACTTATGTATACCTATATGTGGAGAAGCCTCAAGGATTGTATAACACTCGTCCAGAAGTCGGTCAGGATGCCAGTCCATGGTCTGAGTGTTATTGTAATGGCTACAATAGCTGACCTCCAGTCCAGATATTACGGAGGGTTATTACACGCTGTTTGCACAATATTGCAGGAGATATGAATAATGAACTCTGAGATTCTGATTAACAGGAACATGTACATCACAATGTGTTCAACGAAGTGCAAGAATCGACTGCAATGAGAATATTAACTAGCTCTGAATCCAATCTGAATCAGGATCTTTTTTACGATTATATTTTTGGAGGATATTCTACAATATCGAAAACAAATATGTTGAATTTTGAAATTAGAGTTTTTAAAAATCATACAGAAACTTCTGAGTTTGTTGTTGTCATTAAACTTTCATAGAGTAGTAATGATAAGAGACACCCACCAATCAACTGGTTTACAAAGAGATCGTGATGATGCTTTACCTTACTGAAATGAATAGAGAGAGCTAGGCACATTTCTTGCATCTATATAGCATCACAGGCTTACATAGCTACAATAAAGTCATCAATGATCTTATAAGGAAGGGTAAGTATATAATCAATAGTTGAATGGAATGTAAGGAAAAAACTTAAGAGTACCATTGAACAGAAGAATGGATATTTACACATGTATGTGCAAGACACTGAGAGGGCACACTGATGGAGCACATTGATGGGGCACATTGATGGCTTTGAAGGTTTGAAGCTGTAAATGAAGAAGGAAGAATCTGGCGGTATCATTTTGAGCTCAATTAATGCAAACCAACTTGGCACTGTTGGCTTTCATGATTGAAAGGATTGATAACGATGATTTAGCTTTAGTCAGGGTGAAAGGGTTAAATCATTTATCATTAATTACCATTTTAAATACTGTATAATTTACTTTAAAAATTACTTGATTATGTAAAAGTTTTTTTAAAATTAGAAATAATGTAAGTTTGCAGAATATCTAAGACAAAACATATACTAGAAGTTTTCGACGATCAGAATCAATGTACACAGGACTGATTCTGAATAAAGTTAAACACGTGCAGAACAACAACTTACTCATTAAAAGAGTAATAATATACAGTGGCATACAAAGCTATCAGAACAAATTCCTTTCATCTATCTCAACATTAAAACTATGAGAAAAAGGATTTGCATTTAATCAGCAATCTAACATTACTGTTGAATCGTAAAACAAATATAAAACTTATAAAAACTAGAGGAAAGTAAAAGACCATATTCATCCAAAAATGATTTACACTTTCTTGAAAAGGATATCCTGTAAGTCCATAATGAAACCTACATAAACACCATGCTGGGATAAAGAGACTTCACAATGAGGGAAGGTGTGGTCTGATCCAGTGCTGAAATCCCACCCAGTTCCACTGTGTTAAGATGACAGTTACGATGTTCATACAGATATCATCTTCCTCACCTATAGATTCACAAAGTGCTATTATGCATCTATCAAAAGTTCCTTTTTAACATTAGGCTACACCTTCACAAGATACCATCAAGACCAGAACGTCATTTTCACCTGAGTATTACACCTGTATTATGGACCTCGTTAAATACCTGTACCTGTCAGGTATTGTTAGATAACATTCGCTGACACTCTCGTCATATGAATATCTGCTGATAGACGAAATACTATACATGTTTCTTATATACCTGGCAAAAGATAACTCTGAATTTCCTTAAGACGTGTTATCCTTATTACTTCAATGGGATGAGGTGGGTTACCTTCTTAAATGACACTGCAGCTTCATATTTCATACTAGTCATATTTGATGAATATAACCTTTTTCATAATTTTTTAATTTTATTTCTGAAAACCTACTACAATCATTAATCACACTTAGATGACTGCTAAATCTGTTTCTTCAAGCCAAAAAAGTTCACATTTATATAAAATAAACTGTATAAATGTTTCATTTTATGGCCATCTCATTACATAGATCTGTGATCTCACAAAACCAACGACTTCATTTTTGGAGCAAATTTATGCATATGATATAATTCTCTTGAAAGTAAATTTATCAACTGTGAATAAGTTCACAGCAAAGCAAAACAGATGAAAATATGGTCAACATATCGAGTGAGTTCTCTGCAATATTGAAAGAGAACCACACCCCCCATTACCCTCCCCCTCTCCCTCATCAAGTTCATGGAAGAGTCTATTGTGCATCATTCTCTGTAAAGACTATACAATACCAGAATGGTATCAGTGAAATTTGATTTTCAAAACAACATTGCCCAATATCAAAATGATAACTTTAGCATCATATCGATGGCATCATTTTTGCATAGACCCGAACTTGTTCGGTAAGTTGGGGTTATTGTTGAGGTTCTTTTGGTTTTTTTCATTTTAACAAATCAATCAAGTTATCCCATTTGGACTCTCTAAAACAGGACATCCTTCCTGTTATGTTACCTTGTAAATGATGTAGTTTGTACCAACAAATAATGCTGTTCCAGAAAATGAACAATCAAAATAACACGAAAGCAGTTTTTTGACAGAAATAGGTCGCTTTATGGCCGAAACTTATTCTTGGAAGTAGTCCAGGAAGTAAGAATTCAGCCCATTGTTTGGTTGGTCGAGGTAAGGGTCATTGCTGTAGATCAACAGAATTAATTAGCAGCTGGACGGAGAGACAAGGACCCTGACAGGAGAGACAGAGAGAAACTGGGTCACAAACAAGGGGAGACAAGCACATCTGTCTTCCTTGACAAGCTCCAAACAGAGCTGGACAGAGTACAAGCCAGAGTGACAATAGGCATGTATATACTGTGAAGAATGAGGTCAGGTTACATGCAGTGTCAGGAGTTGAGAGCTTGATGGCCTCCCATGCTACCGAGGTTAGCTGCCAGCTAGAGACATGTCACTGGCCGTTTGTATGCTTCTGTATTCTATAATAACAAAGGTATAAGTAAAGTCACATCTAGGTAGAGAATTCATCACACATGGTTCCTACTATATTTGTTGACAACAAAAACCATACAATAATGACTGGACACCACTTGTTAAGAAGTTATATACAGGCAGGGTCTCTTTTTAGAAAGTTTAATTGAGTCCAGTAGGTTACTGGAAACTTAATTACCAAACTTAGTTACCACTTGAAAATAAATATTCCTCTGTGTAATGTGCAAGGAGACAATTACAAAAGACTTTATGAGGTAACATACAAAAAGGCAACTATAAGTAAAAAGTGAAACATGGCCTGGAAGACTTCAATGACACCATTGACCACATGGATAGATTTTAAAGTTTTACTGAGTCCAATATCATAAAATTGTGGTGATTGAAGTCATAAATATCATAAAATTGTGGTGATTGAAGTCATAGCCATGACATGAAACTATATATCCATTTTTCTGCATCATGTTTGAAGGGGATATTAAAAAAGACTTTATGAGGTAACATACCATCAAAATCACCAAATAGCCTGCAAATGATCCATCCCATCAAAGACCATTATTGCATCAGTTTTACAAATATCATCATATAGCCAATAACATTTTTGCACCATTGGCACATTAGGCCACATAGACTTCAATGACATCATAGACACCATTGGCCACAGGGATAGGCTTGAAAATTGTCCACGGCATCATTGGTTCAATGCTTCCAACACAAAAAAAGCATCATTGGCCAATACATTACAATGACACCTTTAAAAAATATTACATGGATAGGCTTCAATAATGCCTTAAGGATCATTGGCCAATAGATCAAAATGCAACCATTAGAACCTATTATTGGCAACGGGGAAAGGCTTCCATAATGCCTTAAGGATCATTGGCCAATAGATTAAGATGCAACCATTAGAACTATTATTGGCAACGGGGATAGGCTTCAATAATGCCTTTAGGATCATTGGCCAATAGATTTAAATGAAACCATTAGAACTATTATTGGCAACGGGGATAGGCTTCAATAATGCCTTTAGGATCATTGGCCAATAGATTTAAATGAAACCATTAGAACTATTATTGGCAACGGGGATAAGCTTCAATAACGCCTTAAGGATCATTGGCCAAACATGCTTCAATGACACCTTCAGAACAGTGGGCACAATGATAGGCTTCACTGAACTCATAAGCATCACTGGACACAGGGAGGCCTAAAAAATGAAGAAGACATCTTTGACCCCCCATATGCACCAATGGCAGTAAAGCTAAAAGAGCACCATCAATTTCTTGTTTAAACTTTCAGCAAGATACATATCTCGTGTTTTAATCAAAAGAGTTCAGAAGTTCAGAGTTCAAAAGTTTTTCTAAAGAGTTTTTAAAACAAACATGAATTCTAAAAACTAACACAAGAAGTCGATCATAGCAAATGAAAAATGGATATCGTATACCCATTTACCTGAACTAAAACAATATGAAATAGATCAACTAATATATATAAGAATCCTATCAGATTATTTTGAATGAAATTTTTAACTAAGGACCTTTAAGATTTTAGAAATAAATCAGATATAACTTGAAAATTAATCATAAAAAGTCTATTTTAAAAAATCCAAAAAAATCATTCATAATTGTATTAACATTTAGGAATAAGCCACCATAAATTCCACTAACACAAAAAGCCTATTCAGTCTAGTCACAAACATACAAAATAAATTTCATGGACATGACGTTTAAAAAAACTGACAGGATGCAGATTTCACAACAAGGGAGGCTAACCCATTGACTTGACACTTTGTTTGTTAACTCAAGGTAATGAGGTTACGGTAGATGCGTCCTGTAAACAAACGCTTGCGTCATGACCTCTGACCTCGTAACTAACACAGCTAGGACTGTCTCTAAAACAACCTAATTTCAAGAGACACTCCGTGTTTTGTTGGGTTCATACTTGCCAAAAGTAATGACTGTTGATTAAAATCATCATCTTACATAAACAGTTCTGCACCATGACAAAATAATGGTAAAACAATATGTCTTCATTTTTTATTCAATACCTAACAATCTTCTTCAGGTGTGCAAGATTCAGGCAAAAGTGACGTTGAAGATTTACATAAAGCACAGAGGAAATTGATTCGGGTAATATGTAACTAGTTTTCATGTATATAGTATTCGTGACTTTGGTTGCTGCACGTAAATAAGGCTGTTGTTTGATTTTAATGGAAACTATTAATTTCAATATAACTGGCATTTGGGGATAAGAAAGCAAATTGTGTGACATGGTTTGAAATTACATAAGTATATGGAATTTTGGAAAATATCAAAGCCACACAAAATTTTTAGAAAATCAAATAATGAGTGTCCTAGTACAGACTGACAGTACAATGAATTTATCCAGCCGGGAAAACAGAACTAAATGTAGACAGGAGAGACATTGTTCCATGCAGGCTAAAGACACAAAAAGTAGTTTTGTACCCCCTTGCACCGACCACCTCAGAGAGCCTGTACTGGATAAAACCAATGAAGTTATGAATATATATTTATTTGTTAAAGCAACCGGAATTCAATTAAAAACTAAAAAGAAATTGCATGTTTCAACTCTTTGATGTACTCATGCAGAAAAAAGTATATTAACACATGTAAATTTTATTTATTTTAATATTGCTGGAAGGTATTTAGGCATAATTGATTTAAATCTTTTATTACTTATCTATATAATTGAATATGCTTTTCTTGCATGTTCAAGAGAATATTTTCATTTATGCAACATGGAAAAAATTATGTTTTTACAATGCAGACCTCGACAGAATGATTTTTTTATCATCAATATAAATATTTCTTTTCATTTTTAATCCTATTAATTACTGAATACAAATATGGTTGGCTAAGGAAAATTTCTTAATCCACAGATAAAATGGAGCAATCTAGAATTATTTTTTAATCATTTATTTCTGCATGACTCTTTCAGGGCTTAAATGGAACAACATTCACAAAAAGCCAGAGCATTTTTACATATCTCTCAAACTATGTACAAACCCTCTGCAGTAACCAGATAGAAACCTCGAAATGAGCTCAGTGAGAGATTGATAGACACATAGACCCTCTCGCTTCGAGGAGAAAAAAGATTTTCCACAGAGCACTTCACATACCATTTGTTACATTCACATAACCTGCCTGAAAGCTTACTCCAAAATCAACATGTACAAAGCAGCGCCAACCAGCAGAAAGAATATACCCACTCCGTTAAAACCTCTCTGGCCCCCGACTACTAAGCGCAGGGTTATACCCACAACATGCCTAAAGATTATTACAAACCTGCAAAATCTTTCTAATTTCATTGACAACATTTTAAAGATGCTCTTGAATGCTTGAAGCCACAAAAATCTGTTTTCTACAATCAAACAAGCAAGACATTTGTTAAAAAGACATATTTGCACACTGAAGTCGTCAATAGCACATTTAGGAGCTTTTAATGGGTAGATCAGACCTGTAACACAGCCAGTGTACCTGCACATACTGCTGCAGTGGACAATAAACTCTCTGTCTTACAACACAATCACTGCTGCACCGACTTGCATCGCTATTGTACTGCATCGCGGCCGCCTCGTTAGGTGCAGTCCCTGGCGTGCAGCAATTGTTAATATACTCACTGTACTTTCATGTCTTACAGCTTTCACATGATTAGAAGATTGTTTTGCTTACTGACTGTTCAATTTGTCAAGAGCTTGTAGGCAAATCTTTTTAAATGTAATACGTTTTTCAGAGAGGGCTTTTCAGTGATTTCTTAAAGGGGCAAATAGGTTTAGGCTGTTATACTATATGTTCAGATTTTAAGCATTTTACATGGCACTGTTTCTTTTTTTTACTGAAAAAGAGCCTGAAGAGATAGGCTGTTATCAATTAGGGTTCCTAATCGGTTAGTTTTCTTTTCCAACTATTCTCTCAGTTGATAAATTTTTCTTAAATAGACACCCTAAAACATCTTTAAAAGTGTGAGTTTCTTTCAAATAGCATACATGATAAATACATCAAATCTAAATTGTACAATGAATATGTCTTATAAAAAATGTGTTTCATAAAATGTACTGCCATCCATCTAGAATCTTTGTGGAAATATTTCAAAACCTAGTGAATAAACACTTACAAATCAAACACAACAGTTAAAGACACGTCTCATAAAATTCAATTAAGCGACACAACTTTATAAATTGTCAATAGAGCATAAATGTAATGCACTCATATCTATGGTTTTATATCAAGTCATCATTGCATACAGCCTAGTCTATCTGCATGAATGATCTACAATGAAGTAAAGCTAACACTATCATTTTGCAATCTTGCAGTTTTATCTAAGGTGTTGATGGCAGAATGTTAGTGACACTGAAAATAAAATTAGATTTATTATGTGGACTCCAGCCTCACTTTGTAGCCCACTTTCCTTGATTCTTTATGATCGCTTTAAAGTGTTAGGAAGTTTTTCACTTTCACTCATAAATATCTTTTTTTGACATTTTATACTTCTTTTTCAATTCCTTCTCTTCAAAAGGTTTATGAACGTACTGATAAGAGAAAAAGTTTTTAGGTATTGCGACATAAAATTCTGTTTGATAGATTATTGGCGATGAACATTACAAAGAAGTCTCTGTATAGTTCAGCTTTTACGAAAAATTCTCAGGCGAAAAAAAACTACATGGAAAGCAGAGCTTCATAAAACTGTGTGACCGCGCAACTCAATAAACGTTTATCTCTCATAAATTTACTGTGCTCTGACCAAAAGGTATCTTCCCAAAATACAGAATAGCCAAAAGACATAAAAAGAAACTGAATTGAAAAGAAACTATATCTATCATCCATGTAATATAGAATCAGATATTTGTATATGTTATAAGTGGAACTAGATTGTGATCAATCTGACTAAATGTCACATCCTTCAAAAGTTTTTAATCCAAAGAACCTTTTGATCATCCACCTAACCTTTGAAAATCTTTGAACGGAATTGAGAGGAGATATACAATTTTTGATTTTTGGGAAAACAACTTCTTTATTTTGAAATTCACGACGTTTCGGAGTAAGCTTTGACTCATCAGGTGGTGGAGTAAGCAAATAGTCCGAAACGTTGTGAATTTCAAAATAAAGAAGTTGTTATTCAGAAAATTTGGTCTTTGTCATCTCAAAGATGCAGCATCCAGAACAATATATATAACAAAAAATATTAATTGGGAATTAATGTAAGTACATGAAGGAGTCAAACAATGATTTGATGTGAAAATACACAAACTGTATCATACAAACTGAGACAAAATTTATGAAATTTTAAGAGGTTTGTTCAGAAAGAACCTTGGAGGAACAAAAGCCTGTTTGTCACCTATAAAGGAAAGGTAACCATGAAGTTATAGGGTAAGTACAACAGACACTGAATTAGAAAAAAAGATAAAATTTCTACATTTAACTTTTAATTTTATTTCAGTGTAAACTTACTGGGATAATCAGGTACAAAACCTGCCCAACCAATAAGATTAGTTGGAGGCTGTCTCACGTCAAGCGGAAGCAACATCCGGACAAAAGGTTCATCATTATCGTCTCCCGAATGTCTCCAGTTGTTCAGTTGTCTAAAGACGTAGGGACACTAAAATGCATGTGATACCTTTGATACTGGTAGGTATTTTGTGATGTCAGTAGGTTGAAGATCTGTATATGTCTATTAAAATGTCTACTGGGTCTAAAGGGTCACTATATAATCACTATTTGGACTTTAGTTTAGAAGGAATGCACTGTATAAATCCAGGAAGGATGATTCCTTGGATTTGAATCCAACATTTGGAAACTTCTCTACATAATTTGCCAAGACTAAGACTTAAGTCTGCAGCAACAATCAAGATTTAAAAAAAAAAGTAAGAACACATCTCATAAAAGCTTTTTAATCTGACTCTTACTGTTGGTGACACTGGCGCCGCTAAGCGCTGTCTAATTCATTCTCATTACTATTATTTCTTTAATTTAGTGGAAACTTCAAAGCAAAAGGTAATAAATTCATGTTTGATGCAAAAAGTGTCATCACATCAACAGCACTGATAGCTTTGCTATAAATCAACAAGCCTAGATTACCTGGGCCTAATCAGAGACATCTAAGACTTGGAGCAACACGACCTGCACCTTGGAGCCACCAGGTAGAGAGCATAATCCTCCATTTTTTACTGTCACCAACTCTCTAATCACAAGAATTCACTTCAAAGTGCTCATGAGGATTGGACTTGCAGTTTTTGAAGAAGAGTGCGTGTTTGGCTCTTGAATGCAATCGCGTGATGATTACCACGTACGTCATCCTGGAGAGAATGAAACTTGATTGAAACTCATTTCTTTTTTTCTTTTGAGAAGCTAACACTTGATTTAAACATATTTATTCATGAAAATATACAGTTGATGAATGGATTGGCCAACAAGCTCCTAGCTGGTTATTTTAATCTAACACTTATCTCTATGAGTAAAATAAATATGAATTTAATGTGTACCTGAGTATTAGTATTTTTCCTGTCTGAGATTCATTTTGCACCTAAGACCTTTGTTCTAAACAATATGAATCATATCAATGACCTTTGTTCTGACTTCTGGTTGTAAATAAAGAAGTCACAACCTAATTTGGTTAACACAGAGTTCAATGTCCAAATGAATAAGCCAACAGATATTGGAACAAATAGTTAAGCTACAGTTCAAAAAGCAATTTCATCAACATCTAGGCAAGCTACAACCAACAACATAGGATCATCTCCTAACAGGAAACTGTTAATCATGCTAAGCTGCAGGAAGCCGACAAATGTCATACCTGTGCTAACGAGCAGGTTCTACCTGTGCCTTAGCAGCGATAGCACCGTTCAGTATCTGAGAGGATCTTGGTCATCCTGGGGCTGAGAGGCAAAAAGGGAAGGGGTGCTGTTAGGTCAGAACAAGGAGACAGATAAGCAATAATAACTACCATCAGATTCTGAGTTTGGGATGATACCAGTCGTTTTGCATGAGATTTCCAGGAATGGATGACAGAGGTGCTGTTATGATATGGAGTTTTGGTGCTTGCTCGACAACACGATATTATTATCATAACACAGGCAAGTGCTGACTCTAACAAAAAGAAAATGAATATTATTTATAACTAAAGCAACGTTAACCTTCCATCTTGATTATATACCTTTAAGACACTAGATTTGAGAGGGTGGTGCTGTTGAGTGGTTGTGAAGTTTATTCTTCATAATAGACACAGAGCATCAAGATATTAGAATAACTGTGTATACAATTGTATACAATAGATAGGATTCTTTTTCAACTTCTGGGCAACAAATGTTTGCTTTGACAAGTGGCCAAAATAACAAGCATTTACATTATTTAAAAAACTCTTTGATAGTAATTTTCAAAAATCTGGTATACCCACATATTTTCCATTGAATTATCTTATCAAGCATGACTTAAATTGAAACCATGAAAAAGGTATGTTCAAATTAATAACTTGAGGCCACACACAAACTCAGGTACATTTTCAAATTAATAATCTGAAGCCAAATAACTTTGCTTATAGGTAATTGACAGGCAGGTAACACACAGGTGTTTTATTTACCTTAACGAGCATAGATATGTGTTACTCAGGCAGTGTCATCAACGCCTCATATTCAAACAAATGATGCAACCCCATATGTTTGAACATGCTCAATGCACACTCTGTGGGTGTCCTGCTTCAAATGCAGGGTGTTGGATGTCATTTGATAATTTCTTGTCTTTAAAAATGTCAACCGCTGCATCTACTTCATCATGTTTTTGAGAAAAATAAGTATACTATTTCTACCTTGACATCGCTTTGGACTGGACGAAAGTGTTGGTTAAGAGGGATTTCCGACTAGAGGACATCTGACACATGGTAAAGACCAAACAAACATGTTGGTTTACAGGGAATGACAGATTAGAGGGATGTTGATTTAGCAGGAGGGTTCCCTTCTTCGTTTGCAAGGTGTTGAATGTGATTTTGATAACTTTTGTCTTAAGCTCCAACAATTACATCTACTCCAGTCTTTTAAGTTGAACATGACTACAGAGTCTTCCCTTCAAACTGACATCACTTGTGACATATGACGTTAAAAGTGTTGCTTAAGTAGAATTTCAGATTAGAGGATGTCTCAGACGTAGCTAGGAAATAAAGGACTAATGCAGATAAGCACATAGAAGATAAGGATCTGAAGGACCAAAATTAAGGACATAGAGGATCAGTGATAAGGACATGAAGGACCTATGATAAGACATAAAGCACCAATGATAAGGACATTAAGCACCAATGATAAGGACATTACGCACCCATGACAAGGACATTAAGCACCCATGACAAGGACATTAAGCACCCATGATAAGGACATTAAGCACCCATGACAAGGACATTAAGCACCCATGACAAGGACATTAAGCACCCATGACAAGGACATTAAGCACCCATGATAAGGACATTAAGCACCCATGATAAGGACATTAAGCACCCATGACAAGGACATTAAGCACCCATGACAAGGACATTAAGCACCCATGACAAGGACATTAAGCACCCATGATAAGGACATTAAGCACCCATGATAAGGACATAAAGCACCCATGATAAGGACATTAAGCACCCATGATAAGGACATTAAGGTCCCATGATAAGGACATTAAGCACCCATGATAAGGACATTAAGGTCCCATGATAAGGACATTAAGCACCCATGATAAGGACATTAAGCACCCATGATAAGGACATTAAGCACCCATGATAAGGACATTAAGCACCCATGATAAGGACATTAAGCACCCATGATAAGGACATTAAGGTCCCATGATAAGGACATTAAGCACCCATGATAAGGACATAAAGCACCCATGATAAGGACATAAAGCACCAATGATAAGGACATTAAGGTCCAATGATAAGGACATTAAGCACCCATGATAAGGACATTAAGCACCCATGATAAGGACATTAAGCACCAATGATAAAGACATTAAGGTCCAATGAAAAGAACATAAAGGTCCAATGAAAAGAACATAAAGGTCCAATGATAAGGACATTAAGGTCCAATGATAAGGACATGAAGCACCAATGATAAGGACATGAAGGAGCAATCACATAAAGGAGCAATCACATAAAGGACCAAGCACATAAAGGACCAATAACATAAAGGTCCAATCACATAAAGGTCCAATCACATAAAGGACCAATCGCACAAAGGACCAAGCACATAAAGGACCAAGAACACAAAGGACCAATTACATAAAGGAGCAATCACATAAAGGACCAATCACATAAAGGACCAATAACATAAAGGTCCAATCACATAAAGGTCCAATCACATAAAGGTCCAATCACATAAAGGATCAAGAACACAAAGGACCAAGCACACAAAGGACCAATCACATAAAGGACCAATCACATAAAGGACCAATCACATAGAGGTCCAATCACATAAAGGAGCAATCACATAAAGGTCCAATCACATAAAGGACCAAGAACATAAAGGACCAAGAACATAAAGGACCAAGAACACATTTATCAAGGTAATTTGAAAATATAGTATAACATTCCTTTATTTAAGATCAAATACAAAATTTGATGTTGTCATTACCAACCATAAAGTTCATTTAAAAGCTTGAACTTCTTCTTAAGACAGAGAAAGAAGTGGATAAAGTCAAAGAGTGGTTTCATAACCAATAAAATAACTCTGAATCTGGCATCTAACTTTTTACATTGATGTCAGACTTTGCAGATTCATAAGATTGATAACTGCAATTACCCTTTAAAATTGCTATTGAAATAGAATTGAACGAAATTTTTCTATTCTGGTCATCGAAGGCTGCATGCAAATTGGCAATACTTCAATAAAACTGTCACAAAATAAAACATTTAAAATTTCTATTTGGCATCATTTATCATCATTTAAGAGAAATTATAAAAATACGGGTAAGAGCCAGAAATGTTTTATTCAACTATTAGTGATATTTTGAATGTTCACATGAAAAGATATAATTAAGAATTATTCACAAATATTTGTCCTATATTCTAATGTATATCTTCAAATATTACATATGAAAATTTTTTTCAAAAGCTATAAATGTTAAATCATCCAACAAGAAAGTTCAAGAAGTGTTTATGGAATATAAGTTCATCGCATGGATAATGATATTAACATAAAAGAAGAAACATCTAGAGTATCAAGAGATTCATCACCATGAACAGGCCCGGCGAAGGAAAACTAGAATCCAAATGAAAAGCAGAGAAATATACAGATCTACAGATGAAACTGCATCACGAGATAGCTATATGTCTATGATAAGCATCAATCAAGCAAGGATCAGTGGTTTGGTTTGATTTTCTTCGGTAGGCCTAATGACAACCCTGTAAATGCTAACCTTCTCCTGGGAACTAACTGACAACCTTTTGAATACTTATCTCCCTCCCTAGGAACTTACTGACAACCTAATAAATATGTATCTCCCTCCCTAGGAACTAACTGACAACCTAATAAATATGTATCTCTCTCCCTGGGAACTTACTGACAACCTAATAAATATGTATCTCCCTCCCTAGGAACTTACTGACAACCTAATAAATATGTATCTCCCTCCCTAGGAACTAACTGACAACCTACCGTATATTACAGTGTATAAGCCGACCCTGTATATAAGCCGACCCCCTTTCTCAGCCCCCCAAATTGCTGTCAAAATCATATACCCTGTATATAAGCCGACCCCCTATTTATGTCATTTACTTCTCGATACATGCGAGACGCTATCACCACGCGGCATGTTGAGAGATTTACCGGTAGTTACGGCAAGTTGAAGAATTGGTAATTTTCATAAAGCATTGTACGGTAATACGTCAGTGTAATAAGCATTTGTTTTTAAAAGGATTGTTATAATAAAAAATACATATGTTTGTACTTGTGTTTGTTAGTACTTATGAGAATTTTATGTCAATTTACTTCTCGATACATGCAAGACGCTATCATCACACCACTGCTGTTACTTGTCATATATTTTTTCATTGGTTAAAATTGACCAATCAGCGAGTGCGATGTTAAAAGATTAGAGGTGAATGTGACCGGTGAATAGTTTAATTGTTACCTAGTAGATAAGGACAAACAAAGACATTTGTTTCAATATACTAATATAGAGGTTGTGTCTGTTTGTTATATACATGCTACATCTGCAGCAGAAATGATCTACACATACCGGTAATCTATTTCTCAATGTTAAGTATGTTTATTACACACGTGTTCTGAATATCTTTATGAGATAATTTTGGTTATTTGAAACAAGTGTTGTGTAACCAGTTGAAAGTTATTCAACGAATGTTGTGTAACCCAAACAGGTTATTCAACGATAGTGACGTCATAATGCCGAACTACTTTAACAATCGAGCGAGTACAAGTGATCTTTCCGTTGCCACCTCAATATTTCAGATTAACATCACACCTATATTCAAGCAGTTATCAGCAACAAAACACAACCAAACATCACATTAAATTTGTGAATGATAAAATATTGACGTAGGTTATTTTTTGAAAAAGTATTATTTGTGTTCAAAGTAATTCTTAAGTGTTAATTTCGTCGATAAAGCAATCGCGGCAGAGTTATCTCCCTTTAACGCTTTGTTTACATCCTGAACGTAGAGTGCATAAACATACAGTACGCTGTCGATGAACCGCCACAATGACTTGAGTCATATTTTAAGTCACCAATCTACTTTTCGTTCTCTCGCACTTGACGAATCATGTTAAAATGAGAGTAGTCTCCCTTCCAACTCTGT
The DNA here is from genome assembly GCA_921293015.1 of Phorcus lineatus. Lineage (NCBI taxonomy): Eukaryota > Metazoa > Mollusca > Gastropoda > Trochida > Trochidae > Phorcus > Phorcus lineatus. The sequence goes on along the minus strand of OV121081.1, from coordinate 2,893,296 downwards.
TGTCAACCTCGCTTCCCAGAGCAATCAAGACAACCAGTTACAGGAGTACCGAGCTCTTCAGTCCATATATCAGTCTATATGGTGGTACCCCAAAAAATGATAATTTCTTTGGAACAGAAATCAAGAAAATGAGACTTGATGACCAGTAATTTCTTGTATCTAGTTTGACAGACTCGGTGTTACTTTGTTCAAAGGGAATTGCCGTTGTTTATCTATCGTTAGCAGTGACACGTCAAATTTAGCGATGACGCGTCAAGTGTTCAGTGACGGAGAATATTGTAATTGCGTTTTGATCTGTCAAGTTGTTTGTCCGTCACTGTTTATCAAATCTTCGTACATTAAACCATATGAACAAATATAAACTCAATTCTGTTACGTATGGCTCTTTGATTCTTTTACAACTATAAGGTGGCCTATGTTTCAGACAAAAGAGGCAGTGTATTATTGAGCACAATGTATTCATGCGCGCTAACGTCTTTCAGTGAACATTTTGAGGTCTTCGAAGAACAATTTTCCTGTGTGTAATAAATAGATCACAAAACTCGTGGGTGTTGAATATGGAAAATATTCCAACTCAATATTTTTAAACATTTCGATTTATTCACTCACTTTCGCTCGTGAATAAATCAAAACGTTAAAAAATATCTCGTTGGAATATTTTCCATATTCAACACCCACGAGTTTTATAATCCCTATTTATTTAACGTTTAAGATAACCGTAATGCTATTTCCACATCAATTACCGGTACTGTTAATTACAATGCAGATCAAAGCTGAGGTAATTACCGGATACGTTCGTCAATATATGTACTGATTGTAAAATTACGTTTTATTACATAAATTATTACGTAGGTCCAAAAGGCAATACCAGGCAAGTGAGCAAGAGCGTTTACTTCAGAAACATAACAATCGGGACTCTAGAGATTTCTGGAAAACTATAGGTAAATTAGGCGTGAACAGTGAAAGATCTCATACGATTCCATGGGAGGTTGTGACACCAGATGGAAGTGTGACGTCACATAAAGCGGCTGTGTTAGAAACGTGGCGGGATAAGTATAGTTCACTTTTCAAAGTAGACAATAAACCCAGTTTCGATGAACAACATTTTCCAAAATTTCAGGGAGATCTTGCTTCAAACTGTTTAACCTCTGATGTGTATTATGACAGCAACAGTCTGAATTGTGGGATAACTTTATGCGAGGTTAAAGATGCTGTATATAGAGCTAAACGTGGAAAGGCATGTGGGCTGGATTTAATCCCTGCAGAAGCTTTAAAAAATGGGCGTGCTGTTGAATTGTTATATAAATTGTTCACCTTCTGTTTCAATTATAATACCTGTCCAGATGTCTGGAAGAAAAGTGTAATTTGTTCCATCATGAAACCTAATTCAGATGTACGTGACCCTATGGGATACCGCGGAATCTCAATCTTATCAGTGCCGTGTAAAATATATAGTGACATCCTTAATTTTTGTCTTTCGACGTGGTTGGAAGATAACAGTGTACTATGCGATGAACAGAATGGGTTTAGACGTAAACAAAGCACTCAAGAACATTTATACACGCTGTATTCGGTGATTCAGAATAGAAAAAGCGCTAAAAAATCAACGTTTATTTGTTATATCCATGTCATGAAGGCCTTTGATAAAGTCAACAGAGACTGTCTTTGGTATAAACTACGGGCGCTAGGTATTTCTGGAAAGTTTTATGAAGCTGTAAGGTCCATGTATAATAACACTTCAAGCCAAATAAACTTTAACGGATACTACACTGACCCATTCGATGTGTTCACCGGGGTAAGGCAGGGATGCGTACTGTCCCCAACACTCTTCTCAATTTTTATTAATGATCTGGCAAGTGAAATTAACAGTTTGGAATTAGGAGTGAAGATGGGTGAGGATATCTTAAGTCTACTTCTTTATGCGGACGACGTTGCTCTCATTGCGCCTGACAAGTCAAGTCTACAGTGCATGCTAGATGCAGTATCTACATGGTGTTCCAAACAGAGACTGTTAATAAACATCGGTAAAACCAAAGTTGTACATTACCGTACCAATCAAACGGCACGTAGTGAAAAAGTATTTAAATTCGGCGAGGAAACTATTGAATATTCTGACGCTTATAAGTATCTGGGACTTTGGTTGCATGAATTTCTTGACCTAAATATAACGGCTAAAGAACTGGCGAAATAAGCAAGCAGAGCATTAGGAGTAATTATTGGAAAATTTAAATCTGTTGGTGGTATGTCGATTGAAGTTTTTAACACTCTCTACGGTACTCTGGTACAACCGATTCTGTCATACGGCGCCGCCATTTGGGGATTCAAGAAATTTAGATGTATTAACAACGTCCATCACAGTGCGTGTAGATTTTTCCTTGGAGTAGGATGTAAAACCCTAAACATAGCAGTAAGAGGCGAGATGGGCTGGCTATCACCAATAACGTTACAACGTATAGAAGTAGTGCGGTTCTGGAGGAGACTATCACACTTGATGCTGGAAGACTCGTGAGTGCTGTTACAGTGTGGTCGACTAGTTACCGTAAATCCTGGTATAATACCATCCATATGTGGTTAAAAACCTTCCAACTGAACATAATAGACCTTAAATTATTAACACTACAGGATTTCCAACTCTTCAAGGATCGACTAGTTGGATTAGACGCTGCTAATTGGGGGCACGAAATGTGGAATGATAGAGAATTAGTTAATGGAAATAAGCTGCGCACATACAGAATGTTTAAATCAAGTCACAATGCAGAAACGTATCTTTCCCAAGTATCAAATCGTCAACACCGAAGCCTGTTAACGAAATTGAGATGTGGAACTTTGCCTTTAGAAATTGAGCTCGGAAGATTTAATCGCCCACCTACCCCGTTACAAGATCGTTTGTGATTCAAATGTTGTGGAAAACGAAATTCATTTTCTGGTAGACTGTCATCTATATACAGATATTCGTTCACGATTATGGAAGCAAGCTGCAGACTTGAACTCTGAATTTCTCTTGTTAAAATCCACTGATAAATTCCTATACTTATTGCAAAATGATAGGCTTTCTAAATCTCTAGCCGCAACAGTAAGTAAAACGTACCAAGCCCGTCTTGGGAAAAGGCTTTAACATTTTATTCTAATCATGAAATAACTACATTAATGTTTGGTATTTTATCACACTTTTATCATTACTAGTTTTAAAAACATGTTGTATGAATGTTTTTGCATGAATGTATAGCTGGTGAAGTGCGATATTTATTATAAATTTGTTATGCATTTTATGTACTTCGTGTCTCATAAGCCTTATGGCTGGATGCTATGTTTTACCGTTTTTTTATGTGGCAATACCATATCAAGGACGTTTACTGTATTTCTAGGTCTTTGATTATATGAATAGCATGTGACACGTGAATAAAATAATTTTCTTTCTTTCTTTCTTTTCTCTGTAATTAAAATTGTAAAGATAACAATAGTTTACCAAGATTTAAAAGGATTTGAATATTACACTTTTGTTTTGGCAAAACGTTAAAACATCATATATACCAGGTGGCTCAATCTTATGTTTCACCGGTTCCTATGCGTATGAATGATCGTAGAATCTCATTGGATCGATAAGCATGTCGCAGTAGGAATCGTTACGGTATGTCTAGAAAATTGTCGATTAGAAATGTATTTCAATAGATTATAATATTTTCTAACTATTAATAGTAATATATAACAAACAGTAAAATATGTAATAATTATTAAAGTAATTTTATTTCAATATTTTGACAATGAGTTGACATCGTGGCTTCCGGTTTGCATCACGTCTGTTCGTCTCCTTCGGCCGGCAGATCGTCACTCGACCTCCGAATTTTTAGGTCTGAGATATAGACCTTTTATATAAGCCGACCCCCCTCCTTGACCCCTCAATTTCTGGTATAAGAAACTCGGCTTATACACTGTAATATACGGTAATAAATATGTATCTCCCTCCCTAGGAACTTACTGACAACCTAATAAATATGTATCTCCCTCCCTAGGAACTTACTGACAACCTAATAAATATGTATCTCCCTCCCTAGGAACTAACTGACATTTGTACATCATTATTAGGACTTTTTAAATTTTGAAATGTCCCTTACTAATTTTTTTCCAGGATATATGGACTAAGCTCATCATCTAAATTGTATCATTAAGACAAACAATGATGAAGAAACAATTCACAGAAATTGTAAAAATCACAAAACGTTCCACGACCTACAAGTAAACAGTTAAAAAATATTTCAGTTATAGAATAAGTCAAAATTTTTCACCACATCTCATTTAATTCCTAACTCACAAAAACCTCTGTATGATCCCCGACATCATCCCTGTTTGTCCCCCCAACCCCGGTGGTTGAGTGAGAACAGGTGATCATCTCTAACACTCTCACAAACACGGACCAGAGAAACTGGATTAGGAACTTCTTTCTCAGACCCTTAAACCTTAGCTGTGACAACAGAGATTAGGAGCAAAAACTGGGCATATAGATGTGTGCAGGGAGATTTGGGGGATGTTTTGAGGATTGATGTGGATAGAGTGTGTCAATTTGATCCAGGTTTGTGTCAACATGGGAAGAGGCATGTCCAGTCTGCTTTTGATAGTGGACAGTGCTGAATCTTCATGTACCTGTTGCCATGGATATAAATAATACTGATAATCATCTGAAAGAGTGTTAAATTCAGGCTCATGATTGTCAATCAATTAGCGTTTAGAAGTTAATTTGGGTAGTAATATGATATGATATTCATGAATTTATCTATTCTATATGATGGATTTCATTGGATAGAAAATCAATGGCAATTCAGAAATAATTTTTTTAGGTAAATTTAATTTCAGAATAAGTAGATATATGAATTCAATAAGCTTAAGATTAAAATTTTGAAATGTTCAAAAAAGCTAAATATGCACTTGAAACTGTAAAGTAAAACATAGTAACATATGTAAGGATTGCCAGGTTCAACTAATTTGATGTTGAAAGAGATGACAGAAGGTTTCCATGTAAATTTAAGAAATGTTATCACAACTCACATATTGCAAAATTAGCATCGCTCCAGTTATGTATATTTCTAAAAAATATCTTTTAAAATAAAGCTGGAGATGGAACAGTCTTGAAGATCATTTTGAAATACAAACTCTGAAAGATGTGGTTACCAAGGTCAAAAATTGAACAAACATATAACGTTTTTCAGCGACAAGTTAATAAAATATTGAAAAGTCTGATTAATGTTTTCAGGGTCACTTACCATTTCACATTTGAATGAAAAACCTACACACGCTGATCAGGGCCGACACTTGAGAGAGAATCATATTGACTTCATAAACAGTCAACATCGAAATAATATTGAATTTATTGTAAAAAGGAAAACTCGCAGCTTTGACTTTCAATTCATGACGCACGGTGAAAGTTAGAAATATCATACCACTTTTATGGAAAAACAACAAAGCGACAACCTCATTGTGCCAAAGTCTATACACTTTTCTTGTAAAAATCAAGTTGAAAAATATTGAACAAGCAATTAGGTAGAGTGATTGTTTACCACAAGCCTCGTATATTGACACAAGATGGCGCTCTCTTGGCAAAGGTTTCCATCTTGACTCTTCCTGTCTTAACAGCTTTGATGGATGCCAACGGATTCTGTCAACTGTCTTAAGAGAGCTGCACTTGGACTAAAACTAAATATTCAAATTAACAGAGATAAATCTTCCATTTCCTGTCAGTGATTTCCGAATTGGTACATTCTGTTTGATGTAACTTACTGTTAATATTTGTTCTGAAATTAGTTATTCTTGTACCAGCTATTTCCACCTTGATTATATTTGAAGCTCATTTATTTCTGTGATGTGCATTTTGCTAATAAAAGATATAATGTTATAAGAATAACAGCAATGAAATTCAAGCTAGAATAATCCTTTAAAACATGATTCAGGGAGAAAAGAAAATGTTGTGGTCAAAATGCCTCACTGCTTAAAATCTATTTCTAAAAATTCTCACGTTAAAGAAGAAACAACATTATGTTTTTTCCCATGCACTGGCAGACACCAGAGGTATATAAGTAATTACACATAGGTAAATACATCTATCTTAAGTCATGCCTCAACAGCGAGGGTTAAAAGTTTAAAGTTTGTTGAACTGTCAGCTGCTTAAATTTCATATTCTTTATTCTGCACACACTCCCCAAACAAACTGCCCTGCCACCGTGCAGAGAACTGAACACCTATCATGCTCAGGGCCTTTCAACTCTCACAAACTAAAAACCTCCATCAAGAGGACCTGTGATAAATTGTTCTGGTATGGAAGAAGTAAAAATCAACCCTCATCCAGTACTTTGTGGAAAATAAAGGTGGCACAGAATTGCCTTAATTATTACAAACTAAGTGAATTAAAACCTGTGGTGTATATGTTATTTGTTCACAAGTGCTTTATCACTTTTAACAAGTACATTTATATGTAGACGTTCTTGTTTTTTGTCATTGGTGACATCATAAAACAGTTGATGTCATTGTGATTCTCTGTCATTAGTAAAATGGGCCAATCCAATCTACCGTAACTTTCCAATTGATGTACAAAATCTTTCAAAAATATAACTATGTTTTATTTAAAAGAACGTGAACAATAAACTTGAACAATGAAAAAATTGTCAAAATATGGGAGGCAATTTATTTGATTTGACTGTCAGGAAATTTATGTGGTTGAATTCGGGGGATGTTTAATATTTAATTTTTTTACAGTAAATGAATTAAATGATGTTTTATTCGGGGGATGTTGAATTTTAAATTTTTTTTACAGTAAACCAAATAAAAGAAATTTTCATGCATGATTCAAGATCATGCTCAAACTTCATTTCAGTAACCAAGATTGATTCAACTGATACAGCATTATCAATAACTAACAATTCTCATCACCTATTTCAGAGTCTGGAGTGCATGTGTTTGTAATAAAAATCTTTGTGTGAAAGTCCTTGTGTACTAACAATGACCATGGCTTGTTGAGTCACTGTTAGCTGTCCCTCTACGTGTTGACGTATCATATCGACAGCGCAAACATTTTGTCATAGAGTGAGTCACTGCTGGTTATATCATAATGTGCAAATAGCAAATTTTCAAATAATAATTATGTTTATTCAAAAACATTTTTTTGATCATATCTGGCTATGCTTAGAAGAAAGCAATTAAAATTTAACATACGACCGCAATGTTTACTTGTGATTCATCTAACAGAGCAATCTAAGATATGAAAATACATGAAAGGTTTATAATAATATACTCACAGGAAGAAATAAAAGCAATACAGAACCTATACTTATGCACTACAGCCATATCAAGCAGTTATGTCCACAGATCTATTCATCCCTTTGTAAATCCGATACTTTCAACACTACTTTGTTTCACTAAGGGTTACTTCACAGAACCTGTTAATTGATTGTGTAGCCATTCTCTCTTGGTTACATTGTATACATAAAGTTGTACTTTGTCTTTCTATTTTGGTTACAAAGTGCTACAATTACTATCACTGACACTACATTGTAGGATCTGTTGAAGAGTACACTCAGCATGCATGGTTCATATCTCCATATATGTTTATATTGTATTGATGGGGGTATTCATATATTAAAGAATAAACAGTTTCGTTGATAATGCTTTTGTTGAAAATGTTAATAAAACTGGTGAAGTTCAATAATGGTTTGGAGTATGTTTCATTTTCTCATGTTCTTAACTGTATTGCTCAAATATCTATTCTTTAGTCACTTGCTATTATTTTGTTTTCTTTTTTTCTACTTATGGTGAATGTATCTTTAAGAACTTTGTATTGCTATAAGTGTTTGAGTACATGTATAACATTGGTTGTCTAGAATATTGAACTGGAAATAAACAAGTAAGAATCAATATGCATTCCTCTATTAGCATAAGAAAACAATGTTTTTGCATTGATTATATAACAATAAAGAATATTTAAAAATCAAAAGATAAAGCTTCAGCAATCTAGACTTGATGACAAATATGATATGCTTAAAAGGCACGCTGTACTAATATGTGCGGACATTGATCCCCTTGCCCTCAATGAATCTTAAAATTCCGGAAACACATGCATTAATGTTCGTTGAATGAGTCCAGCACATGTTTCTCTGTTGACGTAAGAATGAAATTACACAAATCATCCGGTGAGGTACATATTTATTATTCTATTATTAACTGGTGCTTGTGCCATGGAAAACCAACAGTTTAAATACAAATGATTGAGCTGAATGTCACGGAGGTCACGTGTGACTTGCGTCTTGAGCCTTGATGATGTTGCTACATAAATATCATCTTTGTATGATTTCATTGAACTGATTTTCATATTGTTCTTCATTTGGATGTAATTACACTTCATTCAATATGTGCATGAGTGTTTTTGTGATTCTCATCAAATGGTTATTCTAATGTATAAAAAGAGCATATATTTGAATATCACAAGAATGAGGTCAATAAAAAATCTAAACAGTCAGCAATAAAATATTGGAATTTATCAATTAAAATTATCTGTCAAACCACAGGGACAATGTAGTACATTTTTATTTGAGCATAAAGTATAAACTTCATTACTTAAAGATACTTTTTATTTAATTTAATTAGTGTTCACACATAAAGATAAAGAAATTGATTAAGTGAATCAAATTGAGTTTCATGATGTTAGTAATGACACTTGCAGAGCCATAATTTTACTGCTGACAAACTCCATTACCAACATCCAGTATCTTATGGATTTACCCTAACTAAAGTATAAAAAGAAAAGCAACAAAATTTTGCTCAACTTAGCTCTTCCAAGTATCATCTGGTGATAATTTAATCAAAACAGGTGTAAACATTTACAAACGATCTTCAAAATAAACCATTCAATTTTGAAGACAACCAATTATTTCAATGAAGTTTAACCAAATGATGCACAAAAACCTAATAAATGATAATATATTGAATTTAAAGAGTACTGATGGGAAATATTTTCTCCATGGCCAGCAAAACTAAGGATATTATCAGATATACACAAAAACTCATCAACAGAAACAAGGAAACGTTCTAAATTTTTTGACTATTTACAGCCTCAGCAAGACAAGATGGATCAAGGGCAATTTGAAAAGCACTTGTTCCCCCCGAGCCTCCAAATCCTCAGTAAAACACTGGATAGCGATGGATTGACACTATGAAGACCATTCCATTCTTCTGTTGTTCATTTCCGCTTTTGAAACTGGACACAGGAAGTTCTTCTGGACTCGAGCCAGAATCATGACTGCTACACCTGTCAGCCAATCGTATCAAAGACGTCTGCTCTGCATGATATCACATGTAGATGGCAGAAGTGTCGGCCAATGGAATCACAGACGGCTGCTCTGCATGATCTTACATTAAGATGCCAAGGCTGTCAACCAATCAAATCTAAGACGTCTGCTACACACAGTATTACATGTACATGCCAGCAGGAGAACATGGCCATTAACCAATGAAATCTCGGACGTCTGCTCAACTTGATAGGTTTTATAAATTAAATGAATAGAAGGGACCACCTGTTGGCCAATCAAATCGCAGACGTCTGCTACATCTGAAACAATGATGTAGATCCTGTGGAAGATGAGGACAGGAAGTCAGGATCTAATCATTGACCACTGGCCAGACATCTCGCCAGATCTAGCTTAGATTTCAATGTGGACATGACAGATTTTCTTTGCGGAAGTGTGTGGGCTATCTGTTGACTCTAGGATCCTAACAAGATTTGCTGATGAAGCGGTTTTCTATGATCTTTATCTCTGGCAGCCTTCTCAGTGCATGAACATAGTCAATTCTGTTGAATCAAGCACTACTAAGCTTTCAGATTCTGGTACATAAAGAAAATCCTTATAACCTATATATCTTTTGTCAAGATATATTTGCTTGAATTCATACAAATGAAAGCAAACAAGTAGCTCAAAAATTATTTTCCTGCTTTAATTCTTGAACTCTTATATAAGCTTGATGATTGCTAGAAATGTCAGTGTTTATTGATAACCTGTATAAAAAGGCCTTTGCTCACAAATGTTTGTGAATGAAAGTTAAATAAAGTCTTGATTCAGAGCATTTGTTCGACCTGTATACAAAACAGGATGTTCTTTCATTCAGTCCGAGGATAATACTGTTCACTAAAATGACACAAAACAGATATTTCATTGAGAATGACTTAAATTCACCCACACTATCATTCAAATACCAAAATGAATTTATGAATTTTTTTTATTTTAAATGCAATGGTTTTTGATAATGTTATATTCTCTTACTTGATATTTCAGTTACATAGACTTATGAATGACAAATAGACTGTATCAAAGGCTCACTTTTATACACTGTTAGGGAGCAAGTTAAAAAAAACCCTGCAATACATACTGTTAAAAATGCTTAAAAAGGAAAGTGTAGTTATATTGGTTTTCTATTTTCTTGTAAATATCATTCTTTCAGTTGAATTTCACTAAATTTGATGATGTTCTAAAATAGAAAACTAAGTTAGATAAATCGAAAATCTTGTCCAAGTGTCTTCTGAAATTAAATAAATCAACACCAGTTAATAAAAGTTACAAATATCTTGCGGAGGATGTTTTTATCTTTATGTTGATATATTTGATATAAGAAATGACGGTAAGATTCTATTTATCATCCAAAATAATTTTAAACTATATTTCAATGAAAAATGTATATTTTTGAACAGACAACTACATTTATATATGCATTGTGGCGCCATTATGTTAATGACTTCATAGCATTGTGATGTCGTTGCTTGATAATGTAAAACTTTTTGGATGTCAATACTTGATGTATAACTATTTGGATGTCAGTACTTGATGATGTAAAACTATTGTGATGTCAATACTTGAGGATGTAAAACTATTCTGATGTCAATATTTGACAATGATGTGGCAAAGTTTTGTATGATTAAAGTAATTTGACAATTGACTTTACAATTTGTAGTTATATCCTTCAGGCTTCTTTACAATATTAATTCTAATTAATATCTCTGAAAGGATATCATGCAAAATCAAATCAAATTAATATAAATTTTAACAATTTTCAGTATATTTTTACCTATTCTATATTTTGCAGCTTTAGCATCTATCTGATGACAACATGGTATCAAGAAGAAATGTTTAGTGGTGCACACAAATATCAGATAATCTAATGATGCCCAAATTAAATTGTCACTTTATCAATCAAGTTATCACATAGCTTTATGAGCGAGGATACAAACTCAGTCTAAACACAATTGGCAGTTAACTTCTGTAAAAGTGAAAACCAATGCAGAAAACTGGTATAAAATTCATAGAAAGGGTTGAATGAAGGAAATTACTTGCATAAGGGCATGTTACAAACTTAGTCAAAACTGACTTGGCAATTTATTTTTGATCTTACCAATATACATAATAAAAACCTTATTCAAAGAAGGGCAATAAATTTCCTAGAAGCATATATATATATATATATATGTATAAATAGTATAGATATCCAGATATGACAAGTATACTAATATCACTCTCCACACTACTCAACAGACTAAGACCATATCCACTGACATGACGAAATATATCATTTCTAATCCCTGCTCATCTTCATTATAAGTGACAAGGCTGAAAGTACACGAGTGTTATTGTCCAAGTAATACCCATGATCCCTCTTACTCTCAAGGTCACACGAACACAGTGGACATCGAGATACATTTATTTACGTATTTCGGATGACCTAAAGAGGTCGAGAGTCCTGTGCTCTAAGCAGGGTAAACACACACTTAATATATCTATCCTATCACCTGGTGAGATTTAGGCAAACAATGCGAAGGATTTTTTATCGGTAATAACTTATTAGGGCATTGGCATTACACGTTTCTTTTTATTTACTCAGCACTCATAGTATTTAAAAGCGGCTAGCGGAAAACATATCCTCTTATCCGTGGAGAATAAAATTGTCTGGAGGACATTGTAGCGATATTTACATTCAGTTAAATTGAGAAATAATTTGTTTGTGGGCACGTTTTAAATAACACTTTTTGTCTTTGGATCTTCTACTTAGATAGGGCAGACACCTGTATGGCATAAATTAGCCGACTGGATTAAACAAATACGACATACACAGGTACGAGGGACGTGTTCACTCATAATAGGGGGAATAGGTACATGAATACAAACACCTGCCCAAGAAAGAGTCCTTTACTACATGGAGCATATTTAATAGCCATATTTATATATATATATAATGGGTCAATGAGGATAAGGATAAGTTGAAACTTGTATTGTTGTAAACAGGTGAACAGCTTGACATTATTTGGTTGGGATTTATTTGGTTTTCTTGTTGAGTGAGAATAGTTAAAAATGACATTTTTATGATAAAGTTTGGTCTTTGGTAAATATTAACAATGATCTGCATCTAGATGCTAGAGTCTCTTTCATAACCTGAAGAAACATACTCTGTTGTGATAGTCAGGAAAGGAGTTGTGCCTTGTCATTTTCAGTATGTTAAACATTGTTCATTTTCAAAAGGGCCATTCATCAACATCTTTAAAAATTATAACGAATATGCAAATTATCAAGATTATAAAAATACTGTTGTGAATTGATGTCTTTTATATATTAAAAGGATATAAATGATAATGTATTATATACTTTTTATTTCTTATCTGTGGCTGAAGATTTCTCAGTGTGCATTGCTCAATGCAGCCAGTATTACATACAAAAAATAGAAAAAATAATGATAGGAAATTGTTTTAATTTGGTGATGATAGTTTTAATAAATGGGTCTTCAATGAACATTGAAATAATGCAAAACATTATTACTCACAGATTACTAAGAACTATTGCTTCTTTAATGGCATGAAGGATGAAAGTGAAAATTTGAAAATTTACAATGTATCTAAGATCTGTTTAAGAAAATCTTTCTTATGAATTTTTAATCAATTTGATGTTCCACAGGTGAGCATTATGCTTGTATTGTAAAATAATCAACACTTATGCAAATCTAATAACAAAGCAAAACCTTGTCAAAATGGGTAAGGTTGGGTAGCCTGTACCCACTTCAAACAAATTTTAAAAAACAATTGGAGAAGAGTAACGTGAACCCCAAAAAGAACTTTCCCCATTTCTTTGAACCGCACTGGGAAATAATATCATAATAGACTAAAATATCTTATTATATGCATAGAGTCGTCTGGCCCTTCATTACATCCGACTACATCCCTTAATTCATATAACCCTTTGATGGCCTTGACCTAACAGAGGTCATAAAGGATTGCATTATCGAGGTTAAACCTTACAACGCATGTTTACACATGAAGAGACACCTATTAAGTGAGTAGGATTCATGTCAAGACGGATGTAAACTGGCTATTAAATCCACGACACTAACGGTAATGCCCATATTCATTGTAAGCTCACATAAATTCTGATCATACTGCTTAAATATAGGTTACCCTGATGTGGTTGACAATTGATCAAACCAATTTATACAAATGTATTCATATTCATCTTGACTCCAATAAGGACAGGCAGATTAACAAATTAATTCATGTCTAACTGATCAAAACAATCTATGCAAATTAGATTAATATTTCAGTTGAATAAATAAGAAAGATTGTTTAAAGCATCATCACAATTTCATATTAAAATCTTTGAAAATGAAAATCTAAATTATTAAAAACAGGAATTGATCTTAATAATTTATGCAAATATATTCTTCTTTTACCTGACTATATTTGACTTGGTAGATTAAACGGTCTCAACAAATATATGTTCAAGTCTTAGATGACAGCAACGGGAAGGAAGGATTTGACTAAGAGGACTGAAACTGAAGCTTTGAATGTCACGATACCTTGTCACTTGTGACATAACTGTGACCGTGACCTAACAACTGCACATGCAGTCACAACACCTGTTCTGTGTTTAGAAAAGGTGACCTAAAATAAAAGCAGGATTTTCTGGATAACATACTCTTTATTGTAAAAAATGAATGAATGTTATATTTACAATTAAGAAGTTGTTATCCAGAAAAGCTTGCTTTTCTTAAGTATGATACCTCTAACTGCCTTCAAAGACTAATTTTGATCATGATTGGTTATTTTCAATACACTCCAATGCAAGATCACTGTGCTCGTGTTAAGAATATTCACCCTCAACTCCCTAGGGAGTATACAATAAGAGCTAACATCAATGCAAGTTTGGCATGGTGAGGTCAGAATCATACTAACTTAGTCATGTCCAGATACACATGATCATTGGCTCTCAGATTTCATTTTCAACTCCCTGAGAAGAGTACCTCCAAATCTAACATTAAGGCATGTGTGACAGGTCATAGTGTTCCTATTAGCTTGTCTAAAGGGATGTCCTTTTTGCTAAATTGGTAGAGCATCTCACACGGAGGTTCTTGGTTTGAAACTAAATTAAACTTGTACTTCCTCTCCTGTTTTACTTGGTTTACATTCAAAAAGATTTCATATCTAAACCAGGTTCCCACGTAAACTGATGAAAGAAGATACACTTTGAAGAAATGTTTGCAAACAAATCAATAACAGTATTCTATTTTTATTGAAAAACTTCAGTCTTGCTTAAGTAAGAAGTAAAAATTATTGATTAATTGAGAAAACTAATTAAACTACATCCATTTTTATAACATTTTTATGAAACGTATAAGTGGTTTGGTATTTAAGAAACAAACGTCCGTAAGATACTGATGCCATTCATGAGTTTCATCAACAAGTTTTTAATAGGACGTCATTTAGTTTTTTACTAGTTACCAAAATAACAAATTATGTTATTACGTTGTAGTGTTATGAAACAGTGGTATCTTAAATGGGCGAGTAATAACCGGGTATGTAAACAGAGAGGAAAAAACATTCAACTGAAACTTAAAAAAGCATTTGAAAAATTGTATAAAAAAATATAATTTACACAAATTTTTTAGTAACGCTGATATCAAGTGTGTAAAACAGTTAATTTCAAGTTTACAAAAAAAATTTTGTGTCATGATTTGAATATAAATGACATGATTTTGAAACATATTTTTAAACATATGACCTGTTTTTTAATGAAGTGACAATGACAAGCCCTAACCTGTCCACCTGATTCCCTGCAGGATGTACATGCTCCTCTCCTCACTGACACACAGACACACATTCATACATACATACAGCTGCATACCGAAAGTTTGTTCACTTACCACTGAATCGTAGTGCAAATATCATGTAATTTGGGTTTCATTTAAACGTCAATAGAATAACTTCAGCAAGACTGACAATGGATCACCGACTGTCAATGTGTGAAATAGGCATTCTTGAACTCATTTTGGCATTGTCTGGACACTCGTGCAAAAATCGAATTTCGGCATATTGATATAGACAGAAAAGGTCACATTTTCGAAATTTCGATTTTGTTAAATGTCAAATAAAATTGTTGGGTACGATAAACCTTTGCCTCAAAGAAGAATGGATATGCATGTATGTATTGAAAATTCAATAATATACGTTTCTTTTTCACAATGCTACAATACCTTAAAGGCAACTCAAATTACATGATATTTGCACTAGTATATTCAGGTATGTGAACAAACTTTTGGCATGCAGCTGTATACATATATAGTTTTATATTCATATATATATTTACCATGTTTCCTCAAGTGTGAGAATGGGTGCTTCTTCATTCAAATTAGTCTCAGATCCACTCCTAAATGGAAACCAGGGATATACCGTTACTTGTCTAAATAAAAACCAATTTTTTTCGGGATGCCAGACTCCTCTATTAAATATCGTGCTAATTTTTTCTTGTCATTCATTGTTACAAGACAAAATATACTCTTGCCCAAACTCCCGTTTAAGTTTTGTTATATGCTATTTTCAAAATGGGTAGTGTTTGTCCACTATGCATCAGAAGCCTGGTGTATGTTATAGGCCAAACTTTCCAGCTGATAAAACTTTCATTGGATTTGGCACCAGCCATTTGAAACATGGTGCTGTGAGGAAGACCAACGCTAATTTAAGGCCAGGTTTTCAATCAAGGCCTAAAACATCTTTAAGACCAAGTGCTCAAAATTTCAAATAATTTTGTGAACAACTGTATATAGCTTGTTGGACCAATCAAATATTCATAACAGTTTAAATTTTTGTGTGTGCTTTATTCAATGTCATTCAAGGACCACTTGCTAGATCAAGACTTGCACATATGAGAAGATATACAGTACATATATATTGCCTACACGTATATATACAGTAGACATACATATAGCCTACAGTGCACACAAGGGTGCACGACAATATGACACTACAGGTTACACCTACAGTGTGACTGCTGGCACGCATGAAAGGGGCGGTGGTTACAAATAAGTGCCTCTTGAAAACAAGCTGTAAGATACTTGCATTTGGCATTAGTAGAATTAAAACAATTAAAAAATACTTTTTCAAAAAAACAAAAAATTCGAATATTTATTATTACTAAAAAAATTAATTACATTAGAGTTTTTACAGATTAAGTTTAATTTATCAATTAAAAAAATCAAGGCCAATTTCTTTTTTTTCCTAGGAGGATCACTTAAATAAAGGTTTGACATGATGTAATTAGTTTAACATTTAAAATGCATCTTACGAAGTACATGAGTTCTATATTTATCATTAAATCCTTTAGTTAGTTTGACACTAAAATCCTGCAAATTAGCATAAAAGTACATTGCATAAAGATGATAAACTCATTGTTATCATGCATGACTGGGTCCTTCAAAATTGTCATGCTGTCCAATAAGCTCCCAATTATATTTCATATAAAGTTCCTAATCCTAAAATATACTTTTCATTCAAAACTAGTCAAGTGAAATAAATCTGTTTCATTGGGATGACAATGGGAGTAAAAAGACTTAACAACTTTAATAGCTCAAAGATAAAAAGAAAAGATGTATAAAAAGGTCTCCTATTATCTCTATTGATGAGAGCAGGTTATAATCATCTCGTGCTTTATGCTTACTCATGACGCTTCCTCGGGCTAAACGGTGATAATGGTAGATCACGGAAAATTCGCCCAATATCATCAAGATGGTGAAGCCAGGCTCTAAATAATCCTATTGCGCTCTTAAGCTGAAACTCTTTGTGCTTGGATATAAAAAGGTGCATTAAATCAGAGCATTTTATAGCCAGCCTCATCCCGCCTGGAGGATCTCTGAGCACCTTTCTCTCTCCTCATCTGATAAATGTCTATCTTTAAACATTTTCAACAGTTTTTTAAGCCAATTATCACTGACCCATATATTGAGTGTATTTTTTAACATTCATGGGCAGGAGTATTTATCATTCTAAATGATGCTATTTTCTCATGTCTCGCGGCGAGGCATGTTTGGGATTGGGACACAATGATGTAGCATCAGTAAAGAAGAAGGAAGATTAAGGTAATCTGTTTCCCTGGAAGGGATAGATTGAAGATTTGAAAGATAGTGTGCAGTGTAGCAGGAGATGGTCCTGTCACCGAGACCAGCATGGAACTACTGCAACTCCTTAACTGCTAAAACTGCTACGTAGCAGGCTTTTTGCAAAATAGGTGTTCTGATGTACACAATGCAAATCATTTTTAGATATTCAACTTCTTTATTGGAGCAGATGATAACATTATTACTTTTATGAAACAAGGGAAGGTGTTAACTTCAATGATACATTGAATAGTTAGCAATAAATAACTTGTTTTTCCATTAAGGTTCTTCTCATTCAATCGATCAAGCTTCTGAAATGAAAGAAGATTATAATTTCTTATGAAATTTGAAAATTTTATAACAACAAGTTGAAATAAACAAATATCTAAGTATTTGATCAGCTACACATTGATGACAGGTGTGAAATGTTGAAGACACCCTTTCAACAACTACAGTAATCTCTTATAAATCCTTGAATGACTCAATCTTTACAGTGTTTAACTTTTTTTAATTCTCTATTTAACTTTGAGGTGAAACCTTAACATAATATGTTTCTTTCACACATTTGCATGCCACTAAATGCTGCAAATATCATCAGATGGGTGTTGATTTCAGATTCATGTCTTCGCATTTCAAATTCCACCTTCAAATCAATTCATCCGCTTGAATAGAAACTCATTCTCATTGAAACATCTACATGACTGGCAGCATTTTACAAAGTAGGTGTTATTCACTGTATCAATATGAGAAATCTCCTTACAAATTAAACCAGATTTTTTCTTAAATACTTCTTAGTTATATTTGAGTTAGATCAATATGATAGAACTGCCCCCATAAAAGGAAATGTTCTAATTCAATACAAAATGCGTTCATTTTAAGCTCATTTCAGTATGAAACTAAAGATGTTTTTAACTACACCTGGAAATTATTGAAATTGTAATATTTATTCATTGGAGAAATGATCTGTGTGAATGATTATCTGTACAAGACGTTCAGTCAACTTCTAAACATGTCACTATTTGTATATCATAAATTTCATAACATTGGTACACACAAGCTTTGAGAGGTGCACACTTTTAGGTGTCATAAAAATATGTTTTCCTAAGTAGGTAAATATGGTGAACAGTTATAGAATTGTGGGTCTGCATGCCAGAGTGTCACTCTTTGGAATTCCGAATAATAATTATTATTGAAAAAGTAGTGTTTTTCTGTTGTGAATGAAATCATCTCATATCTGTGTATTCAGTTAGGTAAGAAGTTATACAAATTTGTTTTAATGTTAATTTTGAATTTCACACTTTGAAAATGAACTACATTTCACAATGTCCAGCATTGATAATGTCCATGAATGTGGAGCTCAACTCGACTGAGACAAGCTCATAGCTAGGGCATACAAGAGCGCGGTAAAGTTGAGCTCCTTGATTTTGTCTTGTAGCATGTTCAATATAGTGACAGCAGCACACTGAACTGTAACTTAAATATATAGACAATGCAATAGCATTAAAAAATATTAAAAAAACATGTTAGTTTACCCTTACAAAATTAAATAAAATATAATATAATATCAATGTTGTCAAATGAAAATGAGATACAATACTTTAATGGTATATTATAATTCAATATCTGCGACATCATCTCTTTGAAGCTGGAAATAAAATTTAATCTTTCTATTTCAAGTGTTAGTAAGTAGAAGAATCTCTCATATAATTCACTCTCAGTCATATATATTTACCATAAAGAAGTGATATCAAAGCGGTATATGTCAAATACAGCCGACTCAGCGTATTTATTGAGCCCTATTTATATCTGATGTTCAAAGTAAGACATGCTATTATACATATGTTTAGTACTGGCATATTGCAACAGAAAGTAACATGATATGATATATGAGAATTTAAGTTATGATGATAGGATCACGATGATATTGTCTTACATACACCAAGACAAAATGTGGGTCATAAGTGATTTGTTTTGTCTGTCTATCATCTGGTTATAACAACATCTAATTCATTATTTAAAAAATAATTTTAGAATGTGATTATTTATCGAAAGAAGTATAACTGACCTCAGGAAAAAGGTTTTTATACATATACTTAAGTTTTCAAGGTATATTTCTTTTTATAATCTTAGGATTATTTGTGGGTTTTTTTAATTATTTACTTTATTACAGAACAATGTTTCTTTTGCAATGACTGATAAGAATGCAATCTTGGATAAAATCTTTTAAATAAATAGATTCTTATTACCTCTTAAATTCAAATTTTGTCCAAATTCTCTTCATTGAACACATTTTTTAATTCCTATTCTAACTCTTTCTTGTGCGTTTCTTCCACAATCAAATTTGGCATTTGTAAATGCTTGATCAACAGCAAAAAGTTTCTGTCAGGATAATCAAGTTCATACACATACCTTTATTTGACCTTTTGAAATAAAAAACATTTGAATGAGTTTAAGAAAAAAATCTTTAGATGACAGATGACAAGTTACGGGAAGAAATTAAGATATTTATGACTCTTCAAAAATCTTTTCACTGAATGGAAGAAAGGCTGTTGTTGCTTCATCACATACAAGAAGATCCCATATCATGCTTAATTCCTTGAAGTCACATACATTACCTGAAGAAATTAAGAGTGATTGTTGAAATGCTTTGAAGATCTACCCCTTTGCTACTCAATAGATATAAGATTAAAGCATTTTCACTGATTAACATTAGGTTAAGTCATTACTTTAAAATGTTATTTTATCATTTATGAAAATGTTAAAAGAAGTATTGAGAATCATTTGAAGGTCAAATGTATGAAATTTTTCTCTTCGTTACTTTGAACTTCTATTAACGATGATGTAAAGGCAATTAATGTAGACTACTGAAATCATCTCCTCTAATAGTACACCTTATTTCTGTAAATTCTCCGGTAATTGGAGAGAGTTTGATAAAGAATATTTTTTTATAAAGTTCATCTATATCAAATACCAAGAACATCAAAGAAATGACATCTGAGACTCTCTGCAACTCGCATCAGAAACTCTGGCGACTCAGATTTTACAATATATGCATATGCTATTTGCGCTCATATTAAATCTATTATTTTTTTGGCATCATAGAAGTTTGTGTAATGTTGTCTTAAAAACTAAATGGGTTTTTAAAAAAAAATATATTCTTCTCTTTATCTATTGGTTATTATTTGATTGTTTTTCTTTTAAAATCTCCATGGCGACATTTGATACAGTTTGGCATCAACGAATTGATACCTTCCTTTCAATTGAAAAAGTTTGTTTATCTTATAACTTTCAGAGACAGATATGCAATTAAAGCTTTTATGATCAAAAGACGTACATTTAAATAAGGTCTCGATTTAAGCAGTGAAAATATGTGAAGGACAACTTATAACATTTGTATTGCTTTAGATTACTTGCATTTAAAATGCACTTCATCTTTTTTGTGTGTATTTATGTGAAATGTAAATGTAATAAGTAGATGTAGATAAACAACTTTAGGAGGAGATCAATAAGAGATCAAGATAAACTTATTTACAGTACTGGAAAGCCTCAGGTCTGTTCTACAATACATGTAAATGATAATATGTACAGTCTATTACATGAAGACGACACGGTTAAGTGCAGTTCAGAAGTAAACAATTAAGATATATTCAATGACCAATACATTAAGACCAGTATTACACTTTCTGATACACCAGTATTTTATCGATCAAACAATTATTTCTCATCATGTGCACAATGATATGTTCCCCAATGTCTTCCAAGTTTCTTAATTAGTTCTCCTGCTGTGAACATCATTGTGTAGAATTCATCTTCAAGTTGAATACCAAAGTATAAGAAACAAATTTCATTTAGATAGTGAACAAAGGTTACATTTACTTGGATCACACAATATGCAATATTTTCGTAACATGAATTCTTGATTCTTATTGGCTAATTTGAA
Organism: Phorcus lineatus; assembly: GCA_921293015.1. Classification (NCBI taxonomy): domain Eukaryota; kingdom Metazoa; phylum Mollusca; class Gastropoda; order Trochida; family Trochidae; genus Phorcus; species Phorcus lineatus. Next base: position 2,871,923 of record OV121081.1, on the reverse strand, counting down.
AGATTTACCGCAATTGAATGGAAATGAATATCCACAAATTAGCTAGGATGCATCATTGCGAAGTTATACAACATGTCTACTACATTTGGACCGACTCAAGATATAATGTCTTTATTCTCTTTTTCTCCGAGCTTTATTAATGTGACATTGTTATTTTCCATTATACAATTATAGACTGGTGATGAGGTCAATACCTGTTTTTGATAAAGACCGAGGAAAGCAATATTGATAGAGGACGAAGTGTCTTTAAAAACAGGTAGTGACCGAATTCACCAGTCCACAATTGTTTTATTATGTTTTGAATTAAATACAAAAAGAAAAGAAAAAACTACAGTCATGAACAGCAATTGGGATCAATTGTTCAACAAGACGGTCAAATGACGTCACGATAACAATAGCATGACATCATGTAACAACGGTTTGACGTCGTTATGTCTATTTCAAGTCAATATCACTTTTGGTCGGACTCATTATGCTTTTCTTTCGACTGACACATGACCCCTTCTCGATTAATCGGATTGCCGGAAAAATAACGTCAAGATAACAATAGCATGACATATCATAATAGCTGACATAATAAAACAAATTAGTGTCAATATGGTTTAGTTTTTATCTTATCAGAATATGTTAGACTGTTTCACTTTGTGCAGTTTTGATGCCTTGTTTCATGTGACTGCTTCTTTTTTAATGCCGTTGCCATTGCATGACCCTACAAAGGTCAACCATTTTGATGTCATAATGACTGTGTCATTGTCACAATGAACTTCAGATTTTTGTTCATGGAGTTTCAGTGTTTGCTAATGAGTTACATGTATGTTTATCTCACACTAAAATGACAAAGTGAAATTGTTATGATTCCTTTTTATGAATACCGGTATTGAATGTATGCTGTTTTGAGGGTTATGATAAGCAGGGAATGTCCTTTTGTTTTGACCTTCCTATACCTCTAAGTCACAAAGTCCTTTCCAATGAGATGTTGGTACAAAAAAAGAGAATTTACTCCTTTAACTGCTAGCAACCAATAGCCATAATACACTGCTAGTAACCAATAGCCATAATACGATATTGATAAACGAAATTTGCAAGTCTTGAATAACAAAGAATCCTGGTAATTTACAAACTATCTTTATTGTAAGGAGAAATTCTTGTGGTTCATTATCAATTGTTGCAATGTTTCAACCTGCTTACATTGAAAAGCTGTGATTTCCAAGGGTGTGTTACTGTGCAAAAGTCATTTCTTCTCTGACAAACATGATCATTTCACCTGTGTTCATCAAAGTATTATCAATATTCTTAGGTCGACATTGACCTGTTTGCAGAGTCAAGAGTCAAGAGAACAATGTACACGAGTTTTGCATCTTGTTCATCGGTGAAGACATTGTTTTACCTGTGTCCACAAATATCATAGATTTGATTCATTTCTCAAAGTTGATCTGTTTGCATTTTTAAGATATAGAAAACATTTTCATAATGGACAAAGAACAACAATGGTCTACTATTTCCACAAGTACATTCCAATACACCATAAAAATCTAGCCAAAATATTAATAATTTTCATTTTCCCAATGACATGTTTACCTTCTCTACAGACCATACCATAAAACAATGTCAGCACTTTTCTCTCCTCCATTTACCTGTGAAGAAGAGCATTGTTCCACCTGTGGTCTGTAGTGTACATCATTGTTCCACCTGTGGTCACCTGTAAACTCGTCAGTGTTTGATGAGACAGGTGACCAGGTGTGAGGCGATACCTGAGATACCTGAGAGACTACTAGATATGGAAAGCATCTTTCTTTCTGACCACTGTCCAGTGAGTGGTGATCTCCATGAATTCTTGAATGTTTCACAGACATTGGAATTTTTCTAATCAATCAAGTAGATTTGCACAGGTTGATCATCAGATCCTGTAATATTTTATACATGTTTGGTCTTTCGTTGAATAAAATCTACATATATTCCATTAGAATCCTTTGTTTACTTATCGAAGGGATCATGTTGGAAAATAACAGCTGCATACCGAAAGTTTGCTCACTTACCACTGAAACGTAGTGCAAATATCATGTAATTTGGGTTTTGTTTCAACGTCAGTAGAATGACTTCAGCAAAAGTGACAATGAATAACCCACTGCCAATGTTTGAAATAGCCATTCTTGAACTCATTTTCGCGTGCAAAACTTCGAATTTTGGCAAATTGGTATAGACAGAGGGGGGCATATTTTCGAAATTTCGATTTCGTTAAATGTCAAATGAAATGTTCCATATCGACTCTCTGAGATTAAAACCAACCTCTTCACATTGACTTTGTGCTAATGAACAAATGTGACTAAGTTTTAAAGAAGTTGATAACTCATAAAGGATTTTATGGAGAAAATTAACAATTAGTGTTTTCAGAAATTTGACCCATGGTCCCTTCCATGACCTGCCAAAACTGTTACGGTAATTGTGGGTCACGATAAACATTTTCCTTAAAGAAGAATGGATCTGCATATCTGTATTGAAAATTCAATATTTATACGTTTCTTTTTTGCAACGCTACGATACTTCAAAGGCATCTCAAATATATGATATTTGCACTAGTATATTCAGGTATGTGAACAAACTTTTGGCATGCAGCCGTAGGTCAGTCCTCATCAAAATTGGTTTTGTGAGAATGACACGAGAATCTGTGCCGAAATGTCGCATACAATGAAGAAAGAAGATGTTATCCATGTATTTTTTGTCATTTCAAATTATAAAATGCTTTTAAAAGAAACTATGGTCTTGTAGCTGTTGTCTCTGCACATAAGACAACCTTAAGTAAATATTCTTTCTTAACCTAATTTAAAGTTTTATTAAATCTACCAAAATAAAATTATCTGAACATATAGTTTTGATATCATTAACTGACAAGTGATGCCTAGTTTTAACCAAAATACTTAAAACCAAAATAAAATCTCAGATTTCATTTGTATCTACATCATACAGATGTCTAAACACAAAGAAAGGTCTTGTATGAAGGATACCAAGCTAGAATAGATCTGTTTTTCAGTTGTGCCATGAATTTTCCAGTAATTCCTTTGGACATGGGTGACACATACTGGTCAACACATGTCACTGTCCACTCAGATATCTTATTTCCCCGTCAGAAGTGGAGAGATATTAATCATAAATATAAAAGTACTTGTTATTAACATGTCAGAAATATTGTTCTGTTGACAAACATATCACTGACAATTATTTATTGATACATATCACTGACATTTACTTATTGATATGTTATATGTCATATTTTACATGACAGTGAGTGAAGCGAGGGGATATGGTAGCTATATATAATGCAAGGGGAAATCCTTCAAAACCCATGTGACTTTGCATTGAAGTAGAACCTGCAAGTGTCGACTAAAACTTGAGCTGAATTTCATTTCAGCTTTGCATCATGCTCATGCTGTACTTATTTCTTTAAAGATATTGACTGGTCAAACTGTTGTAACTCCAAAAATATTTTGTAAATTGTTATGCTTTATTAAAGGAAGCTGTTCGGGAGGCATTCTCAGTAGGATAGAGAATTAAGTCTTACATAGGTGATCAACTTCTTTTTTCACTTTGCCAACATTTGGTATTGTATCCTTAACAGTTCTCATTACATCAGTGAATGGGTCTCTAAAGTTTATCTTTCATACAATCCTTGTACTTTCTTCAGTAAACAATTGTCATTATACAAAGTTGTAAACTGAAAACCACAGAAATCTCATGTTGCTTTTGATGGCCACTGGAGATCCCTTAAATTTATCCATCCTGCAGAAAGTAATGATATGACAATTAACAAATCCAAGTATTTCAAGCAAACACTTTTTTTTCATTAAGAAAGTTTTGTACTTAAGGACCAACAGTCATGGCAATTGGTTTAGTAAAGCATCCACCATTGTCAATGAATGTTATAATTTTTTGTGTTTGAAGATCCACGGTCATGGGCAATACCACTTGTAAAGCATCTACCATTGTTCAATACAGTCATGTCAGTGGCAATCTCCGTCTACCATTGTTCAATACAGTCATGTCAGTGGCAATCTCTGTCTACCATTGTTCAATACAGTCATGTCAGTGGCAATCTCTGTCTACCATTGTTCAATACAGTCATGTCAGTGGCAATCTCTGTCTACCATTGTTCAATACAGTCATGTCAGTGGCAATCTCTGTCTACCATTGTTCAATACAGTCATGTCAGTGGCAATCTCTGTCTACCATTGTTCAATACAGTCATGTCAGTGGCAATCTCTGTCTACCATTGTTCAATACAGTCATGTCAGTGGCAATCTCTGTCTACCATTGTTCAATACAGTCATGTCAGTGGCAATCTCTGTCTGAAGGCTATAAGTCTTATGTTACCAGTCCACGGCAATGAAGATAGGGATCCATCATAAATGTATAGATACAAGCTAGCAGGACATGCTGACTGCCTGATGGTGACATGTTGATCTGACTGAGGTTAAACATGCACAGTATTATGTTCAAAGCAGGTAAAGGTGAAAATGGTTTTGGCGTGTTCATAATGAGAATTAAGGGCCAGGGAGACTTGACACCTCAACACCTAGGCCAAAATTGTAGCAATAAAGATGCAATTTTTTTTAAGATTTCAAGAAATATTTTTAAAATACGATATTTAATGGCAAATTTTCATTGTAATATTAAAAAAAGATTCAAATGTGTTCCACAGTGCAAAAATTATTTTGTAATACACTTGCACTTGTTTTTAAAAGAGGTGATAGTATTTATTTTTTGTGTGGCATTGTCATGTGCTGCATTAGAAACTAAGATGAACAGGATGAATGCTTTAGAAGACATATTACAAGTCGTCTTAATGAACACCATTTGTCTTGTAATTAATGACATAAATACCTTTTGTCTTTTGAACAGCAAGTAAATTCAAAACTCACAACTCTGAACATCATTATAAATCTTATATTGGCATTTTCTCCAATGTAAGATAAAATGCAAATAGTAACTTTCACCAAAATATTAAATTACATAGCATACATGTTGATACTTTTTTTTACTTACTATATGGGACAAAATCCAAAGATTTTTTACTTACTAAATGGGACAAAATCCAAAGATGAATAACATAGATTCTAAATGACCACACCTTTTCAACTCCTCTATTTTGAACAATGCTCTTAGAAACAAAACATAGCAAGTTGCAGGAAGCCACATTTTTCTAAAGAAAACATTCAAGATCTAATTCTCCTTGCAAAAATACACAGTGGAAATAACCAAAATAAGAAAACTATGAGCAAACACTGAGCTTGTTCCCCTGTCGCTTGTAAATAAAAGAACAATTGGAAGTGAGAGGTCTGGCACTGGCCAGTGTGAATTCTCTCCATTTTTGTCAACAGGGGCTTCAAGATGCCAGATTTCTTACAACTTTAGAGAAATTATCCATAATGGAACACCAGAACGAAAGCCCTTTAAGATTGAGAGTTTAGGGATAAAATGGGAAATGTAAGGAGCAAAAATGATTTCTAATGCACAAAATAATTCCCTCAATCTATGTAAATAGGGGCTTTGAGATTGTAGATTCCTTACAAATTCATCATTATCCAAAAAGGAATACCAGAACAAATGCCATTTACAGCTGGGAGTTAAGGGACAAGGTGATAAATGTTAGGATCAAAAATGAATTCTAATGCACTAAATAATTCCCTCAATCTATGTAAATAGGGGCTTTGAGACGGTAGATTCCTCAGCATTTCATAGAGAATATCCATTGTGGAACACCAGAATAGGCGTCCTTATAAAAAAATATCCAAAAAAAAAGGAGAAAAGAAGAAATAAATGTAAGGATCAAAAATGAAATTCTAATGTACTTATTATTCCATGAATCTTCAAACAGGTGCTTTGAGATGGTAGATTCCTGAGCACTTCACAGAGAATATCCCTTATGGGATACCAAAATAGGTACCTTTTACAGTTAGGAGTTAAGGGATAGAGAGAAGAAAATAAGAAACCAAAATGAATTCAAGACACTTTCTACAATCTATGTCAACAAGGGCTACAAGATTGCAGATTCCAGAAACCTTTATAGAGTTTATATATTTTGGGACACTGGAACAGATGCCTATTTGATTATTCCTTCAATCTATGTCAACAGGATCTGCAAGGTGTCAGATTCCAGAGAATTTCACCGAGATTGTTCATTATAGAACAGCTAGGTGTCCTAATACCATCAGATCTCTTCTATAAAGAGTATTGTAGCAAAAGGTGGCCCTAGGTTTCAGAGATGTTGGAAAAAATGAGTAATGTAATAAGAAGGAAACATAATGCATTAAATAATACCCTCTATCTTTGTCAACAAGGGCTACAAAATTGCAGATTCCTAAGAACTCACAGAGATTATCTATTATTATGTCATTGTGACAGAGAGAGATCACAATCAAAGAATTTTTCATCAGTTTATTTGCACTGTTAGAAAAAATGTTATTGCATTAAGAATAGAACCATTGGCTCTCATCAAGGTTAATATAAATCATTTTACTTATGTTAAACTAGATCAAATAAATTTTCTTGAGGCAATAATCAGGGTTTTACCAAATGTCAATTAATTATATACATTGGCAATAGAGTAAGCACAGAGGTAAAAGCTAAGCTTTCATTAATCCTCAAGAAGATTAAAACAGCTATTACAGCAAGGGGTTGTTTTGAGCCTCTATGGAGCCACAAGGTCATCAAAATGACAATGTTCAAACCCTATTGTCTAGACCAAAATTTAGTCTATGAAAAATGTTAATAATTAATTTAATGTTCCTTCATCCATGATATTTTATTCTTTGGGCTCCTAACTTCATATGTGTATTCAGTCAATCTAGACTTTCTTATTGTGGACCTAGACTGTATTAAAGGCTCCTTTATATACACAGTCATGAAGCAGGACTACCTGTTGTCAAATAGGTCTGTATACAAGATCTGCTTCTAAGAAGACAACAGAAATACACATATAGGGAGTGACTACTACAGGTTGATTGCAATGATAATATACTGATCACAAGATTTCAGCATGTACTGATGTACACAAACTCTAACTCTCATGGACCCTGAAAATATACAACAAACACTGCTCATTGTGCTTATAAATCAGAAATGTTTTATTCAAAATTCACAGAAAAATATACCATTAGTTGAAATTGTTAGAGAAGCCGTCAACAGTTGTGCTAAAAAAAAAAGAAGAAGTCACAATACTTCTCAACAAGAGGAACTTTGTTTTTCTATAAATATTAAGAGCTTGAACATCTTTATGATTTAAACATATTTATTTCCAAAGAATGGAACAAGAAAGGCAAACAAGCTTAGGATTTATAGACTTATATTTAGTGTTCTAGTTACAAATTTCCAATCATAAATAACAATTTGTTTGAAACAAGAACAAGGTTGTTTCAGAAACAATAAATACTACTAGTAGACAGAAGTGACCAGCTACTATATATAAAGATGGTCTCTGATGACACAGACAGCAATTACAGAAGACGACTCTGGTCATCATGTAAATGTTAGATTATTTCCCAGAATCGTGGCCACCTAGCGCTGTAGCTAATGAGCCGATCCCAGTATAGGCATGTGAACCACAATTACACTTACATAGCAACCTCCATAATTTGGCTAACTATCACACACACATATATCCACAATCTACAAATAGTTCCTCTAAGAGCGCACCATTATGCGAGGTGTCAGACCATTTAGGTGTCAGCGTAGGTGTCGCCACTGTCTGAAACACGATCAAGACCCAGTTGACCAATTAAAGTTGAGGTCGCAAGGACATTGATGGTCAGCGGATGGTCAAGCAGGTCACAATGATTGACCCTGATTCAGCAGCTCAACAGGTTGTTGACTTGAACAATATAAAAGTTTCTCTTCTTGGTGTGTGAGATTACAGCCATATTGTCTTCTCGTCAATGGCAATGTTTGCCTCGTCTGCTCGCAATCCAATCCATGGCATCAGCATGGAACCCTGTCACATGATCAGACTCACATTTCAAATTGTATTTACCCCTGCGGTCAAGTAATCAAGGATGAATTTTGTCAATGATTGGTCAGACATGGTCCTCTTTGGATGACCACTGACCACATGGACTGTCAGACATGGTCCTGTATAGATGACCATTGACCACATGGACTGGCCAATCTCTAATCTATCTGTCTATTTATCTTCCTCTCTATCCTGAGGAGATGTCAGTTTATTAAGCCAGTGCCTGTGGAGTGGTCCTCCATGTTTGTTTTACCCATGCTTCATTAAAGCAACGAGACTACATGATGCCTGAACCCCTCAGAGGGGACAGGGCTAAATGAAGTTCAAATACAGATCTCCTGAAGATTGTCAACTCTCATCCTGTTATCACTGAGCTGGCCATGAATAGCGATGAATTAAAGCCTTCAATGAGAATGTGAGGACGTTTTAACTCTCTATCTCCCTGTGCTGAATTGAAGAGCTCAGCTTTTAGGCTCATCTAAGTTCATTCTGGTGTGTTCTTGATTGGCAGATTCTTGAGACATAGATACACAGACAATGTATGAGACGTGCATGAAATATATCAGGTCTTTCTGCTGCTTTTTTTATTGATCATTCATTCTGACTGGGAGTTCACTCCATGGTGTGTTACTTTTGAAGTTTATCATCTTCACTAGTAGTTAGTTAAATCATATCAAAATTTTTATTTACCATTACATTCTAAAAACACACAAAAATTTTAATTGCACAAACAACAGTTACAAAAAGACAAAGATGGACTTGTCTTACGAACTATAACGATATAAACTATAAAGAAGCCAATTCAACAGAAACTGTTTCTTTACATTGAAAAGCTTTAAGTTTGTTAAATGGTTATTTATACCCCATTTTATTGATTTAAGTTAAGTTTGAGACTCTCTGAAAGTTTGCCAGTCCATTAATAAGCACTCATGATTGACTTTTTAACGAAATATTTTCCTTTTAGTCTGAAAGATATATCATTTTAATAACAATACAATATATTTCATATCTTTGATTTAAATTCAGCTATGAAATGTTTTCCTTAAAAAAATCTGATAGAAAGAGAACATGACTTGTCAAGCTTCACTAAGTATCTGATTAGAAAAATTTCGTCATATTTTTCATGATTTCAGTAGATCTTAAAGGCTATTGCTTAAATAATTTAAAAATATTTATGAGGTTGAAGCTGTTTTTATTTGTGAAGTGTCCATTCATCTCGATTAAGTTAACCAAAATATCCCCAATATTGTTTTGGCCTTATGAAATAAACCTCTCAAATTACTTTTTATATGAATAAAGCATACGAATGAAAACATTTTTCAGCTAACAAGGAAAAGTATCTTCATAGATCAAAGGGGCCATTTCCAGGGGAAAAAGAAAATAAACTCATCTCCAATATTTTTAAAACCTCAATATGAAAAATAAATTTTTTTGGCTATCCGCAAACAAACAAAAGTTGAACGTTTTTAATTTTACCCTGACACAATTATATACATCACGATACACTTTATTAAAGTAAGTACAAGAAGATTTATCACACCATAAAAACATCCATCCATCCACTTACATAAGGAAGAATAAAGTTTACTTCAGTTCTCGAGGCAATTCCATGTACAAGTCTGCACACAATACCAGTCTCCCTCTCTGGGTGTAAGGAAGGAGACAGAGTGGTCTGATGTGTCCTGTGATGAATTGAAGAAGTAGGAAACATCAAGCCAGACCAGAGATCAGCTCTCAGACTCATCGATACAGGACCTGCTAGTCTCGCAGTCATTGATAGAGAACATGTTCATCAACACAGTCATTGATATAGGACTTGTTAGTCTCAAACACTCACTGTAACTGAAGCTGCTGCTCTCATTCACTCATCCAAAGGATACTTGCTTTATAAAATCTCTTGCTTGTTAGGCCATCAATTTTATTTTATGCTTCCACATTCTGCCTGAAATTCAATTTTGCTTTAAGTCATCTTTCAAAAAGATATAGAGGATATTTGAGATTTCTCGTCAAATACCATGTATATCTCATCGAGTGAAGTAGAAATTTATATTTTCACAAGTGGCGCAGCCAAGAGTGTAAATATATGATTTTCTATTTCACTCGATGAGATATACATGGTATTCAACGAGAAATCTCAAATGTTCTATTTATTATGTTTCCCAAAACCTCGTCAATGACCTAAACTGTATTGATGGAGGAGATAAATTGCTTCGCTAGCGCGGCAGTTGCATGACATCATTCAATTGTTTCATGACGTGACAGACGACGTCATATGATTGTTGCAATATTTCACTGAGTAGAATACCATTTTTATTTCACTCAGTGAAAATACGGGTTTTATTTTCACCTTGAAAATATAATAATTTCATATATCTCGTTATGAGAAATGAAATCATAATCTATACAGCTCTCATTGGTAAGCTGATTTATGACATTGATTCCATATTGAGAGTAGCACTGGACTGAAATGATAGAGGATACTAAATGACATTTAAAATCCATTTGATACTCTTTTTATCAAACAAGTTAATGATTAAATTAATAAATGATAAAACAAGCTAAAGTGAATTTGAGATAAATTATTAACAAGTTCAATAAATATTGTATAAAATGGAAGGAAGTTTCTTTTTATTACTTTAACACATTAATCAAGCATAATTGCCAAAATGTGCTGATGGTGACATTTCCACGACTTGGCCGACATTGTAAAGTCACAATAACACTAAATTGTCATATGTGCCGGTATTACCCTAGTTTAATATCGCAACATGAATAGTACACTGTTGTATCTTACCAAGGGCTAATCATCTGATGAAGGTGCTCTAACGAGTGCATAAACATAACAAATAAACCTTTGAAGATGTCACCCGCCTGGTGTTCTATGTGTTGGTAGTCTCACCTTCTCTAAGGATTAATGTGGCTGTCACTCTCTCACTGTCACAACCCTGACTTTGTGTAAAACTGATCTATTGATAGAAATCTTGCTGAGAATTGGTCCTCCATTAGTTATGCAATATTGGTCTAACCAGTGACCTTTGAGTTCTTGGTATATACTGTTCGTAGTAAGTGTTTGTGTTTGCCTGTGGCCAAGTTTCAGACTGATAAAATACCAGTTACGGAGATAGAATTGGATTATGTGAAATTATGATGTGTTTTTATTAAAAGGGTTTGCCTGGCATAATTTTGCATTAGATGAGATAACTCTAAAACCTCCCACAGATCAGTTCATAAGCATGCAATTTTGGATTATTATCTACAAAAAGTAAAATTAAATATCATTATATATTCTCAGCAAAAGAAAAATGTAAATTCTTAAAGCAAACAATTTTTAAAAAATCATTTTGAAAGAATTCCTTCATTGATGGAGTCATGTACCAGAAAACTCTTAAAATATCAGTAAACTAACAATCAAAAATCACAGAAAAACTCTCAAAATAACAACAAACAATCAAACAACATTCAGCTATGATTATAAAGCCTACTTGCCCTGATCATCAAACAAACGCACACATCAATAGCCTATTCACATGTACATGAAAACTATTTTGCAAACCCCACAAAACTGTAACGGTTATAATTAACCATACAAAGAATCCATGAACCCAAATACAAACAATATCTGCTCTGAATCAAACCAATTTACTCCCGAAACCCCCTCAACAGGTGTCAGGCACTCGTTAAGCTCCCACATCCTCCCCTTGGAACGCTGCATCCCCTCACACCTATAGGAAGTCCTCCTCCCCTCCCGGCAGGTATTCTCCCCTCCCTACCTGTGTTGACGAGATTCCAGGTGTTGACAATGCAATGAGTCTGCAGGTATTGTTTCAAGGTGGCTGCTTTACCTCACCTGATGCAGTTTGTGGTAAAGATAAAAAAAAAAAGTGCCTAAACAGTAAACAGTTACAACAAGTCTTGGATTTGACATACATTTTTAAAATAAAGATGTTAATTTTGCAATTTACTTTTTATGAGGTGCGATATGACAAAAGAGCTGCTGCTGCTGTTTATGGTTTGGAGAGAAAAAGTGCAAAGTGGTAAACAGATAAAACCGTTCTTGAATTTGACATGTATTTTTTTATTCTTTTTTTAATTTTGCATGAAATCATTAAATTGCTGCAGTCTTGCGTTAAATGACAATTTCTATTTCTTCATAATTAATCTAAATTGTAATCACTAGGTTCTGTTTCAAGGTTTCCTACTGATCTCTCAATTTTGTTGTTTGTATCAATAGAAAACAATTTTGAAGCTCCTAATTTAATTTGATTATTTCTGATACATAAAAACTGATTAATAAGGAAGTGCCACAAACATGCAATGACATCATTTCTTCTTTGTTGCTTACTTGAATACACCTTGTATGAAACATAAATTTTTCAATCAAAAATATTTATTTCTATTAAATAAAGATGATTGTCATTTTGTTTCTTTTCTTAATCTTGTTTTATTGTCTGACTGCCCGTATCAGTTCTGTCGCAGTATTCTTCTTCATTGTTGATGCAGCTTTCAAATACTTGTACATTTACTATTAGATGTTCAAATCGTGAGCACATTGCCTCTAGCAAGCATCAGAGAGCAGTCAATACTTATGATACCATACAGTATTTCACAAGTTCTCAGAACAAATCAAATGAAAGACATTTCTCTTTTCAAGGAACTCTACACTACAAGCAGATTTGTATAAAAAGAATAAGTTGGTCCATTCATCAAAATTGTTAAAAACTTCTCTAATACCAAGAAAATTATCCTTCCCTCCCCAAATTCATCACCCCTGTTGAACCTGTCACCCCTCCTACACAACACAACACCATCACGTCGGGACCCACGAGGGCATTGATCCCGACCCTCACCGAAATGTCTCTTCCTTTATTTTGATCCCATAAAAACAATGATCCTGTTTGGGGAAAAAAGGAAGAACAATAGCTTGCTGCACTCAGACCCATAATCAATTACACTGGAAGTAGAATAAATTGAAAAGTTTAAAAACCATAATAAATTTATTGATTTAAAGATATTCTCATTTCTTAAAATGAAATAAATTGAAACTTGTTGAAATTTATTCTTGAATGATTTGAATACAACAATCAGAAGTCACCCACCTTTTAATCGACCCTTTTGTTCTATCTCCCCTGAAATATAAACACTGCTCCAAACGTTTCAATTTTGTTATTACTTTCTACACACTTTGTTGGCTTATGAAAGCTCGAGATATGTAATAGTTCCAAACCTCTGTCACAAATCACAACTTAGTTCTGATCAGTACTGTATATATATCCTTCCGTTGTCTTTAAGTGTAACCAAAGTTTCTGATTATATTTGTTTACAAAATCTTTCCAATAATTCAAATTCCTTTCAGGTTGGTGAACTAAGTAATGACAATTAAATCCATAAAGTGACCAGTAGTGACCTTCTACCCTATAAAATGCTCATCAAATTCGGTTAAAAATAACTTTTATTCATAAAAGTTTTCCAATAGTCCAAATTCCATTACAGGTTTGTCAACAAAGCACTGACCATCGATCTAACTAGTGACCAGTACTGTTACCTCTTTGTCCATTACCAACACCATTGGTTTAAGAAAACATTTTTTGTGAAATACTTCCAAAAGTTTACATTCACTGATGGTCAGCTAAGTACTGAGTCCACTAAGTTGTTTCCAGTACCACTTCATCTTACCCTCATTGCCCCAGGTATCAGAAAACATTTGTTTTGGCAAGAAACCTTGCACAATTTAAGGAATTAGGGACAGATTAGGTGAAAAACTCAGCCCATGAGGAAGCGGAACTCTAGATCTTTATGGCGGACACCTGTAAATACACAAAATCGGACGATCAACACGAGGAACTGACAAACTAACCCCATCATGCCCAATATTTACAAGACAGGATGAGAGTCGGCTGGTGCAAGACCTCAGATCAATCCTCAACTAATATTGTGTGAATCAGGAAGACATCGGCTCTTTATTGGGCTACGGAACACACTGGACTTGGCTTCCCAGCCCGGAACATCACTTACTACCTGTGGTCAGTTCTCTTGTTGACCGTTGGAGTTTTTATCAGTTTGAATCAACATTTCAGAAATATTCCCTAGATTTCAGTCCTACAAGATAAATTATGTATCTGAATTTATATTTTGACTCTCATTTATGGTTTCTGTAAAATTGAAATACAAAAGTATTCACTTCAACCTATTCCATTTATTTGATATCTTTGGTCAGTCTGTCATGTTGACCATTATCTTATCATCACTTCTTTGAGAGGCATGTTCTCTATTTATCTTATCATCAGTTCAACATTTTTTATGTATTCCTGAGTTTTAAGGTACATAGTCTTATTGAGGAGGTATTAATGATTTACAACCTTTGACCCTTAGGAATTTCATATATCAAAATGATAAGTTAGTAAATCGGAAAATAATACTAAATAAATAAAATTTGAAAAGCATTCACTTCAATTTGCTGTTAAAATATTTTTGTGCCTTTCATGAAGTTAATGTCATCTAATTAGCCTTGATAATGAAGATTCATTTTGTGAGAGGATTTTTTATGTTAATTGTGCAGTGTAACATTAGATTTGGAAGATCCATGCCTACAACACACCACAGCAGGAATTTGGAATTGAAACTCTTTTGAAAGAACCATGTTCATTGAATTTATCATAAATAGCATACATATATGTAAAATTTCTAAAGAATATTAAATAAAATATGTTTTACTTTTGTCGTCATAAAAATTGATAAAAAATTCAGTGAAGCATGTCCGCCCCTCTTGCTCGGAGCACGACCCCGCTCTTGAGACCTTGACATCGACAGACATTATCCACAATGCATCTGACAGCGTCACTGTCAGCGTATACAACATATGTAGATGTTGTATGAATCCTGTGCAAATAAACACCTTAAAGAATTACCATACATATGAAGGAAGATTCTCACAGTCGTCCAAACTTGACATGGGAAAATCATTCCAAACTCTCTCTAGTATTGTTGTGTGACAATAAGTGAATAAGGGAGTCTCATGTATAAGGGAAATTAATTAGATTTTCATTTATCATAGGACATAAAAACAGATTTTAAAGTATCTATGCCTTTCATGATTATATATTTCGTGTAGATACATAAAGGGATGTGTGTTCATTATGCAAGATGTATTTCAGGAACAGTCACATTTTCTTGTCTTCATCTTTTTATGCGACATTAATAAAAAAGTGTTTGAAATTATCATCTTACACAACTTGTTAGCTACCTGCTCAAACAAATAGTTCATTGACCAAAATATATTCAAAAGACTCATTTTTTTTTACATATATATTCAAGTTATTTAAAAAACGGTAACGATTTATCAACACTCTCTTGTTTGTTTGCCAAACCTACAAAGATAAGCTTTCCCAGCATTTTATAAACCATCTTCAACAGTTAAGGCATTTAGAAAGAATTCCATACCCACAAAACGTTTTCATCTCTAAAGTGTTTTGTAAAAACACCATGAACTTCCACAAAGACTGGAAACACGGCATGACAAGGCAGCCCTCGGAGCATGACTAAGTTAATATACTTATATTCATACAGGTAGCTGATGCAGGTGAAGAGAGGTCGTCAATAGGAGGGAGAGTTTACCTGGTCAGGTAATATCATGCTTCATTATCTCAGGTGAAAAAGGGGTGTGTCTTGTTGATGTTGGGCTTACCATCTGACAGGTTCCTCATCAATTTTATTTGGTACATCAACCCTGATAATAAGTTTTATGAATTTTCAAAAGAATCATTAAAAAATTTGACACTGATGAGGAATGACATATTTGTAAGTAATTCATTAAATATCTTTCATAATATTCTACATCCAGACTAGAAATCTTATGAAAGAGGACACTGACCAGGCATGACATCTTTAATAAAATTAGATATAAACTTAAATCATTCTTTATCAGCTTGATGATATTTTCACAATTTCAAAAAAGAAATTACAATAAATGGTCATTGACATGACTTATATTTTCTTAAATTATTTTATATAAATTCAGATGTCCCAAAGGATGGGTACAAGGTCATGTGACAACCATGAGACGTAGATACAGCCACGGAGACTGACAATGAAACTTTGTGTCACTCAATGGGGAAGATGGGAGCTGGAATGTGAGGCAGTTGGGGAATGTTTTGTGAGAAGTTTCAAGTGGGTATTCTATGACGAGACTACCTATATACACTAACGATCTGCGTCTTTAACTTGTCAGTCACAGGTGCACACAGCAGCAAGACTGTCATGTTGAACATGTTTTTATCTCTAGCTTACAGGTGATACATTACAGGTAGATTAAGACACGAGCTATCATATTGTACACTGTTTGGGCCTCTCTCAATTACATCAAGGTAAAGGGGGCAATAGCACAATTTTTACCATAAATTTGTTCAAATTTTCACCAATAATATAAGTTATAACACTCCGTCAAGGGTGACATAGGGATGTATTTTCCCGTGAAAGGTTTTATGCAACGAGCGGAACGCTTCATCAGGTTGGATGTGGGAAATTTCTTACAATATAAGTTACCTTGTTTTCCTTGTGTATGCCATTTCTAAATACCCTTCAAGGACTAAGGTATGATAAGTTGATTGTTGAAAACTAAATTTAGTTTTTAGGAAATAGCAAGCATTTGCTTTTAAAAACCAAATAAACAACACAACATTTACTGTTGAACATGTTTTCACTTCATAAATGCGCACATTGGGAAACTACAATGCAGTATAAATCATCTATGCTTACAATCATATTGACATTTTGATCACGTTTTGGTATAAGCATTTCAAGAATATCAAGTTTCAAATGGATGCTAGGAATCTCATGTTTGATGCATACATAGGAATCATACTATAACTTTATTTGTTTCTTGATGTTTCTAAACATCTTTAACAGATCAGAAATAGAAACTACTTAATACAGTAAAGTCTAACTTTTCATTACATGTTTTATTACAAACAAAATTATAAAGTAAAGACAAATCAGACATTTTTCTTCAAAGGCAAGAAAATACTTCATAATGTTCATATCAACACATGAGAAATTATAAGAAGACGACAAAAAGGAAAAGTTAAATTAATGAGTCAGCGTCATAGAGATCCAAATTGTGAATTATTTATATAAATTTATTTTTCTTTTGTGTATCAGTTAATAATTCTTTAACCTGTTAAAATGAAAAATCATCTTCTTCCAAGTTCACAATATATCCACTTGTATTTGGTTTTATCAGTTACCAGTTAAATGACTTTGACTTTACTGTCAGTTAACTTGTGATATTGAATCAGAAGAGATATAGATAGATATTGAATCAGATGAGATATAGATAGATAGTGATGAAGATAAGACATAGAAAGAGAGAAAGGATGAGAGTAAAAACAGGACTAGTGATATCTTTGGATTAAGCTG
Organism: Phorcus lineatus; assembly: GCA_921293015.1. Classification (NCBI taxonomy): domain Eukaryota; kingdom Metazoa; phylum Mollusca; class Gastropoda; order Trochida; family Trochidae; genus Phorcus; species Phorcus lineatus. The sequence continues at coordinate 2,854,513 of OV121081.1, read as the reverse complement.
TTAGAGCAACAATATAAAAGTTAAATGAGAGAGCGATTTAAATGGGGAGTAAGGAGGTTTGGAGGTATTGGGGGTTGAATGGGGAGTAAGGAGGTTTGGAGGTATTGGGGGTTGAATGGGGAGTAAGGAGGTTTGGAGGTATTGGGGGTTGAATGGGGAGGGAGGGGGTTTGGAGGTAGTGGGGGTTTAATGGGGATTGAGGGGGTTTGGAGGTATTGGGGGTTGAATGGAGATTGAGTGGGTTTGGAGGTAGTGGGGGTTGAATGGAGATTGAGGAGGTTTGGAGGTATTGGGGGTTGAATGGAGATTGAGGGGGTTTGGAGGTATTGGGGGTTGAATGGGGAGTGAGGAGGGAGGACAGGGGATGGTGAGAGTCAGGAGAGATTCTTTATCACATTATTGGATTATTGGAGTAGATTATCTTGATCCTTGTACTACGCTTGTTGCTCATAGACATGTTTTCAACTATCTGTGTCACTATTCATAGTCACTTCCCATCCTAAATTCCTCTGTCAGTGAATGTCACTCATAATCCATGGGGGGCCATACGTAGATAATACAACAAGAGGGATGTAGACTGAAGCGTGAGGGGGATTAAACATGCTTTCTAACCCCCCTACAATACCAGGATAGATAAAGGGTATAATACCCCATGTTGGTGGTTTATATCCCCTATTGCTACTTGTATTCAAGGCTTATTCATGAGATATGTAGTGGATATCTCTACATTGAGAAACAATCGTGACACATTGTGACACTCAAGTGTTTTCCATATTATTCAGATATTTCCTGTCTTGGAAACATGATAATTATTGTTGATACCTCAGTGTCACATGGTCATATTGTCTGCAAGTGTCATGTCTTAACACTTACATGTCGTGTGAAACAAGAATCTGTATATCATATACATACCTTCACTCATGAAGATATGGGTCTAATTGTTTATTATTGTATCAGCATTAAAAAATTATCCAACAGATATGTGATTTTGTTTAAGCTTAGAAAACCATTCCATTACAAAAGCACTTTTCCTTTGTCTTTTTTCTTTTCTTCAAATCAATGAACAATAGAGCCTAAATCTAAAATACAATGAGCAGGAAATAATGAAAAAATTGCTTTCACTTGACAAACTGTATTTGAATCAAATAAAGATGTCTGAGACATTCGTGTCACAGATTCAACATTATTTCCTGGATAGTTAGAGTTTCTAGACACCATGAATTTGAGGAATTCTCTTAACTAAATATTTGTACCTGTCACGATACCAGAAGTGCTTCCTATTTTGAAATTATTTAATCAAATCAAAAGAATGTTTTCTTTCAAAATATGACAAATGAACTGAGGGCACAGTTACTTAACCTCTCAAGGAAATCAAATTGTTTTCAGCTGGTACTTGAGTATCTGGGCCCTTGTTTTTCTTGTATTGAGAACCGACATAGAATGTCAATTACAATATTTGAAATTGACACATGTCAATTTCATGAAGTGGCTGGTTAAATAATTGTCTCCTATGGTTGTTCTAATGAAATTTAAGCCAGCTTTCCTGTCACAACAAACATAATGCTGCCACATGGCTACTAGAACAAAACGCTTTATATAAACATACATATTTGTCCACGTGGACAGGGCAAAGGTGAAATGTCAAAGGTGAAAAGTGTCACTGAAACTGGGAAATAACCCCAAACATTTACGTTCATTTGTTTGTTAATCATGCACTGGTGAAATTTTTAACTTTTCCTGCTATTTGTTTCCTTGAAATATTGGTGAAGACTAAACAATGTTTATTTGTTTTCAAGGACTTTTCACAGTTTAAAGAAGAGAGGTAGTCGCCTGTGACAAAGGATGTGTTTCTCACTGCACTCAACATGAAGCGCATGATTTTTAGTGCACAGAATATTTGTTTAAAGTGACGAAACTGAAAAAACAGTTGCTGAAGTGAAAATAAATCCCAAAATATTCTCAGTTCTCAGACATAAAACTTTTAAAATCTTCCTTATGAATTGAAAAGATTTTCATCAAAATCAATTATTATTAATGATGAAAATTTGCTGCTAATTTCGAGTAAATGCCTTTTTTATAACGATAAGATACGTCCTGACTATATAGATAACCAGAAGTAGCCATTCAAATAAGGCCAGTTCCATTTATACAAAGTGGACAAAATAATATCACATAGAATTCTGTTCGTTTATGTATGTCATAACTTTTTTCCAAAAGGTTATTAACATTCAGGTCTTTTAACTCTTAAGTGAAGGGTTGCAGATTTGCAGACTAACAGGTACAACTAAGCAGGCATGCCAAATTAGCTCATTTTCTGACCAATTGTTACTAAAAACTAACAGAGACTGTTTCAGTCTTTACGAGTCCGATGATCTGATAAAGAAAACATTTGTCACAATATTCGTTAAAGGAGCTGTTGACAGAAAAGGTCATGAACTTTGACCCTGAGGGTTTCAACAGGAGAAGACTAGTGACATCTTGATGGGTAACAAACAAACACAATTGTAAAGAAATCTTCCCGTTTATGGATGTCTAAAGATATGTAATCTGAAGATGTTTATTTGTCAAAGAACTGTATAAAATGCAGTTGGCATACTACTAAATTACATTTCCTATTTTAACCGATTTTTACAGGGATTGAACTTCATCTATTTAACCCTAATAATTAAGTTTAATTTAGTAAAAGTTTGAAAATCATTTCATCAATCAGCTCATCCTTGATTATGATAATAGGAAAAGCTTCGGATAAATATGAGAAATATTTCCTAGGAAGTAAGTCTAGACTTAGTTAATATTTCTGACTCTCCCGTAGTTCACAATAAACCCTTTCTCTCTTGTTAAGTTATTAAAATTAGGGTAAGATTCCAGTAATGTCTGTGATAAAGTAAGTCTAGATATTGTTCACCTTTCCCTGACAGAGCTAGCTCTTAAGCAACACCCTCTTCCTCCAGCCTAAACTGTCACATGTACACCAGGATCTACCTCAGCGAGTGCCATCGTAAATTTCAGGACACAACAACATACCTGTCAATGCTGTCATATTTAATAACTCAGACCCTCTGCCAGCCCACTTGTGAGCTGATATACTGGACTGTGGGGGGGGGGGGGGGGGACTCTTCTGTCTGTCCCCCGAGGCTGAAGTTCATAATAACTAAAACTTAACTTTAACCCATCGATTTGATAACCATGAAAATCAAGTCAAGATTTGGGGTTAATATAGCAATTTGTTTGATACCCGTTTCTAATATTACCGTTCTTTACATGAGGTATTAAGAAGTTTGAATAACAAATAAAGCAAAACATGTGGATAACAACTTCAATCCTCTGTGTTGAGAATGTCACAAGAATCTGCGTTTGGACATTTCATCCATTAATAAGTTGTTATGGATATGGTTTATTCTAATTCTAAATTATATAATATTATTTCCATTCATTATTTCAAAGAGGATATCAGCTAATCTTCTGTTTAAATTATTTTTAGTTGTGTTAATTATTTAGCATAAAACAAGCAAAAGTGAGTTGAATTCCAAATCTTTCACAAGTTCATTTAAAATAGTATTAAATGGAAGGAAGTTTAATTTTCTTTTTATTAGTTGTCCACAAAAATTAAGCATATTGACAGATAGTGTGTTGAAGCAACATCTTTGCTGTCATTAAGGTAGTGGCGTTAATATTGTGGCAACACAACTTCACAATATATTGACATCATACAAGCAGCACCATATTGCCAAATATTTATTACACTGCAATATCTTACATACTATACTATATATACAAACATATATACTTCAGATAAAATCAATAAATTTTCCCATACATGATCACAACACTACATGTTTGCCAATTATAAGATCTGATCATTTAACCTTTTTGCCACCTTTACGTCAAAAAGTGTATAAAATTACGGCAGATCTGTGTCAAAATGATGAATGAGAAACTGCATGAAATATAAGCCTCGCTTCATGATCTGAAACAATTAGCGATCTTGTTCAAGCCAAATCAGAGTCTGATCCTCCATAAATCAATGTAGATCAGGAGCAATTAACATGTGACACGTCGCTAATGTGCTGTCGTTACGTGACGTATTCTCCAGCTCTGATTAATCTCCGCTGCTTTGTATCATCCCGCCATTGTACTCAAAGACAATGTCAGAAATGGTGCTTGCATGTTAGTTGGTTACAAGTCAATCCTCTCAACAATGGTGGAATTATTTGACGAGTTTTTGATGATGACATTAGGTCACCCTTGACCTGAATCGTGTTAATCTGTCACCCGATTGTAATGAGGCGTTGGCGGTAAGATCGCAGATGACACTACAAATGAAATAGCATCGTCATGATTGATATTGTAAAGTGTCATAGGTTATTATACAGAGATTAAAGGATGCATCTACGTGTCAGCAAATATAATATGTAGATTAGGGTAGGTATGAAGATGCCATTTCTTATCAAGAATCGATAATAAAATAGATGTCACAGATTAAGAAATAAAGATCATAACAATTGTGTGTCATTGATATGAATTCAGATCAAAGATTTATGAATCAAAACAATGTTCATTAAAAGGTATATCTGGCTCAATTCCAAATAGACAAATCTTTTCAGTAAGTTGATCACACTGCAATGACAATGCAGATGTTATTAATGATTCCTTTGGAAATCACCTAATAAATTTCAGCTGCAAATATACATCAGGATCAACATCATGGGGCCAGAATCTAATTAATGTCAACTTTGTTAGACTCATCAGATAATGATGACAAACTTATATGTTTGTGAATATCAGGGATCAACACCAAATGTACAAATTATATACATTCATGGATACAAGATGTTGTTCTGAACACTTTTGACAAATTCTTTGATCTTACCCCTTGTTTTTTTTTTTAAATTTGCTTTTTTTAGCCAGATTGTGGTGGAAATATCACTGGTTAGATTTTTACAATCCCATAAGAGAAAGTGCTAAAAGCTAAGTAAGAAAGTAGGCAACACTAACAAATAAGCTGAAATTAGCGATGAATTGTAGTGATGTACTTTGCCCAAAGATGAAAAACTCAAAGCAACACCATCATTGTAAGGCATTGTGATGAAACCTGCAAGCTTTTACTGAGCTGACATACAATGTAACCAAACCCTGCTGCATAGAAAACTTCTCTTCTGCAGTGTATGAAAAAGTTACCAAGCCCTGGCCAGTATTTCAATCAAAGCTCTTGATCAGAAGCCGAGTGCTGTCACAGTTCATAGTATAGTTATATATGAAACACTCAGCATACAATTTTTATTGTGATAAATTACGCTGAACACATGGATGAAAATTACGGGGCAGTCAGAATGAGAATGTGCGTACCATATGTACTTTGCACCCACCTTACTGCTAGAAGTTAATCATAAACTAAATCCTTGATTGAGACAGTTGTTGTCAGCTGGCTTCGGCATTTTGGAAAAGGGTTAGGAAGAAGGTGGAGTGATGTGATTTTAGGATTAAAGCAGCTTTCAAGCTTTGTCTTTTATCAGGGTGAAGAGATATACTGTAACATTTGTGTAACTAAACAGCACAGTGATGGATCCAGGAATTTTGACGCTCGAGGGTCAGCCATTTTCAGTTGAATTTTTTTTTAATTTCATAATTTCCCTCCTCCCTCACCCCAATGCAAGGGATCATGGACCTGAAGACTGAATTTAAGTCTGGTCAGGTTTGAGCCCCATTCTCTCTCCCCCCTTCCCACCTCTTCAAAAGATCCACCCGTGATACCCATTTAGTCTGTAGGCCAGACCCTGATATAAGGTAGAAGCCTAAGCTAGTCTTTAAAAAGACTTTAGAGCTTGATTTCTGAAAATGATAAAACACTAAAGGGGGCGGCACTTATCCACGGGAGGGATGTGGTAGTCTATGACTTGCATTTGATAGGATCCACTAAAGGATACTGACAGGTAGACTAATGAGGTTAGACATTAGGAGAAATGAGTAAAGAAGGGATACCACGTCAAAACCAAAGAAATACAAGAGGGAGACTGCATTAAAGTATTAATGTTACGTTTTGGGGAGCGGTTGCTCCCCTTCAGGACTTATACCCATCCAAAGAACCAAGGGCCAAGGAGGTGTGTATAAAGCACTTGTATGCACTTAGCACCTCCGTCTTTCAGCAGTAAATCACTGAGTGATGCTAGTTAGCTGATCTGCACACTGTACAGTTAGTGCATGGGCAGTGCACTGATGTACTGATAGATGGACGGAGCTGTTATGGTCAGTTTCACAGATAGCGCCATCCTTCATGGGTTTCATCATCAAAGGGAACCTGAAGGTCAGCCATTCCTAGCATTTCCACCAATCAGAGGGCACGCAACAGATACAATCAAGAGGGGTAACCACGGACACCAATTTGAAGCTACATAAGCTCAGTGCAGTACTGTGATTAAAAGAGATCAGAATTCATACACTGAATTGTTGACAGAAACAAAGAAAATAACAGGCTTTGAAGTGTGGGAAGGAAGGATTTCAAGAGATTTTATTCCTAAAAAGATTTTTTTTCAAGATCCTATATATCAAGATTGTTTCATAAAATTTTGCATTTTTTGGTTTGATCTTAATCTTAGATTCAATCAGACTCTCAAGGAATATCAGTCTGTACATGAGACCAACAGAGTTCTCCCATCATCAAAAACTACAAAATTAATTCCAACTATCTTCTTCAAATATCACTTACAACTGACACCATCGGGTCAAGCCATACTGCACATGGGCCACAATAAGATACCTATCAACCTCTTGAACACCTGTATACACTATTGTTACCCGCTAGTCACAGCTTGTTAACTACCTGTCCAGGTAGTGCCAGGTAAACACGGTCAACCACACGGCTGACCACACTGAGGTGATGATCACTTCTTTAGTGGGAACTCAGTGTTCCGCACCACGACTGAACAACCAAATCTTCCTCTCTGATAAGAGAGTTCTTCCACTCTGTCAGACAAGTAAGGACATTATTATAGTCAACAACACAGGCATAGCATGTTCAGGGATGTACCCGGACACAATGGAACAAAGTAAACATGCTCTGTGTCTGTGTGGATAGTCATGTCACATACATGACCATTCAAAGGTTAAAGACTTCGAAACCTATTTTACTTTGAATTTGTTGAAGACACACTTGATCAAAGTCCTCCCCCTAAACAGCATTCGGTTCTAACAAGACACAACACCTTTTAAGCAAGCTACAATATCATTTCTTTGATATCGTTAATCTTGTTCTTCTAATCATAGCTTCTGTTTCTTTAGTGTTAAGATGTGAGACCACAAAATTAATGGTACTGTTGTTGGTGAAGCTCATTTTCAGGGCTCCACTGGAGAGTCATACCTCCTGCTGGTATTGGCAATGTATTGTTTTGATGTCGAGTTACTCACTTACTGGGAAGTTGAAAAAATTAGAAGCCTTTAAAATGCATCAAAATAGTAGTACTGTAAATCAAGCTAAAAAGACATTTCTAATTTCAAACTCACACATGCACTCTGTTGATACTGTTGATTTCTCAGAAACTCCGATCTGACAAACAAGCAATGTGCTTATCTGCTCCTCATGTTTATTGCTAAATGTCAGAATGATTAATACTATTAGTAAAGCAATTGGCCAAGGTACAGACAATATTGACGATTCTTCACGTCTGACATTATACTTAAAGGCAAGGTTTCAATAAGTAGATGATAGAGGGTCAAGTAGATTTGATGTCTCTTATCTCATTTGGAGGTAAAACACGCACTCATAACGTTAATCTAGGGCTCTAATCTTATAGTGTTGGAATCCAAATACAAGCAATTGCGAGAGTTGTTGTCTGGCAAGCAGTACCTGAAGATCACAGATACGCTACTATTTCCCTACAAACAAACAATTGTTCTTCACAGCTTGTTGCAGAAGATAAAATTCCACAAGGTGTTTATTTTCGTTATCCACCCCTCTATCTGTCTTCTGACATTTATCTTTCCCCTCATCTCACCCACCTCTCAACAGGAGTTGTCTCCCTTAGTTAGCTCTCCAGTGTTTGCTTAAACTTTTCACAAAGCATACTTGAGAATTATCTTGTTGCTTTCCATAAATTAGATTTTCTCTTCCAATTTTGTTCTATTTATTATATTTATGCTTCCGTTCTTATTCATTCTTGAATATATCTTCAAGGATATCAAATTTATTTGTTTTATCAATTGTTATTTTCATGAAATTTTCTTTATTGTTATCGTTTGCTCATCAATGGCATGAGTGAATCATGAAAGGTATAAAGAAGTTTGTATTTGAACATTCTCATAAATACATAGCCAAGTGAAATATAAAGCATGTATATTGTAGGTAGTTCACATCACAGGTCCTTGGATCATTACAAACATTTTTTTTTAAATCTTTAAAAAAAATTTTAAAATCTCTTTCTTTGAGAACACCCCCTGAATCAAATTGTTCCTCTGTTAATAATATATATGGAAAGGCCAGACACTCGACTCGCCCCCACCCGCTTTATTGACCAAATGCTACAATAAATATGCATGCAATCAATATAAAATTTATACAGACATGTTCTCAAATGATTTGCCTTTCTACTCCAACTCACTTAAACAAGTAAATCTTTGAATTTATCTAATGAGGACGGCCGAAAGACGATTTCCACGCCCAACTTAATGCTGATGGGACAAATGGCCGCCGTCACCTTGACTCTACTTGGGGTGTGTTTTTAAAAAAAAATTTTAAATTTTAATTAAAAAAAATATTTGTTAATGATCCGAGGGCTTGTGGTTCACATGTCTTCCACAGCAAGAAAGCAAGGATATTCAAACAAGTATTTTGTTGGAACTCATTGTTACATAAAACATTAAACCCAAAAGTAATATTTCACATTGTTCAGTAATTGTCCAAATACTATAGAAGTGCTTGTCAGTACCAATTGACTGCTTGGTTAGAATGGAAACATTCAACAGTCTGATTCTGGACAAATCCCAGGAAACGCATGAAAGCAAATAAGAATTAATTTCCTATTAATGACCCATCAATGTCGTTAAAATTCTCTCTAGACTCTTCACACGACTCATTGATTCTAAAAACATTCCCATTTTGAAACTATAATCACATCTGAACTGGGAATGGAAATTTATGGTAATTGTTTCATGCATGTAAAATTGTGTAATAATTTGACAAGTGTACCTATTATTTGTGTTAATAAAATTCACTGAATGATTCTGAATGTCAGTTATTGGCCAAGAAGGGCTATTCAAAAATGAGTGTCAGGAACTGCTCAATTAATTTACTCTTTTTTTTTATCCACTTAATGAGAAGGACAATGATTGATAAATTAAGACAAAATCATGAACCAGTTACCATCTTATTAATCACTTTCATTGATAATGATTATCTAATATCACAAGACCGTTTCTTCTCTTTCATGAAACATCTTCTGAAGAGAAAGCTGACTAACATTTCATTTTAAGAAGACAACCATTAGGTAACACATCTTTATAAGAGATATGAATGTTTTCGATTTGAAATTTTATACATTACCTAAAGATTATGATCTCTAGATTAGTAATCTAACATCATAAATCCCTTACGACAATTCTCTCATGTTCAATTTTACAAAGTATTAAACTACATCATGAAGTCTTCATTTTGATCAACTAAATGGTTCATTCATAAGCAAGTGGACGTTTAGATCTCCACACGTACAGAGGATTTGTTAAACAATCTGGCTGATTATGTGATGGAATATCTCAACATGCTGCCTGGCATGGGCGCAATGAATTTAAATGAACACTGTGCACAAAAAATTCTTTAAAGGAGAAATGTTGGGTCCCTAAGGGCCATCAGATTGTTTGTGAGGGACAAACTCATGAATACATCATTGACCACCTGTGAATATTTTGGAAGCTGATCAAAATGGTTTTTAATGAATCTTGAAAGAATACGAACATGAAAGAAACACTGCACTCGACCACTTAACAACCCAGATAATTAGAGCTCATTTGAGGCTTTCTGTTTAGGGGCAGTGGCGCCCCCTACAGTCATCGATGCATAGCCCTACTTGAATCATCGCTCTCATATCACGTGACTGCAATGCTGGTATTCATTGACTCAAGTGGCAAATTTGCTGCAATTTATCTTCGTTAATTGACACTTATGAAGTGTTTAAGGTGCTGGGAAATTATCGACCTCGTGAAAAAAAAAGAGTTCAAACAAGTGTGCATTTTTCTATTGCTTCCAGTTATCATCTCATCTATTTATTTCTACGCTCCATAGTCGAGGATTGAGCGATTAGGTCTCCAGCTTCACAACTGTGTTGTTTATACACACTCATGGTCTTGGATTAGGAAATCATTTGTTTCAATGCACCAGAAGTAATCGAATTGTTGTGTTAAACATCTTTGTCTAAAAATAATTGTCTAACATAACTATTGACGCCTTAAATCAATCTTATTTTGATAAAAGATGAATTTATTTCAAAATCAAAGATCTCTGCACATTGATGAAAATTAAATATATTGCAACTAACCTACTATAGAGAACAATTGAGAAGCTGCCATCAACAGGTGCCACCTTATGCAAAAATTAAAACTTTTGATAAAGGGAACAGATACAATCAAATCTTGCTTTTATTAGAACTGAATGAGTATGATTAATGAAAAGCTCCCGAATAGCTCTATGCTTGTCCTTGAAAGGAGACCAAAAATACAAGGAAGATATTAAGAATAAAAACTGAAAATAATTAAAAATTTCTACAGTTTTCAGATTGTCCATGACCATTTTGACAATTTCCTTTCCTCTTGAATTCCAAAAACTCGAAATTGTATTTCAAGCATTTCCATAGAAATATAATTCTCAAAAGACCAAGAGCTTGTTGAAATCAAATCTTAAAAATTGTGATTGCTGAATTAAAAACGTAAAATAGAAAGTAAAAAGATTACCTAGCATTACAACACTTATTGTTAGGAATGCTGAAATTGGGATTGCAGTTCTGAGATGAGATTATTGCTCGAGGCTGTCTCTGTATAATGAAGCAGCAGTCCTTACCATTCCCATTCACACAGGTAGACAGTGCTTCAACCTCACTCTGCAGTTAGTGGAGAGATGTGCTTCAGGCAGGTAGACAGTGCTTCAACCTCACTCTGCAGTTAGCGGAGAGATGTGCTTCAGGCAGGTAGACAGTGCTTCAACCTCACTCTGCAGTTAGCGGAGAGATGTGCTTCAGGCAGGTAGACAGTGCTTCAACCTCACTCTGCAGTTAGCGGAGAGATGTGCTTCAGGCAGGTAGACAGTGCTTCAACCTCACTCTGCAGTTAGCGGAGAGATGTGCTTCAGGCAGGTAGACAGTGCTTCAACCTCACTCTGCAGTTAGCGGAGAGATGTGCTTCAGGCAGGTAGACAGTGCTTCAACCTCACTCTGCAGTTAGCGGAGAGATGTGCTTCAGGCAGGTAGACAGTGCTTCAACCTCACTCTGCAGTTAGCGGAGAGATGTGCTTCAGGCAGGTAGACAGTGCTTCAACCTCACTCTGCAGTTAGCGGAGAGATGTGCTTCAGGCAGGTAGACAGTGCTTCAACCTCACTCTGCAGTTAGCGGAGAGATGTGCTTCAGGCAGGTAGACAGTGCTTCAACCTCACTCTGCAGTTAGTGGAGAGATGTGCTTCAGGCACCGTGTGATCTCCATGTCACACTTACCAAACTGTGCCGTCTTCTTTAGAAGAATTTTTGTTTGAGCCAATAATCATTTGTTTGTACATTTACTACTGACATTTCATTTCAAAAGAACTAAATATCGTTTTGATGAAACTTAATAGAGTAAATTCACATTGGGTAGTTTTGTCTCTAGAAGACATACCATGAAGGTGTGCCCAAAATATAACCATCATGCTCAGACAATGATAATAGACCACAAAGATGTAAATTTAACCATCATGCTCAGACAATGATAACAGACCAAATAGATGTAATTTTAACCATCATGCTCAGACAATGATAATAGACCAAATAGATGTAAATCTAACCATCATGCTCAGACAATGATAATAGACCACAAAGATGTAAATTTAACCATCATGCTCAGACAATGATAATAGACCACAAAGATGTAAATATAACCATCATGCTCAGACAATGATAATAGACCACAAAGATGTAAATATAACCATCATGCTCAGACAATGATAATAGACCACAAAGATGTAAATTTAACCATCATGCTCAGACAATGATAATAGACCACAAAGATGTAAATTTAACCATCATGCTCAGACAATGATAACAGACCAAATAGATGTAAATTTAACCATCATGCTCAGACAATGATAATAGACCAAATAGATGTAAATTTAACCATCATGCTCAGACAATGATAATAGACCACAAAGATGTAAATTTAACCATCATGCTCAGACAATGATAATAGACCACAAAGATGTAAATATAACCATCATGCTCAGACAATGATAATAGACCACAAAGATGTAAATTTAACCATCATGCTCAGACAATGATAATAAACCACAAAGATGTAAATTTAACCATCATGCTCAGACAATGATAATAGACCACAAAGATGTAAATTTAACCATCATGCTCAGACAATGATAATAGACCAAATAGATGTAAATTTAACCATCATGCTCAGACAATGATAATAGACCACAAAGATGTAAATTTAACCATCATGCTCAGACAATGATAATAGACCACAAAGATGTAAATATAACCATCATGCTCAGACAATGATAACAGACCAAATAGATGTAAATTTAACCATCATGCTCAGACAATGATAATAGACCAAATAGATGTAAATTTAACCATCATGCTCAGACAATGATAATAGACCACAAAGATGTAAATTTAACCATCATGCTCAGACAATGATAACAGACCACAAAGATGTAAATTTAACCATCATGCTCAGACAATGATAATAGACCACAAAGATGTAAATTTAACCATCATGCTCAGACAATGATAACAGACCACAAAGATGTAAATTTAACCATCATGCTCAGACAATGATAATAGACCACAAAGATGTAAATTTAACCATCATGCTCAGACAATGATAACAGACCAAATAGATGTAAATTTAACCATCATGCTCAGACAATGATAATAGACCAAATAGATGTAAATTTAACCATCATGCTCAGACACTGATAATAGACCACAAAGATGTAAATTTAACCATCATGCTCAGACAATGATAATAAACCACAAAGATGTAAATTTAACCATCATGCTCAGACAATGATAACAGACCAAATAGATGTAAATTTAACCATCATGCTCAGACAATGATAATAGACCACAAAGATGTAAATTTAACCATGATGCTCAGACAATGATAACAGATCAAATAGATGTAAATTTAACCATCATGCTCAGACAATGATAAAAGACCACAAAGATGTAAATATAACCATCATGCTCAGACAATGATAATAGACCACAAAGATGTAAATTTAACCATCATGCTCAGACAATGATAAAAGACCACAAAGATGTAAATATAACCATCATGCTCAGACAATGATAAAAGACCACAAAGATGTAAATATAACCATCATGCTCAGACAATGATAACAGACCACAAAGATGTAAATTTAACCATCATGCTCAGACAATGATAAAAGACCACAAAGATGTAAATATAACCATCATGCTCAGACAATGATAATAGACCACAAAGATGTAAATTTAACCATCATGCTCAGACAATGATAAAAGACCACAAAGATGTAAATTTAACCATCATGCTCAGACAATGATAACAGACCACAAAGATGTAAATATAACCATCATGCTCAGACAATGATAATGACCAAATAGATGTAAATCTAACCATCATGCTCAGACAATGATAAAAGACCACAAAGATGTAAATTTAACCATCATGCTCAGACAATGATAACAGACCACAAAGATGTAAATTTAACCATCATGCTCAGACAATGATAACAGATCAAATAGATGTAAATTTAACCATCATGCTCAGACAATGATAAAAGACCACAAAGATGTAAATATAACCATCATGCTCAGACAATGATAATAGACCACAAAGATGTAAATTTAACCATCATGCTCAGACAATGATAAAAGACCACAAAGATGCAAATATAACCATCATGCTCAGACAATGATAATGACCAAATAGATGTAAATCTAACCATCATGCTCAGACAATGATAAAAGACCACAAAGATGTAAATTTAACCATCATGCTCAGACAATGATAAAAGACCACAAAGATGTAAATATAACCATCATGCTCAGACAATGATAACAGACCAAATAGATGTAAATTTAACCATCATGCTCAGACAATGATAAAAGACCACAAAGATGTAAATTTAACCATCATGCTCAGACAATGATAAAAGACCACAAAGATGTAAATTTAACCATCATGCTCAGACAATGATAAAAGACCAAATAGATGTAAATTTAACCATCATGCTCAGACAATGATAACAGATCAAATAGATGTAAATATAACCATCATGCTCAGACAATGATAAAAGACCACAAAGATGTAAATTTAACCATCATGCTCAGACAATGATAAAAGACCACAAAGATGTAAATATAACCATCATGCTCAGACAATGATAACAGACCAAATAGATGTAAATTTAACCATCATGCTCAGACAATGATAAAAGACCACAAAGATGTAAATTTAACCATCATGCTCAGACAATGATAAAAGACCACAAAGATGTAAATTTAACCATCATGCTCAGACAATGATAAAAGACCAAATAGATGTAAATTTAACCATCATGCTCAGACAATGATAACAGACCAAATAGATGTAAATCTAACCATCATGCTCAGACAATGATAAAAGACCACAAAGATGTAAATTTAACCATCATGCTCAGACAATGATAAAAGACCACAAAGATGTAAATTTAACCATCATGCTCAGACAATGATAAAAGACCAAATAGATGTAAATTTAACCATCATGCTCAGACAATGATAACAGATCAAATAGATGTAAATATAACCATCATGCTCAGACAATGATAATAGACCAAATAGATGTAAATTTAACCATCATGCTCAGACAATGATAAAAGACCACAAAGATGTAAATTTAACCATCATGCTCAGACAATGATAAAAGACCACAAAGATGTAAATTTAACCATCATGCTCAGACAATGATAAAAGACCACAAAGATGTAAATTTAACCATCATGCTCAGACAATGATAAAAGACCACAAAGATGTAAATATAACCATCATGCTCAGACAATGATAAAAGACCAAATAGATGTAAATTTAACCATCATGCTCAGACAATGATAAAAGACCAAATAGATGTAAATTTAACCATCATGCTCAGACAATGATAACAGATCAAATAGATGTAAATTTAACCATCATGCTCAGACAATGATAACAGACCACAAAGATGTAAATATAACCATCATGCTCAGACAATGATAAAAGACCACAAAGATGTAAATATAACCATCATGCTCAGACAATGATAAAAGACCACAAAGATGTAAATATAACCATCATGCTCAGACAATGATAAAAGACCAAATAGATGTAAATTTAACCATCATGCTCAGACAATGATAAAAGACCAAATAGATGTAAATTTAACCATCATGCTCAGACAATGATAACAGATCAAATAGATGTAAATTTAACCATCATGCTCAGACAATGATAACAGACCACAAAGATGTAAATATAACCATCATGCTCAGACAATGATAAAAGACCACAAAGATGTAAATTTAACCATCATGCTCAGACAATGATAACAGACCACAAAGATGTAAATTTAACCATCATGCTCAGACAATGATAAAAGACCACAAAGATGTAAATATAACCATCATGCTCAGACAATGATAAAAGACCAAATAGATGTAAATTTAACCATCATGCTCAGACAATGATAAAAGACCAAATAGATGTAAATTTAAACATCATGCTCAGACAATGATAACAGATCAAATAGATGTAAATTTAACCATCATGCTCAGACAATGATAACAGACCACAAAGATGTAAATATAACCATCATGCTCAGACAATGATAAAAGACCACAAAGATGTAAATTTAACCATCATGCTCAGACAATGATAACAGATCAAATAGATGTAAATTTAACCATCATGCTCAGACAATGATAAAAGACCACAAAGATGTAAATTTAACCATCATGCTCAGACAATGATAACAGATCAAATAGATGTAAATTTAACCATCATGCTCAGACAATGATAACAGATCAAATAGATGTAAATTTAACCATCATGCTCAGACAATGATAACAGACCACAAAGATGTAAATATAACCATCATGCTCAGACAATGATAAAAGACCAAATAGATGTAAATTTAACCATCATGCTCAGACAATGATAAAAGACCACAAAGATGTAAATTTAACCATCATGCTCAGACAATGATAACAGATCAAATAGATGTAAATTTAACCATCATGCTCAGACAATGATAAAAGACCAAATAGATGTAAATTTAACCATCATGCTCAGACAATGATAAAAGACCACAAAGATGTAAATTTAACCATCATGCTCAGACAATGATAACAGATCAAATAGATGTAAATTTAACCATCATGCTCAGACAATGATAACAGACCACAAAGATGTAAATATAACCATCATGCTCAGACAATGATAAAAGACCAAATAGATGTAAATTTAACCATCATGCTCAGACAATGATAACAGACCACAAAGATGTAAATTTAACCATCATGCTCAGACAATGATAACAGATCAAATAGATGTAAATTTAACCATCATGCTCAGACAATGATAAAAGACCACAAAGATGTAAATATAACCATCATGCTCAGACAATGATAAAAGACCACAAAGATGTAAATATAACCATCATGCTCAGACAATGATAAAAGACCAAATAGATGTAAATTTAACCATCATGCTCAGACAATGATAAAAGACCAAATAGATGTAAATTTAACCATCATGCTCAGACAATGATAACAGATCAAATAGATGTAAATTTAACCATCATGCTCAGACAATGATAAAAGACCACAAAGATGTAAATTTAACCATCATGCTCAGACAATAACAGATCAAATAGATGTAAATTTAACCATTTTTGAAAGGTAATGATGAAATGAAGCAACTATAATGCCTTTCTTTTTACATCTGACATAATCTAACTGACAACTTTCATCAGACTGCCTGATATTTTGATGCTTCAGAAGCTTGGGACGAGACAAACCAATAGCCAGTGGGCAATGATGCCAGACAAAGAGGGTCACGTCCAGTTTCCAATGTTCATTCAGAGCTGCGGCCATTCAGTTTTTATGACTTTGGAATCTGAAGCAACATAACAATCTACTGCATGTGCACATTGAGCTCCAGCTTTATAACTCTCTTAATTTAAACTGATGAAATATGAACATATATGTTTTGGAAAAATCTTTTCGGGGGTTATTTATCTATAATTGATGATAATTAGTAAAAACTGTCTATGTGAAACATTTTGCTCACGATTTTAAAAGACAATAACTGTTTGATAAGAACAATCTAAATAACTGCTTCTTGATTTCAAGATAAGAGTCCACAAAGAATAATTTTTAAAAAAAAAGGCATTTGCAAAATCAAAAATTCATCTGATACAATATGCAAAGATGCATCCCTCAAGTATTGATATTTCACAATGTTGAAGAGACGTTAAATATCTCATTTCATTCCCTGAGTTTGCTCTGGAGCTGGAAGAAGATAGATGTTTTGCATCTTGATGAATCACTGCAGCCTTCTATTCACATGTGCATGTACTTGTCTTCCTGTGCTTAAAGAATAAGATCTGCCTCAAGACAAGCTTCTGTAGGTACAAGTAAAAATAGAAATGACTTCATCATTCAAACAAATACATTTAAAAGAGCATAAATCAATACCCAAGCATTTTGATTTTCTACTGAATATTAACAAAAGGGCTTTACTGCAGATAATACACATATCGTTACAAAAGAAACTCAGAAAGACGGTTACTGAATGAATAAGAAGTATTGCATGATTTTTTACAATTACATGTATGTAATAGAAGTCTGAAGGAGGTGCTTAAGTCAATTGGTGTTTTTACTAATCAGCTTTAGAAGAAATAAGATTTATGATTAATTGAATCCATCATTTATCAAGGTGAAAACTTGAGCATAAGAAAACATAAAACACACAAATGACAGAAAGAATGATGATTAATTGAGAAGCATTATCTCACATGATGAAACCTTAAAGATTGAAGATTGAAGTTCAATTGAGAAACAAGATGAAAACTTGAATAATTTCAGAAAACATGCATGGTCTTTCTAAGTTACCAAAAAAATCTGCATTTTTCACACAGAATAGTAAACAGAAATATACAAATTACAGAAAGAAATATGACTAATTGGAATCCATTAAATGAAGAGAGAAGTTCCAACAGAGAAACAAATGAAATCTTGAAGACAGAAGCAGATTTGAGAGCGCTATCTACAGACAG
Organism: Phorcus lineatus; assembly: GCA_921293015.1. NCBI lineage: Eukaryota > Metazoa > Mollusca > Gastropoda > Trochida > Trochidae > Phorcus > Phorcus lineatus. The sequence continues at coordinate 2,835,993 of OV121081.1, read as the reverse complement.
ACAGCTAGAGGCGCGAGGTATAGATACAAGGTGTCGGGTGATTCCTGCAGATTTCCCATTGTAGATTCTGTGGTTGGTTCAAGTGCCGCCTCAAGTAGCTCATTAACACTAATAGCTGGTGGCTCCCTCCACACCTCTCAATACCTCTCCATACCAGTCCATCAGTCTGTCTGTCCATCCGTCCACTGTCACCATCAGATCGCTGTGCAGATTACACACAGATAGCTAGGCTCTATTTGAACCTGGACCCACCACTCATCTTTATATCAAGGGGTCTGACTGAGACTCTTCAGATATGGACCTATTGATAGCTTTATTTGACACTTGACACACAACTCATCAACGGTTTGAATATTCACATCGCACCTAGATGGCCAGTCTTTTGCATTATCTGAATGCACACTTGCACATCCACGCAAAGATACATAAACTTAATTTCAGCCTTACATAATCATAAATTAACATGTCACACCTTAAAGACTTTAGGTGACAATATTCTAATAATAACTTCACTTTAATTTGAAACATTACTTCATGAAAAGAGCGGTCTAGATTTTGTTCACATGTGTTTGATCTGTAGCTCATCAAACCAACAAGGTCAGATAGGTCTATGGCATGACCCGTTGTTCATCGTCTGTCAGCATAAACTTTTAACATTTTCAACTTCTCCTGAGAAACTGCTGCACCTCTGAAACTTAATTTTGTGGGGATGTACCTTGGACTTAAGTGATCCAAATTTGTATATCTGAGACTGACCCACCTCAAATATTGGCATGGCAGACATCTTAAAAATCCTCTAAATGCTAGGAATCTCAAAATTGTGAAATTACTAACTCGGTAGGTTGGAAATTAACATGTATGAATTTAATTGTCCTTCCCCCAAAATGGGCATAGTTATGGTGATTCACCAAAACCATAACTTGTTGCCCTATACAGCTCAAATTTTGTTCCTTGAAGAGTTTCTAGATTAGGTCTTGACCACACTTAAAATATTCTGTTGTCTTGTTTTCAACCAACAATCATGCTAGGGAACTAAATTTTGAGAATGTTAACTTTGTAGCATTGAGACAAAGATGTGAAATTTCCTAGTCCTACCCCCACCAATAAAGGTGTGGTAGGGATTCATTTTGTGTGGCAGGGTTGCAAATAAAAAAGCTTAGCATTTTTGAAAGCTTTGTGATGTGGTAAATTCATTAATATTGATGTGGTAATGAGTATTCAAACGAACCCAAGTTAGTGTCTGTAGCACAATTATTTAGCAAAATAAAAACATAAAATGGTCAGCAATGTGAAGTGGAGTTTATTATCAGTCGACTCACCTTGGCCAAGGACAGGCATAGGGACACCTTATATCAATGCCATTTCATTGTGTATTTGAATGGGCTTAGTTGATGTAGCTAATTGGGAGGTAGAGAATCCAATATCAAGCTTCCGAGTGTTTTACAGTGTCAATATGAACAAATTCTATTCAGTGCCAGTTATAGAGTTGAGATGGTAGACAGAATTTGTTTTACGGGTTAAGTAAGAATATCCTCTACTCATCATAGCATATCAAGTTTAATATGACTTGAACCACCCATGATACGAATGCTCATCAACTTTGAAATCGATAGTGATTACCTACTATCAAATGTTGTAACATTTAACCTATGCACATCAGACAACAGCTTTAATCAGCATATAAAAACATCTATTGACAACCAGCCAAAGACAATGACTTAAATCCGACCTAAATCTTGACTACCCCATGTTATTTGATACAGTTCAATTGGTGATCAACGATAATCAGGGTCAGAAAACATGAGGACCACAGCAGTTAGACAATTTCACAACACAAGCTGATTGGCTGATTGCCAGTCATAATGAAATGAGCTACCTGATGCTATCAGGTTTGAAATATCAGGTATAACTTGGGGTTGTTGCAAGAGACAAATTAAAGTTCCCCCATGCTAAGAAGGGAAGTGAGGAGTTTTTGAAAATCTGGAATATTTTGCACAAATTTCAAAATATTGTATAAGTATGTTGTATCAATAGAGAACAAGTTCTTTATTGAGGGATTGCTTTGTTTCAGTGTAGATGCTAACTTGCTTGATAAAGGTGTTAGTATCTACACCAAAATGTCGCAATACTGCAATAAAAAAGTTGTAAATCCATGGAACATCTCACCAACTTCTTAATCCCTCTACCCGTAAAGGTCATAACACCAGCAATAAGAAACATTCATACCAAATTGGAATCTTCAATGACATCTACTTCTAAAGATAAGCTCTGAAACTGAAGCAAAGTTCCAATACTATGGTACTTGCAAAATGGACATTTTCTTTTTGAAGTGTTAAAAATATTGCCCTTACCTGACACATGATAAAATCAAATTCAATCAAATACTAATTAAAACTCAATCATATACTAATCAAAATTCTATCAAATATTCATAAAAAAAATAATGAAAATAATCATCTCTACACCATATAAAAGGCTGATGATGAAGAGATAAGTTTACAATGAAACCTGCTACTGATTGTTGTGGTATTGTGAAGATTTCAGTAGTTTGAGTCAAAATATGAGAGTAATGAGTGCAACATTGTTACTATGGAGCACAGGAACTTAGAATTATAGATATAAGGTAAACTATTGCTGCAAAAGACAACAACACAATCAGAGATCTCAGGTACGTCGTTGCAATGGACAGGTGAAGACAATACAAGCACACCTTGATAACAGGTATATAAATCTAAACGAGCTGATACCCGATACCTGGCTCTTGGCCCAAAAGGGAGATGAAAGAGGACACTGGGCAATGATCTTGTAGGTCAGCACAGATCAAACAGGTCTTTCACTGTATAAGCACTTAAAGAAAGACAAATTACAGATTGTTCTGATATTGCAATTGTTCTTGTAAAGTGAGATAAGATAAAATGGGATGACTAGGATCAGAGATAAGCTGATTTGCATTGATAAGAAGATATACCAACAAAATGATCGCTAAATCATCTGGAACAATGTTTGAGAAAAGTTTAAAATATAAAACAAAAGAGCTGGTAGTTTTTTTTGTGAATAATTATGTAGTTACATTTTTACAAGTTTTGGCCACAAAGTTTGATTTAAGATTTTGCATTCAAGACTGTTTCATAGTACACAGTGGCCCTTTTGGGGTCTATGTACCCAAGTCATAAACACATTCCTTTAATTTTCTCATCAACAATTTATTTCCATGCATTTTGTAAAAGTTGCTAACAAAATGCAATTTTTAACCAAAACAATTTATGAAACCATGCATTCATTTTACTATTCCTTTCAAAATGCCTTCTTGAAAGAATTGTCGGAAAACAATCTTTTTTTGCACGCATCATGTAAGAACAATAAGCACAACATAATCAGAGGCAGTAGCTTCAATGTTTTGTTGGTGCTAAAATAATCTTAAGTACAATATCAGATATTTCGTTCCATTCAGCTTAGTATTCAGATAAGAGACCTTTGAAAACCTGGCCCCTAACAAAATGAAAATTTCATAATTTTATAAACTTGTTTAACACAAACATAAATATTGCAATTAAATTTTCAATTAATGGCATATCAAGTTATTATACCAATTACTAAAATACCCTTCAAAGATGTCATATGTGGAATCTGGAAAAGATAGTCGTCAAAGTCAAAGTCAAAGTCAGGCATTATCCATGAACAAAGTCAAGGTGAACTAAGACAAAGTTAAGCATTATCCATGAACTATCCAAAGTGAACTAAGACAGAGTAAAGCATTCTCCATTAACTAATCAAAGTTAAAGTCATAGTCTCATTTTTGCAAGGCATATTGTAATAAATGCCGGAGAAATAGTTTACCACTCACAGAAATATTTCCCCTGACGTTTGCAACAATTTTCAGAACTCTGCAGGCATTCTAGCCCTCAATATTGAAGTTCAAACTACCCTACCCTACCCGAATATTATGTTTTTTGCGAGCGTTAGTCCTTGCCACGTCATTTCGCTAAGGCCGTGACGAAGAACGCATAAAATTTCCAAGCTGAATATCCAATGAAAATAGCTAATAGCTTACGCTTTTCAAATAAAGAAATAATAAAAAGGTGGTAAACTCAATGAAGATTGCGTCTGTCAAAAGTATCGGCGCTGCGATGACTAGATTTCCGGTGTTTCATACTCGCGATGGGATTGCACTTGATTTGGTACCTCATCGGTCTTAAACGGCATACGCCACTAAGCTGCTTCATCCAAAACTGTATAAAGGGGCATAAAAATGAAAATGCGACAGGAAATATTTGTGTTAGTGATCAGATTTTGTTCGTGAATAATAATTAGTTCAGTTTGGTTGTCTTACAAAAATGAGACTATGACTTTAATCATTCTCCATGAACTAATCAAAGTGAACTAAGACAGAGTAAAGCATTCTCCATGAACTAATCAAAGTTAAGCATTCTCCATGAACTAATCAAAGTTAAGCATTCTCCATGAACTAATCAAAGTGAACTAAGACAGAGTTAAGCATTCTCCATGAACTAATCAAAGTTAAGCATTTTCCATGAACTAATCAAAGTTAAGCATTCTCCATGAACTAAGACAAAGTGAACTAAGACAAAGTCAAACATTCTCCATTAACTAATCAAAGTGATTTAAGACAAAGTTAAGCATTATCCATGAACTAAGTCAAAGTTAAGCATTCTCCAAGAACTAAGATAAAGTTAATCATTTTCAATGAAATAATCAAAGTTAAACATTCTCCATGAACTAATCAAAGTTAAGCATTCTCCATGAACTAAGTCAATGATTTCTCGACATGATCAGTAATTATTGACAGAGCTGATATTGATGCCAGGGCTGAGTGATATGCAATGATGGAACACCCAGCACCATGTGGAGATCAGTTACACGTGTAAGTGCCGCATGAATAGTACCATTGTTCCGTCAGATCATTCAAGGAGATCGTTTATTGTTTTACCACTTACCTGTGCAGGATCAAAGCCGATTATGCAAATTGTAATAGGTCAACTGTCACAGACATGTAGGTGAATTGCTTAGGTAGATAACATGCCACCAACAGTCAAGCTTCCCTTTACAATATTGAAATACCACTTATATCTTTAACATGCTAAAACAGTTAAACTTTCTTTTACAATAGCATACACATATTTCTTTAACATGCTAAAAACAGTTAAACTTTACAACATCATACACTTACTTCTTTGACATGCTAAAAGCAGTCAAGGTTTTTTTTACACCATAAACGTACTAGATGGCTTAACTTACAACATCTTTACACCATCAATTAAGTCAGTACATGAATTTACAATCCAAATAGGTTTCCTAATTTTTTTCTGTGCAAAAGCTTTTACTGAATCATTCTAAAATAGGTTTGTGTAAAAAATTCACTAAGTAAAGAAGACAAATTTGATATAAAGTTTGGATGGACATTTTTGTTTCATAAATGAGGGTATTGGTGTACCATATATATAAAGTTCAATGTCTATCAAGATTTGTATCGTTCCTAACAAAATCTTCATTTTATTGATCAACATGCCTTCTTAAAAATCTCAACCGCTATTAATGGAAACCATATTGAAAACATTAACCTTTGTTAAATTGTTTGATAACTCATGACACAGCTTCATATATCCTTTCCATGCGATATCATTGATATCACTGTCATAAAACATGAGCCGTATCTCTGCAATGATGGGCTTGTTAATCATAAACATTGGCTGAATTACGCTTGTCAGTATCATTTTAGAAGTTTTGCGAGATTTTGACAAAAACGGCAAGTTTTGATCAACTTCCTAAAATTGCATGTAATGTGATGTCTAATGATTGTATATCATAAAATTTGGTTTCAATAGGAAAGTGGTTGTTCATAACAGAGTTCTATCTCAACAAATATTTCATCCATTGTAAACTCTTAAAACTCTCAGATTATCCAGTTGTACAGCAGTTCATCGTGCATGTGGCAAGCTGTCCCCGTTGTATCTCAACTATGAGCTGTGCACGTGACCACACGGCACCTTAAGTATCCATTTTGTTATTTAAAAAATTATAACAATCACCCACTAACTTTTATTCTCAATGTATGTTGGTCTTTCACTTATCACGACTAGAAGACATCTTAACTTCCAAATGATGGATTTTATCAACAACATGCTGAGATGAAAGTGACAACTCAGACAATTAGTGGATGAATATTTGCAAAAACCTGTACAGGACAAAAAAATGTTAGGGGACAGTTACTTAACATTCAATTATACAAGGTTGAGACCTTTTGCCACTCTCAGTTTCAGCATGTCATTATAAAGACCTCTTTGATAGGCAACGACAACAACATTAAAAATCGTCTTTATCCTTCATGCAATTAAAGGGTTAAACGTATCATGATCAAGATTTGATTAATATTTCTATAGATTTAAACATTGCTAACGTTTCCTCAGTCATTAACAATCACTATGCATTATCTTTCTAGTTTTTTATAACACAGAGTTTACACTTCATAAAAAATCAATCCTAAAAAATTAGGAATTGATTGTTTCTGTTGAGACTTAATGTGCTACCCTTTAACTTTTGATTTTCATTGTGAGCAATATTTTTTCTCTCCATCAATGTCTATTACAAAGACTTATAAAATCAGGATTCTCACATCAAAAATCACCAGGTGCCATTTTGTCTGCTGAACATCTTAATTAAAGGAAATATCAAACAATTCTTTAAATCTGATACTTAACATGAAACAGTTTGTGTTTGATGCAAAGATTCTTCATAATCAAAGCATAAGGCAAATTAATCATAACCTTAAAGATAAAACAATCAATTAAGTCACTTGATGGAAATATAGGAGAAAATCGCATGTAAGATTATCAGATCAATTTCTAAGATTTTTCTAAAATTCCTTGAAGAGGTTCTACCTCTATTTCTTGTAGTAAACCATACTGTTTCCTGCTAGGATAAGTTTCAAAGGAACAATCACTGTGAGGAGTTTGACATCAAAGGATAAAACAATCACTTATAATGACACATAGAAACAATCATCTTGAGCTCGTTACCTGTCTGTATGATAAAGGTAACTTGCTGTATGATCAATAGCCACTTATCAAACCTTTTAATGATATTACTGACACAGTAACTGCTTCTAACCATTTTAGCACAATGAAATTTATTAGACAATATAATAGCAACTTTTCACATCATCCCAATTTTTGTGATTACTTTTAGAGAGTATTTCTGTCTTGATACATTTTTAATTCTTATGTAACTGATTGATCTCCTATAGAGAAGGTTTTATCAAAAATGTTTTCTTCTTTCGACTGTAGGCAATTTATTACTTTATTTAATAAGCCCTTTTTTTATTCTTTTGTTTTCATTTAAATGTACTATCTCTTAAATCAGTAATACTTTAAAGAAATTTATTTCAGCTTTACTTTCTATTTTCTACCATGTTTTCATAATGTTGCAATTGAATTACAAAGAAGCTTTTTATTTTAAGTTCAGGATCTTTCAACCTCAACCAAATCATTAAATAAACCAGATCTATTAAACCTATCTCAAGTAATGGTTTATATTGATCTCAGCTTTATAAGAACAATAAAATCTATAGATGAATTATGCTAGCAATGTTATTTTTAGTTGACAGACATCTCAGTACCCTTGTACTTCACAAAACAAAAACTTTTGTATAAAATGTGGGTCAATAGATCATTAAAGAAAACTGGGTTACAAGAATATAGTTTGACTCCATTTTCTCTTTATCATAAGTGGGTGATCAGGAGTCTACTCTACACTGTGTTCTACATGGATGCAATTCATCACACCTATCACAATAGAAACTTCTTGTAGGACTTAAATCTTATATCTACCTTTTATATGTATCTGGGTCACTAGTTCTTTTTTTATGAAACCAAGTGACACAAAACAGAAAAAATTAGTGTGTTTATTTTCCTTATATCATCACAAGATACACAGTCAATTCCATATATTATGAAAAATAATTGTAATGATAGTTATAGTAATGCTTTTTAATGGTTCACTTGAAATGGACTTCAGGCGAAGGGAGAAAATACAGACCATGCTAGTCTTATAGATTCCCTTATAACTTCACTGAATGATACATTTTATCAAATCAAAACAATCTCCCAAAAGAACGTTTTATGATGATTACCTGAAAAGGTTCTTTGAATGCAAAGGTAAAAGAAAAAACTTTAGTTTCATAGCTTTCTTATCATTATCACTAACCAAGATTCACCATTATCTAAAAAAACACCAAAACAGACCATTATTCTAAGCCCCCATGAATGAAAAGAGGAGGCACAAGAAAAATGTCCAATTATGAATGAAAATACTGGAAACTGTCCTCAGCAAGTGTTCTACAGTGCTGTTGAACAGAAGACAGCAACACAAATGATAAAACTACAGGTAACCTACACCTGTTAACGACAACAAAATCACCTGAAGGATATTCACCTGTTTTTGAACGGACTTTGGAGATTTGAAACCATTTATCAAGATTTAAAATAGATTTGATTAAGGACTAGATTCTATTGAAAGCATTGTCGGTCACTGAAGCCTATAGGCCTAGTACTAACAGAATATTGATAGTCCCCAATGTAAACACTAATACGTTTCCTCCTTGATAAGTTTGGGCGGGGTCATGTGACAAGCCAATGATCAGCCTTAACCAATCAAGATCAAGATACAAAAGACAGCACATGACACTTTTGTCCACGTGGTTATAATTGCATTTCATTCGCTACAATTACCAGAAGTCTTTTGTGGATGCTAAAAAGGCCGGAAAGTATATAGAGCATGCCCTATAGACTTCAATTCCAACTTAAATTGTATGATTGAGCTGTGGTTATTGTCCGTGCTGAACATAAAATATGGGATTATGAACACGAGGGGTGTAATTTTCTATAATAACAATTAGATTTAATGATGGCTAAAATGACTTGCAGATCTGTGAAGTACACATTATGAGCAATGATGGCACGGACAAAATGTTCAGAAAAATAGAAACGCAGTAATTGAACAATCATTTTGTCGAAGTAAAAGTTTTGAATTCTTTTGTCTTCTGATAATGAGTTATAAGGAACAGTTATGTGAAGAAAAAGTATCTAAGTAAGAAGGTTTCTTAAAATTGTCTTTGAGAGATGTAAGGAATGCTCAAAAGTAATTCAACATTTCATGCTTTTCACTTCATCATGAAATGTTGTAAGAAATACAGCAATGTCATTGTTAAAACATAAACCTTTTACTTTTGATGAGTTAGAATTAAAGTCATTTAATTGTTCACATATCTTTAACCAATAGCATGAATTTTAAAATTATTTGCTATGTTTAAAATACATGCTGTTCATAATTGATCTATCTTTCTAGATAGGAAACCTGCTTCAAAAGAACATCTGTGACAGAAATAAACATTCTCACTAATATTGTCCATCTAAAAGCATTTTACAATTACCCTAAATAACCAAATATGAAATGTTATTTAAAGCAGTTAGTGTAAACACACCTCACTGATCTGGAAAAGATTTCGAGAAGTTAAAGATATCCTAACCTTATAAATGGTACAGCTAGAGTAACAGGTTTATCTAGAACTCTATCTCTAAGCCCAACTGAGTTTGTTTTTCTGATTCATCATGTATAAAATACATCAACGAGGTAAAAGATATCCTTATGTTACGTCTTCGACATTTCCTAAGCACATTCAGAATGGCGGGGGGCATTAAGTATTTTCATTCAACAGCATCTCAATCATAGCTTGCGCAGGTGAGAAATGCTATGGGCACTGTGGGGAGCTTTCAGCACAGGGGAGATAACTCTCAACACTTGTGCAATGCATGGCATTATCAATATATCAGGATCTGCGTTTGTCATCTGCTAATGTAAAGCTTTCAAGATGGTGCAGAAACACAACAGGTTCTTCAGCCATAAACAGTAACAGGATGTATTAATGTTAAGATAAACGATAACCATGCTGTGTAAGATATTAATCGGATATGTACACATCTAAATATATGGGGATATGACAAATCTTCATCAATTATCGAGTTCTATGTTGAAGAGACATTTCAGTAATGATCCTTACATAGATTTAATGGATCTTAAAAGTGACACATAGTATGCTTCATGATTCTTTGTCGTTTAAATAAGAGTCAAAATACCCATGTAACCTATGATTATACTTCAAATCAATCATCTAAAACCTGACTTTTATCTCTAAAATTTAAAAATAATGAGATTTTTCTGTTTTCAATGATAAATGAAAAATGGAGATATAAATGTAAGGATTCGAAATTCCGAGTTCTATTTAAATGGATATTATTCAAAGGACCTACAAAACACTGCCAAACAATATTTGTCTTTGTGTCTGCTGTAAATTAGTTTCCAAAATTATGTTTGAGTCATTGGCGTGTGCCATTTTCCGGTTTTCGATCACAAAAAAAACGACTGTAATCAGTTTATTGTCATTATACTGAATTAATAAGCACTAAGATACTCTTTTTCAGAAACAACCACTACTTTTTGATAAAATAACACCATTTATGTAGTTTGACATATTTGATTCCAACAACATACGCTGTGGCCCTTTAACAACTGTTGGTTTTGAACCTTGATAAAGGTAAATAGTAATAACTGCTTGAGATTATCACCTACAGTAATGTCAAGAATGCATTTTAAATACCAAACATCTAAACCTCTTTTTCTCAAAGGTTGGTATCACATATGATTTTCAAAATTTATCACATTTATTAAACTAAATGTGGAAACAGAGTATTACTTGAAAACAAGTACTGATTTGGTTATCAAAACTATAAAATATAGACCTGTAATACATCTTCTCTCAGTTTCATCGATTTAACCTTCCAATTGATAAGAAAAGCTTGAATTGGGCTCACTGCTTTTGCCAAATTGTACTGAATTGTCAGTAACACAAAGTAGCTCTGTTGTCTCGATTGAACTAAAATACTCCACATATCTGTTGACCTTCTCATTACGTATTTGATCAGATTTGATATATGCAATGGGTGATCTCATTAACTCAGTGCCATGTATTAGGTTACCACACGTGGGCGATCATCATCAACGTGACGTACACTGCGATAATATTGATGATGACATATGTATAATGATTAATAAATAAGATATAAAGATATTCACCAATAAGATACATTTCAAAACTGAAAAATTGTTAAATAGTAAGGAAATATACATAATAGACTGAAATAATTTGGAAACAATCTTAGATATCTATCTTTTATTTTATGTCAATCAGTTAAAACATATCCATAGAAATAGGGTATGATTTCAACCACACATTTAGATTGCTTGATTCAGATGTTGATAGATACAATGGTAAAACGTCGCATACCTAGCATAAGAAGCAACAATCAACTCTTCTCTACAATTAACCAATTCCTGAAAAAGGCAATTATGATGATTATCATCATTATTAAGATCATCATTAATGTTTAGAATTTAAAAACATTTGAAGTCACTTCCCTAATTTAACTTGACGCTTAAGTCAATATATTGGTTTCAAAAAGCTGAAAAAATATGAACTCAGGTTTAAGAAGGCAATAGTTAATTTAAAATGTCAATGTATTCTAATCGTTATTAGGAAAAGAAGTGTTGAATAATACAACAAGAACATCTGCGGCCATTATGTCATTGCACGTGTATCATGACTCAGAGTGGCTGTTACATCCTTCAGTCAGGGAATTGAACTCTACTACAAATGGTGGCTTAATGTCCTCACTTAACTGTTATTTGTAAAGTTCAGCATCAATAGGCATGGTTCGCTGGATTGGTGACCAGGTTCAATATCAGAAATAGAATAGCCTCAACACTACAATCAGGGTGTTTTGTATAGTTAGAAGCACATGGACAAAAGTAGAATGGTTTTACGTTAGTAAAAGTTCTCGGGATTTCTATTTTTGACATACAATGTGTAAAGCATATCTTCTTTCATGTGCTTAAATTGTTCCAAATAACGTCTACCAAAGAATAAATCTAATTTAATAAATTTAAACGAAAAGCAGTAAACAGCACACATATATATATATTGTATCATTAATTAGCAATACACAATGCTAGTTGGTGATAAGCAATGAAAAGTTAAGAAATCAATCAAGTGACAATCAGCACAAGTGATAATGCAACACTGCAATAACAGCACAGAGCAGATACAAAAGTATAGCAAATCTTGCCGCTGTCTGTACATTTTGTATCATTCTATTGTTTAACATGGCTCATAGTTGCAATGATAGAGAGTTTATTAAATCAATGAGAATAGCTAAAGTTATGATTTGATTATGACATTAAAGAAATCGCTTCTTGTGAATACATTAACGAAAAATTAAATATTAATTTCTGTTATCTTTTGTTTAAAAGTGTTGATCATCGCTTGTTTGTTGCCATTTGTAACTTTTCATTATAAATCACTAAACTGTGATAATTTTGTATGTAAAAGTGTAAGTTCGCGTGTTTTCGTTGATTAAATTCTTTTAGGTAGGACTAAAAATAAAACAACATTAAAAACACAAGATACAATATCATTAGCTTAACAGAAACATTTGACAACACTCTGAAATTTGAAGTAGAGCATTTTACAACAGTTTATTTCTTTAAATCAACACACAGTGAAACGATGTACACATAAAATTATATGTTGCAACATTCATTTTGTTAAAAACAAATCCTAGAACATTTTATGAAATCCACCAGATTGTAGAAAACCACACTAAATGAGAACGAATTTACATAACTCTCAATGACACCCTTTGAAGGTTGGCCTCAACTGTTTCATCTGATTATAGAATTGTACAACATGGCTTTAAAACAGCACATTGTAAAACATTTCATTAACGGAGCGGAAAGTGCTGCCATCTATTTCGTGTTGCAGGAACTAAATGGACAATCCCAGCTTGAAGACAGCGGAAGTCAATATAGATTGATCGTTAAGCTCTCTGTTCCCAGGACAATAAAGAGAACAATTTGCACACCTAAGTTCTGCTAAATGGATTAAAATGTTGGCGACAGTGACACGGACACCCAAGTTGGATTTAGCTTCAATAACAAGGGAGATAATGCAAATTGAGTGTCCAATGTCCGTCATTAATTGTGAATGGTTGAGGAGGACGTAGCAGATTAAAGATAATTGCAGCCAGGCTGTCGGCCACCTGTGTGATCCACAGGTTCATGTCAAGGGTGAGACCTATAGGACCGTTCATATCCTCGTGATAATGAAATTTTACATTCTTTTGCTAAATTGAATATGGATCTTCCGCTCTGTCAGAGTGTGGATCTTGTTAGATATCAGAATGTGTACTTTCCCTTCTCTGTTCGGAAGAAGAACTTTACCATTATTGTTTCTTACTTTGTTTTTAAAAAATACCTAGCAGTTGAAATTTCGGGTACTGCTTCAATGAAAATGTTTCACTTTTTCAATGATATCCTTAACTTCTATTCTTAATTGAATCAATCCTCCATCAGAATCAAGATCATGCTGAATTATCATTCATTATATATATATATATATATAAAACAAAAGTCTGGAAATGTTTTTTATCTATTTATTAATTGAACTATGAAGAGGTTTTTGTTTGTTAATATATATATATATATATATATGTATGTATGTATGTATGTATGTATGTTTCTTTGTATGTATGTATGTATGTATATATATATATATGTGTGTGTGTGTGTGTGTGTATGTATGTATGTATGTATGTATTGTTTTGTTTCTTTATAAATATGTGTATACTTTCATTTGTCAAACATACTTGAAAAGACCGATACAATTCATGAATTGCTCTGAAGCAAGTGACGTGGTACACAGACCAATAGTATTTTTAAGGATAACAACCTCAAATTACCTCACACAATGTTCTGGGCTTTCCCTTCCCTTCTTCAGGTGGATGAGGCATTGATAAGTTCAAATTTCAGAAAACCACAAATTTCAATTAAATGCAAAAGAACATCTTAGCAAGTTACTAATCAATGGCCATTACCACAGAGTGTCACCTCAAGAAGACTCTTGTCAACCTGTACGGTTTCCCTCTAGTCCCTCCTCTAAGGCAACCATCAGAAGAGCTGCTGTCGGTGCCTCATGGGGTTAAATGGTAGTCTGCAGATGCCTGCACTTTACCAGGAAGTACCACAGAGTGGTGTGGGGATTTGATTAGGGCTTGAGAGAGCCGCTACATTAATACCTTGTGTTGTCATGTCATCCTGGCTAGCATCACATGGCTTCTCTGCTCGTCAGCATCAACGACATACCTTGTGAGAGTGTCCATTAGGTGGGGATTGCTTGAGGATTCACTGTGGATAGATGGATTGTTTGACGTCTTTCGATGTGACCGTTTTCCTTCAGTTTACATTTTTGACATTGATAAGCAACAATCTTTTTGCGTTCTGTTCAACCCAGTTAGTTTTTTTCATAACACTTTGACCATGTCATTGTTAAAATGTCAATCTCTCGGTAACTGTACAGTGGGTTGACTTTGTACAGAACCTTTGATATCACTGGGCATGACAATGTCCCTGATTTTTGTTGCGATGTCATTTTGCCTTTCTCATTTCAATGTCTCTTCATCAGTGTGGCTATAAACTATAAAAGTAAGCAACGGATTTGCTGTATATTTACATAAATGAACTTTAGTACGTATCATTAATTTTCATATTCTTTACCAATATATAAAATTCATTCCATAAATGACGCTCTTTTCTTGATGATATTTTATGAACCTTTAGTGTGACACAACTATGGTTAATTGGTCATAGTTAAATAGATTCTTTTTACAAGTGAGTTAGTTGGTCATAGTTAAATAGATTCTTTTTACAACTGAGTTAGTTGGTTATAGTTAAATAGATTCTTTTTACAACTGAGTTAGTTGGTTATAGTTAAATAGATTCTTTTTACAACTGAGTTAGTTGGTCATAGTTAAATAGATTCTTTTTACAACTGAGTTAGTTGCTCATAGTTAAATAGATTCTTTTTACAACTGAGTTAGTTGGTTATAGTTAAATAGATTCTTTTTACAAGTGAGTTAGTTGGTCATAGTTAAATAGATTCTTTTTACAACTGAGTATGGTATGCAGATTAAAGTGACACAAAGTATGTTTCATGAATTATTTTTTGGCTGAAATCCCAAGATACCATATCTGACTTGAATTCAATTCAAATATTGTCCCTAAACTTGCTTCTTTATCTCAACATGCCAAAATTAGGATATTTTCTCATTTTCAATGACAATAAAAAATAAAAGAGGTTAAAAAGTCCAAATTTTGCATCTAATATACATGAATATTTGTTAATTGATCTGCTAAATACTATCAACATAAATTTTCCTCATATTTCCTTTTAATAAGTTTCCAGAATTATGCATGAGAGTCAATGGCACGTGCCATTGTCCGGTTTTCGATCATAAATTACAACTTAAACCTGTTTATTGTCTTCATACTGAACAGATCAGCAATTAGCTAATGCTTTTCAGATCTAACCAATACTTCTCGATAAAATAACACCATTCATAAAATTTGACATATTTGACTCCAACAACATACTCTTTTTGTCCCTTAAAAGATGTTGGTCACATCTCTGACATTAATTTTTTTAATTGTTTTAGAGTCCTCTTTGACTTTGGCACCAGTTCCAAAATAGCATAAGATATTTGGAGATTAGCATAATTTATTTAGTGCAAGCAGTCCTTCATAATCTAATCAATTTTAAATCAAATATTTTTTTTGACCATTACCTTTGAAGTCAAATACTGAGGCAACGAGCCCTTTAATGTTTTGAGCATGTTTGTCTATGAATCAAACAAAATGTCCTTTAGTTTTTAACTTGGTTCTCCAACATCTATATATGTACACACATCACCTCACTGTCTTCAGGGTTCATTTTCATTAGATTTCTAGATTATGTTAAATGATGAAGTGAAGCTATTTAGGAATTCAATGGTTATTCATTGCAATGGATCTGAAAATCTCATTCCAGTTGACATCCATCTATACTTTGCTGTGATTTCTATTGATCTAGGATTATTTGTCTCACTTTGAGAATTACATTTACTTCAGTATACCATTTGGGCATCATGAAACGTTTCACTATCCACTAATCTGAATTTTATGTAAGTAATTGATGAAATTCTTACAAATTCGATAAATCAAAAGACAATTTGATAACAGTTTATTGTTTATCTTCATAAAGTTCCAACAGCTCTGAAACTTAGTCCAAACTAATTGTTTATATAATGATCATCGATCGTTCCTAACTTATTTTTACTTGCATCTTGTAACTGCATCCATTTATATAAAAGAGTAAATACAAAGATGAACCATTCATCTTCATAAGGCGCCAATGCTTCTGAAGTCAGGAAAAAGGGCATTAATCAACAGTGTATTGTGTGTTATACAATAACTGGAAGACCTTGTGCATTAATTGAGTTATGAGACATATAACTTGAATTAATCATTCGTTAATTTGAAATTTGTAAAGTATTTGATAGATAGCAACAAATCTACTACATTAAAGAAATTTTGTAAAACTTACCATTTTTCTAACAGCCCCAGTTGTTTTGAACAAATTTAAGGGTAAAAGTATAATCATAAGATGTTTAAGCTTTCGTAACAGCTTGTATTATTTACTCCACTAATCCTTTTTGTCATTTTCTAAAACTAATAAGGAGGCATATGATAAATCACAAACAAAATTTAGTAAATCAAATAATTTCTTACAATAATTTACCATTTTTCTTCTTTAAGCGCCAATGGTTCTGATGCAAAATATAGGGGGCATTAATCACCAGCTTACTGTGTGTTATACAGTGGTATCTGGAGATTCTTACAATAATTTACCATTTTTCTTGTTAAAGCGCCAATGGTTCCTGGTGTCAAGATGAGAGGGGCATTAATCACCAGCTTACTGTGTGTTATACTGTAGTATCTGGAGATTCGTTGGTACATCGGGGTGTTAGGCTAATTCTAATTGATCGATTCAAATGGAAATTTATGGAGACCTAAAGTGAATTAGCGGAGCACAAGTGTTTTATTCCAGATTTGTGTTGGTCTAATGTGACAATGAACTTTTAAATGGATTCTGTTACAGCATTGATGTTCAAATCACATGCAGAATTATCAAAGGTTAGAAAGTCTAATTTCACATAAGTATTTATCAATATCCAAAGGTGCGACTTGAAGGACATTAGCTATCATAGGGTGCCTTGTTTTTAATCATGTTTGGATCACGGTAGATGTGCTAGTGGATTTGACGAGATTTTGCTGAAAATCTCACCTGAACCTCACAGCTACTCTTCCCAACAAGGAATTTTAAAACTAATTTTTCTATAACATTTGAAATGGCATATAAACAGTATTTATTTATGTGACTGTATAATGATCGTCTTCAAAAATATAATTCTAAAAATGTGGTTTTTTTGTACATATATATATGTCCATCAAAATCATTGTTAACATGCTCAGATGGTGGCTGGCAATTGAAAAAATTATTTATAGATAAATTATTGATAAACACTCCACTGCTAATTTGTTTACAATCAAATCATTCAAACCAGTTATGTTACTGAAATTATTTTTTTCTTAAAAAGATTTTATCCTCTAATGGGAGAGCACAATAATGATAGGTTTCAAACATTAACAAAGGACCAGAAATGAATTTGTTGCTGACTTTCCCTTGATTTTATTACACAAAATTTGTTTTTCTTGAGATGAGTACATTCTTTAAAATTAGTGGTTTGATTCCTGACATTATGTTCAGATTACAGAGAATTGTCAACCAAATAATCAATCAATAATCTTAAGGGATCTGTGTAATCTAAGGGTCAGTTAACATACAAGCAAACTGTTTAAATGGCCTCATACAAACATCACAGAGCTGTTTCACTGAGACCATCACCATTCATTATCAACAAATGATTTGTACACCCTACACACAAATCATTACCAATAATAACAGGGTGGAAGACAGGATCAAAGCCAGAGTTTCATGCAGCGCCGACTCCTGACACCTCAATATGCAAATACAGTATGAAAGCCACCAGGATGGTTTCTCCAGGGCCTGACCACGATCAGGAGAACCCACTATTACAGTGTTTTGAGTCCGGCTTGGATCTGATATTGGTCTCAGAGCTGTGCTCCCATCTGATCATCTGGATTGTATAGATGCTCAATTACTGTGTTTGTGCTAGGACTGCCCATTTCTAATTTAATTTTCACAATCTGAACCAGCAATTATTATATTCTGAGTTTGACCTTGAATTGTAACGGATGCCAATAAGTAGACATGAGAGGCTGTCTGGAGAGTTGATGATTACAGTTCAACCTTTAATTGTGAAGACCTGGTGTGGTTTCATGAGGCTAGCTGGGCTCCCATCTGGTCACCTGGACTGTGTAGATGCTAATATTCTGTTTGGTCTAGGACACCCAATGTCCATCCTTATGTTCACTGGTCATGTGTGAGTCTGGAGAGCCAGTAGTATGTTTGAGTTGGACCCTCACTTGTCAGACCACCAATAAAGAGAATCTCTGGGTTCACATCATACTTTCTTTCCTCTGATTCCTTTTATCACTATGGGTACCCCATTTCAATTTTGAATTTTTAGGTGTAATGAGATTGAATAAGATTTTTCTGTACATTTGTTACAAATATGTTGTATATGCTCTTGAGATAAACGTCTATGTTCTAATTCATCTTTAAAAGTGATCTTCTTGCTCTTGTGCATACTGTAAAATATATAGAGCCATTGGCTCTGTAGCTCCTCAGGCTATCTATAATTTAAATTATAAATTGTCACAGGGTCACCAGATGAGCTGCCACAAGATCATTCAATCCATTTATTATAATTCTTAAGGACCTAAAGACTATGTACACAACATTTTTAGCTTTCTAGGCCTTTTCCTTAAAAGACAAAGAGATGAAATCTATAAATTAGAAACCCCATCAGCTAAGGAGTCTGTATACAAGATTTAAGATTTCCTGAGTCAATAGTTTTGGAGAAGAAGAAAAAGTGAAAGGTTTAAGGATGGACAGATTGACAACGGATGGATACCGGACACCATGCCATGCCATAAGCCGATTGAGTTAAAATTGAACCCTAACATGGTTACCCTTGCAGTAATGTCATGATCCAGTTTCAAAGCTTATACTTGGAGCAGTTATTTCTATACAGTTCCTCTTATTGTATTGTTCCAGGGGTTCTTTTGTCTAGATGGCTCCGATACTTCTGGATCACTTAACATGGAAGCATTCATCACCATGTTAAATCTAGACAAGATGGATCTCCTGACCTTGAGGTAAAACAGGAGCAGCATCCATCTTGATTGTCCGACTCCTCTGATACTGTGGGCGATCTGCTCTCCTCTTTGTTGTATTACTCAATCACTCCGATGCTAGGTGACAATTATCTTATGAACTAAATTACTGGGTCTGCTATGAATTTTGTTCTCTGTTGTGGATAAGTGAAACGAATGTATTACACCTTGTGTTTTTCTTCACTAATAAGGTAAAAGATTTAAGCTTGGCATTGAAGGCAGCATCTTCTCGCTCAGGTAATGATATAATTGCGTTATTTCCCTAAAAGTCACATAATTAAGTTACAAGGAGATTTTCTTTTCAAATTGTTACAAAATTACACAGTTAAGTATAATGTAATTATCTTCACCTTTCTAAAGTTGTAACTACAAAAAAAGGGTTGTACTCCTCTGTAAGAAAATGACTTGTATATAACATTTCCATACCACACCATAAACAACCCATATCTTGTATAAATACATGATACACACCATAAAGTATTGGGAATGTCTGCCTTCAGGTACAGTAATTAGCAAACAGAGGCAGATACGTAAAGACATCTCAGAATGTTCCAACTCGTAAATAGCATTCTGTGACTGTCTGAGTTTGGTGCCAACATGAGTGCTCAAGACTTTGTTATTTTGGTAACGGAGTCTGAGATCAGTGAGAATGGAACTCACATAAGTATCAACTTACCTAAATGGATGCCAACCTGACTAACAATGTAACAAAATATGCATGCTCTCGTAATATTTTGGTATTAATAGACAGTGTTTGCCAAAACATTAAACACTCAACTTTTTTAAAAGTAGCTTATGGAAAATGCAAAAGGTACAGATGATTTGTGAAAATGTCATGGCCTGGTGGTTAACTGGGTGAGTTGTTGGTTACATCAGTGCTATGTGTTGTTACCTAATGGTGTACTTTGAATCCCAAATTGCAACTGACCCAGAAAATTACAAGAATTTGCGCTGCTGCAGATAGTTTGATCCTAAATATGAGAATGAAACAACTTCTAAATACATCCCATCGTTTATCGGCATAGTCCATCAAACAAGCAGAACATGTCTTATGGTATGTTTGATCAATCAAATTCTTTTCCTTTTTTTCCCATATTGTTGTGTTACAGGCAAAATATAGAATGTGTTTAATCAAACAATCGTCACATAAATAAAGATACAAGAAATCCACAGTTGGCTATTACATTTTTAAAAAAATTCTTAATAACAATATATTTTCCAAGTAATAAAAGTAAAGATGACCAATATTGAAAAAACTTTGTTTCAGTTTCTATTGATAGGAAAATATATCTAGATAAGTCATAATAACGTACGATTTCATATTGAAGATGTTCCAACTTTGGTTTAAACCATTAATGCTACTGCTATGAATATACCTTTTGACTATAGTAAAATGATTGCATTTTACAATCAAATTCTTGGTATTCTCATTAAGATTCTATATCTAAACGCTGTTGGTGTTTTGGTTGAGGCTTTTTTTTTTTTTATTTCAAAGATAAAATGAGAGAGGCTATCAAGAAATTCAGATGTATTTGAACATGTCACACCCTGGAAATCCACACCCATCTATTCATCTATCAACCTCCACCCCTAAAGTATCCAGGGACCTTATTTGAAATATTACTCAATAAACGGGACTGACCCGGCCCAATCAATTCAACGAGATCTAGCCACAAATTGATTCCATTGCTGATATTGAAGGCAATCTGATGGGTGGCAGGTCTGTAATCAAAATGTCTGCAGTTGCTTCAAGGTAGGGCCGCAGAAAATTTGAAGCTCGACAGCTATTGGTTATGATGTAGACAAGTAGACGGAGCTGAGGTGACGTTGAATGATTCAAATCTTGATTAGATACCTCGCGACAAGTTGATTAATGGAAATTAATACTTTGATTATTGAAGGAATAATGGCAAATTGAACAGACTTAATAAAGAAAATTGAACAATACATATCAAATTTGATTTGAAATTTATTTTATTTGCATTTTTATTATCAAAGAAGCTTAATTGATATCACCCAATATAGATTCATGTTTTTATTCTTTAAATTTTGACATAAAAGACAAATCAAACTTAAATTACACAAAATTGAAAACAGTTAAGCTCATCAACTGAAATGGTATAGTAATGAAATGGAAGTAATTGTTTTCCTTTTTGGCTATTGGCTATTCTTAACTTATAAAGGACTGAACATTATCATATATATACTCTTCCTGACTTGTAAAACCTGAACAGCAAGGATGTTCACTGAACACATTTGTTCTCAATTCTACCATTTTTTAATTTCTTCATTCCATGGTATGAACAGACAGAATTAACACATTGAACATAAATTACTGCAAGCTTGCAAGTTACAAGTGTCTCATACCAAGGCTGATGATAAGAGAATTGAAATGAGAATTTGACAAGACGTTAAAGTCACGAATAATAAACTGGAAATAAACCGTCTATACATAGACAGAGAACACAAAGAGGCTGGAGTTATCTACCAATCAATGCACAGTTTCTTCCATGTATTTCAAAGAGTTTATCTCGTATATCACCATCTGCTTCTTTCACAACAACGCGTTTGATCGAAAAACAACAAAATCAGACAAAGTTGATGATATTTTTAGTCCCCTGTTGGCAATAAGGACCCCAGCTTGAACCTAATGTGGCTAAATGACTCATTAGAATCAAATATCACCCCTATTGATCCCCGCTCTCATTTCCTTCTGGAAATTGAAATATTGGTAATTTTTTTGCATTTATTGATCAAACGGTTGTCATTACCAATAACAAGATGATCAGAAGTGTTTGCTTCAACAAGCCGCAGGTCACGTGACCCTTCACTGTCACCGTCAGTTGATAAATATACTTCCTGGGGATATCTCTTTAAGAACTTAACCAATTTCCAATGTGTACTCATCAATATAACATTTCTTTACAATAATTCATCAGCCCCCTAACTGTTCCTGTCCGTCGATATTAGGGGTGAGACGAAACAGGCCCCTATGTATCATTATAATTCATCAATCCCCAATACGTATCACAATACATAGTCCTGATATTATATGAACCCTGATACTTAGTCTCAATGTGATGCGTATCCGAATAATAATAATAATAATAATAATAATAATAATAATAATAATAATAATAATAATAATAATAATAATAATAATGGATATTTGTAAGGCGCACATTTCCATCCATTGGTGCATGCTCAAGGCGCAACATTAATATACAAGAAAGTTATACACAGAATATATACACTGGCAAGAGGAAATACACTAAAAAGCCAGTTGAAATAAATGGGTTTTAAGATATCTTTTAAAGGATTCAAGTGATGGGCAAAGTTTGATTTCAATAGGTACCGTAATGAGTTCCAGAGTGAGGGTGCTGCATATTTGAAAGATCGCTGGCCATAGGAATACTGTTAGCGCAGAACATTCCATTTATCTTTGTTCATCATTTGTAATAAGAGTGGATTGACTGTCTTATATACAAGAAGACAAAACAACAAACATATGTATGAATCGCAAATTCAAATATTTTTTCCAACTTGATTATAGAAAGAATTTCTATCTGAAAGGGCAATTTTTTCTAAAACTTTCATAAATATTCAATGAATCGTTTTTCACTATTTCATGCATTGGATCTTGAAATTAATAACAAAGATGCACCAATTGTACTGTGATATTCCTTGTTGATATATATATATATCCTTGGGATATCTGTTTAAGAACTACCCCAATACCTTACTTGTAGTCAGCAATGTTATAATTCTCTATATATGAATGATATTTGCCCCATTGTCAGCTGAATTATGTACTCCTATTTGAGTCACAGAATGTCATTTGTATTTTATAAACTACAATGTACTAACCAATGTTCTATTTCTCAACACAATCACAGTCACTGAGAGTTGAAATATATACTCCCTGTGTAATCTGTTTGGGAGTATTCCTTGATATAACATTTCTCCACTTTTTTGTCCATCATCTAACAGTGTCTGTGGCTAGAAATATATTCTTTCTTCGGATATCTCTTTCAAGGCTAGTGATTTACAACCATGCAACTATTACGAAATCAATGCAAACGAATTGAAAAAATGTTTACGATATACATGGGAATAAATGGAGAATTTCACCCAAATTTCTTCTGATATAATAAAATATCAACACTTGTTGATGAAAATGAGAGTCCAAGGCTCGCCTTATGAAGTATATTTGGTGGCAACTTATCATTAATGTTTTATGTACTAATGTATTTTGAAATGTCTATCAAGTGATACTTATGCACTACATTTTGATACTTAGGCACTACATTTTGATACTTATGCACTACATTTTGATACTTATGCACTACATTTTGATACTTATGCACTACATTTCTCGTTATCATGGTGGTTAAAGTAAATAAACTCTACAAATATTAGAATGACCTCGAGCTTGCTTTGCTCAGTTCATATAGTCCTGTTTTATTCTTCTTGTCAGAGAACTCATTATATTAATTAAGGACCACATATGATCACACATGCTCACTTCTAATTTGTAAGGTAGGTTAACACACGTGTCATAATGATTTCAAGTATTAGGGATAGGGTAGATGATAGCAATGTGGAATATTGACAGATTTACACCATACACATGAAGTTAAATTCAATAAATGATCCATCCCTTATCACAAGTGCACAGATTTTAATAATTTTATACCCAGCCCTGTATGTTACAAAGCAGTTTTCCGCTGACATCAGCAATAATTGCTGTGGTGATGATATGTAGGGTCTGTGGACAAATACAGGTTAACGAGTATCATCATGATACGCTCGTGATCTCATCACGGATCAGAGACTGCATTGTGAGCATGACTGATGACCTCAGATACTCTAAGGTCATCTGTGTACACGCTTTAGGATCAAGGAAATTGCTTCCGAATATTTTTCACTTCCTCTAAATTTTTTGAAAGTTAAGATTGTAAACATGAGATCCCTGCAGCAGTGAAGATAAATACCTCGACCTATATCTAGAAGCACTTGCAGTGATAGACATCCTAAATATTTCCTCATTATTTCAATAAAAAATTAGTTGAACATTTTTTTCTTGTTTGATTCTCATATATTTAGGTTTTGGGGGTTTTTTCAAATCAAACGATAAATCACTTTTTCCAAAATCCTTATTTGTATGTTCCCGGAATTGGATTTAAAGTGACTTTTTAAAAGAACAATTTGTTGTTGCTAATAAGCTTAAAATCATACTTTGGTACAGACCAAAAAGCTATGAGTAAATAAAATGAAAGGCCATGGAAAAAACTGGATAGACTTCAAAACAAAATTCCACGAAAGCTTTTTCTTGGTTTTCTACATCCAGAAAAAAGTCTGCACACTTCGAAGGATCATATAACATGGATCTTAAAAATGATACAATGCCTTTTTTCACCTTGTTTGCTAATAGTGCTGATTCAGCAAATATCTCTTGAAGGATAACTCCTACTAGGTAACTTTTATATATATCTCTCACATCATAAACCAGCCTTTTATTACTATAAAAACACAAGTATCACATTATCAAAGACAGAAAACCAACAAAAACCACACACATTAAAAAACTGTCCATTATGAAATGTAAAGATGAATCTGATAGCGTAACACCCATTGTGTAAACCGAGCCAATATTACATCAAGCAGCATGACAGCGCATACTGGGCCGGATCAAGGATGTTTGCTCAACACATTTGCCGACCTGGTGTCAAAATAGTTACATTCGTCAGGGTAGGTAACTTATTGAAAAATTGTTCAAGAGTTTAACCGTCATGCTGTAAGATAAGATTTAACAGTTACACAAATTGGGGTAGGAGAAGTGATTTGGGCTTTTCAAGAGTTTTTCACTTATATCACTGCTGCTAGTATTATTGCAGGAAGAAAGCCTACAACACCTTTTTTCCTATGCATTGTGGTGAGGTCTGCGAGCATCGGCTGGAACTAGAGATTCATGGGTACAACTACACTGAAATTCAGTGTAGCATAGCACCCAAACCCTACTGTGTGTAGAACAGTTCTCTACTACAGACAAACTTGCCCAGCCTCTGGTGGTATTCGAACCATGGACCTTTTGATCCGAAGCCAAACGTGCTAACCACGGCACTATTCTGCCCCGCTTTGGGGTAGGTAATTTAAAAAGAAATCTCAGAAGGGTTTAACCCTCATGCTGTTAGACCAGATTCAACATTTTTCAACACAACGTTACATTTGTTCGATTTAGGAGAAATCTTACAAGAGTTTAACTCTGTTAAGTAAGATTAAACAGTTACATTTTTTGGGCAAGTTTCACATATAAAAATCTCACAGAGTTTAACCCTGTTAAGTTAGATCTAACAGTTTCATTTGTTTGGAGTTGGTAACTTACGGAGACATCTCACAGAGGTTAACCCTATAAAGTTAGATCTAACAGTTTCATTTGTTTGTGGCAGGTAAGAAGAAATCTCACAGCTTAACCCTCACGCTGTTATACCAAATATAAAAATTACACTCAACAGGGTAGGTAAATTATGGAGAAATTTCACTGAGTTTAACTCTCATGTTTTTAGATTAGATTAGACATTTAAACTCCTTGGGGTAGGTAACTTATGGTGAAAATGTTCAAAAGTTTAACCCCTTGCTGTTTTATTAGATTTAATAGTTACACTAATCAAAGTACATAACATATTGAGAAAATCTTCAAAAGTTTAACCCCATCAATTAGAAACATATGATGGTTACATTTGCGTGGTGTAAGTTACTTAAGGAGAAATTTCAGAGTTTAACCCTAACGCTTTCCATCATAATTAATAAACTTATGCATACAAGTGGTGCAACTCTGCATGTATGTCAAAACAATTGACTAACAATGTTACACATAGTATAGCTGGTACTCTTTAACTAAGTTTAGGGGGAGGGGATTCAGGGAGAGGGGACTTTGTAGTGGGAGAGGGGGTAGGTAGACTGAATCTAGGACTGCAGTTGATCACCATAAACAAGAGTTATGGGATACGCTATCATCACACGTCACTGGCACGACAACAAAAGACCCGCATCTATGTCACGCCAGATTTACTCCAAAACTATTCACCGAAGAACAGCATCATATTTCTTCCTCATTCGGGCAAATATTTAACAAAAACTTCCTTGACAAAAGCAGACAAGCATCTCGGTATGACTTAGCACTATCAGCTATTGTGCAAGTTGAAAATGTGAGAATCGCCGCTGAAAGGAGTGAATTAAAGAAGTGTTGCGATCTACCCTTGTGGTGGAAGATAAAAAGAAGTTCACAGAGCTATTAGCTTCAGGGCAGATACAAACACTACCCTCTGTTTTTACTTGTCACCTTCTATAAATGCCTTGTTTTATTATCATTTCTCTCATTATTCCCCTAAACTTAACACTCTGTTTGAGGTCATTTAATCATTTTTGGGTTTTGTTGACCATTGTATCTGTTAAAATAGTGTTATTTAAATATGCTTCTATAATACCCATTTTTCTTTTTAACAATGTTATGGTGGCCTTTTCAGTGAAGTTCAGAGAATGCAACTGGCAAACAAATCTTATATTTCAACATCTTAAAAGAGTTTTTTTTCCAGTTAATCTTATATTACTTGCTAATTCTTGTACAGACATTCAAAATATCTCTTTAACAGACTGGCATTTAAAAATTATTCTTTTCCCTAAAATGACTGAGTGAAATAAGATATTAATTGTGCCACAGGGAGAAAACATTTCTCATGTTGCAAAACAAAGTATCGATAGGTAAAAAATCAAGGCTATACAACTGGCGCTTAGCCAACTCGGTCAACTTTATTTTTAAAAAGACAAATTTTAGATATAAATTCGATCCACTTTAATTTACATTTCACAATATATAACAGAAAGTTTTTAAACATCTAGCCATGCACATATTTTAATTGCATTAAATGGTAAAACAAGTTACTAGCTCCCTTGACAAAAAGTAACCTGCCCCTGGCCTTTAGTATGCGTCCTATTTAATATATTGAACTCTTTGTGGAAAGATATCCTGAGTATTAAACCTACACCTTCCAAACATTTAGTGATCAACCAAGCTTTGATTTGTGTGATTTTTAGCATTGTTGATTTCGGATAACTCTTACTGCAATATCAACCTGGAGCCAACTGTGAACAGCCAAACGAACAATTCTAGTTTCATGCTTTTGCATTGAAGGACTTTTCATGTCATTGATTTTTTTAATTAATTAAACATTTATCTTCACATTTAGACAGTAGAGTTATCTATAGCCACTTTAATGCTTTCTATGACAGAAGATATGTTATGTTAGAGCATTGCAAAGGTGTGTTAAGTAATTTATTCTTATTGTATGTGAGAGCAAGAAAGCTTTTGAAAGCCAAGTTGGATAATATACCACCACAATATAGAGCAAAATTATATTTATTTAGTTATGATGTATATGTTTTCCCTAGAAACCTACAAAGACATTGTCAAAACACATCATCTTAGCTTCCTATGCTGCTATTTGAGAAGTTTGTGGAACTATGTAAGTATTATGCATACGATAATAATGTTGATGTTTGACATCAGTTAACCAAGAGCATTGGAATGAGCTAGGGAAAAGATTATGTTGAAATGTGTCGCAGAGGAAACGATTCTCGTAGCTAGTGTATCAGTAGAATTGTTTTACTGCTCCTCATATAGACAGCGTAGTTGAGTTTGTCGTATCACACAAAAGAATCAGCCAGCTTACCATATAAAAACCTTCCACGACCATTATTTTTGTTGCAAAATCCTAGCAATCTTTGATTGCAATTTAACATCAACTGCTTTATCATGATTGCATGTGAGACAAAGCACACAGCAAGTACAGAGTCGGGTTTGTTACCCAACACAAAACAATCATGCTGCCTCATGCAGTCACCTTTCATCACCGAGCTCATAGGTCGAGCAGTTGCACGTAGCTCCGACATAGATCGCTGTCACACTGTATCGGGTTCGAGTCTGGACATTGTGTAGAGCTACCCCGTATACACGTTATCTTGAAACTGGAGAAGCCCATTGCGCAAATAACAACAGATCAGAGGTGATAGATCAGGACAACTTTTAACAATCTCACGGCCGACTTCAAACTTGTTCAAGACTTCTAACCAGTTATTTTATTTTATTTGGACATAAGTCATTATTCTTATTTGATGAAGAGCAAAGTCAATTTGTAAAATGCAGAAATTTCTAATAATCATATTTTTTGCCAAATTGAAACAAATGATGCTGCAAAACAATGAAGAATATTTCATCAAAACATGAAGTTCAAATGCCAGTATATAAATAGATGATTGAAATGATATAATCTGTAACAACTATCCCATATATTCGACCATCAAACAGACTTGTTGCACAGAGCCTCAGCTTAAGATTGTTAAATTGAAAGAATCACAACATAGAATCCCTTTACTAAGAATAGTGCCTTACCCATATGTAAAAACATTGCCAGAAAAGAAGGAATAATAAGATTTTTTAGATTCTGTAAGCTTTGTAATGAAGATGAACAACTTTTTATTCAAATGTCCCCGTTTTATGGAACTAAGAAGGAAGTATATCCCAAATTTACCCGACATGTTAATACATGTTACTTGCTTACTGTTTTGTATTATTGTTTTGTATCTGGGCCTAAGGCCTTCTACTAAGATAAAGAATTGAAATGAATTTAATCCCATCCTGCAACTTAGCCTTTTATGATATCATACCACAGTGATGTCAATACTATCATGATATAATACCATAGTGATGTCAATACTATTACAAAATCATAATATAGTTATGTCAATACTATCATATCATACCATAGTGATGTCAATACTATTACAATATCATAATATAGTTATATGTCAATGCTATTATATCATACCATAGTGATGTCATTACTATTACGATATCATACCATGGTGATGTCAATACTATTACGATATCATTATATATGTCAATACTATCAAGATATCATACCATAGTGATGTCAATACTATTACGATATCATAATGTTATGTCAATACTATTACGATATCATAATATAGTTATATCAATACTATCATGATATCATACCATAGTGATGTCAATACTATTACGATATCATAATATAGTTATTTCAATACTATTACAACATCATAATATAGTTATGTCAATACTATCATGATATCATACCATAGTGATGTCTATACTATTACGATATCATAATATAGTTATGTCAATACTATCAAGATATCATACCATAGTGATGTCAATACAGACAGACAGATACTATTAAATCATACCATATTCATGAAGTCATAACATCAGAATTGTCATCACTCCTTGTAGAATGGTGAATAAAACTAGTTTTAGAGTTACATGATTCTTTGTGTTCTTAAAAAAAACATTCACATTTTCAAGCTGAATATCTGTTCTTTAAATTTTGTGTATCTAACATTTTGTTATCATTTATACTCAAATACAACATACAGAAATACCACATCCTACTTATAAAGTAAGTACCAAGAATTTTTCTATTTTCACTTCATACATAAATCAAATATATCCGTCTCAAGGCCAACATGTAACCATATGCAAGTCTCTTCTCCAGATTTTTTGTAATCACTGTTCACCTTCTGCTGTCAAGATTTTACAAGAACCAAAGAAAACAATCAAAACCATGTTGGATTCAAATTTAAAAGATTTTCCTCGAAAAGGAAATTCTATTAGCAAAACCTGTCAACACAATTGGATACAAGTGCAACTTAGATTGCTGAAACAAATATCAATTGAAAATAAACTGCTTGATGGATTTGACAGACAGCGAGATTCTGATTAGCAATGATTTCTCTCCCTACGGAAGTGACAGTTTTAGCGCCGCCAATCTGAGAACCGAACACAAAAACACATCAGAAATCTAGATACTTCGTGGAAATGTTCCTGCAAGCAGAACAGACACTGTCTGATTAAACAACCCTGTCTGAGAATCATTGTTAAAGAGCTTCGCAGACTGCCTTAATAGAACTTTTATTTTCTACAACAGTAACTTTTTCACACCTCCCAGATTTCTTATTCCTCTCCAGGCGATAAACAAAAATCTGAGAACCCTTTTCCTCTACACAAGATCAAGCATAATCCATTCCAACTCCCGGACTGCGCCTGTGAAAGTGTGCTTGGCAATAAACGCACACAGTTGCGAGCACTGCTTATTCTAATGGCTGTTGATGCATTGATCCAGTGGTTTATGTAACTGTTTGTGACTGGAGGGATTTCCTGACCACTTGTTTCTTTTCTCGCTTGCCACAATCCACAGGACACAGGAGACCATTCAGGATGCTCAATGAAGCATCCAGTTGTTCTCAATAGCACCTCTTAATTGCTGAACAAAAACATCATTTACCATTTTACTGGCACCAAACTCAGGAAATAGTTCCTGCTTACTATAGCAATGTGGGTTAACTGGCAATATTTCATGCAAGGAATTTCATATCAATGGTTTCTGAAGTGCAATCGCTTTTTAAGACGTTTTTATCACATTATTTGTCAAAATTTTCTATCATACCGTCACTTTTATTCATCAACTGAGAAGTTTTATGTCTCAGCATGATCATCTTTACTTTAACCTTGTAATGTCATTCTAGCCAATTATATACATGATTACCAGTCATTACCTCATCATCATTAGCATCAGTCATGTGATCATTAATGATCCTAATATGATCAATTCTTACAGATATCATTGTCAACTTTTATTGGTATAAATAAATCTGATTATTATGACATTGTGACATCATACCATGGTTATGCCATCTCTATCGTGACACACAAACATTAGAAGTGTCTATACTCCCTGAAGATTGATGAATGATACTAAAAGTACCAGAATTGCACTGTGTGGATTTGAAAAATAATATTCTCATCATTAAACTGTATATCAAAGGGATGGCAATTGAGTTTTTGAAAATCAAGCTGAAATGCATAGAATTACGGTTCCAGGGTGTTTCATTTAAAACTAGAGTTAGGACCAACCAAAAACACTTACGATCAGCAGATCAGCTGAAAATTTTTATCCCTGAAATCAGCTGAACTTCTTAAAATTGTGTTTATATAAATTCAGTTATTCATCTACCAAAACTCAAACATGTTCACAAATATCATGGTCAACTTGTTTTCAAATTTTCACTTCATTGACCAATCACAACAGAGGAAACTACAACTAAACATCAATATGTAACCATATGTCAGTCTTTTCTCCAGATTTTTTGTAATCACTGTTCACCTTCTGCTGTCGAGATTTTACAAGAACCAAAGAAAATAATCAAAACCATGTTGGATTCAAATTTAAAAGATTTTCCTCAAAAAGGAAATTCTATTAGCAAAACCTGTCAACACAATTGGATACAAGTCCAACTTAGATTGCTGAAACAAATATCAATTGAAAATAAACCGCTTGATGGATTTGACAGACAGCGAGATTCTGATTAGCAATGATTTCTCTCCCTACGGAAGTGACAGTTTTAGCGCCGCCAATTTGAGAACAACACGTAAAAACTAGTCAGAAATCTAGATACTTCATGGAAATGTTCCTGCAAGCAGAACAGACACTGTCTGATTAAACAACCCTGTCTGAGAATCATTGTTGAAGAGCTTCGCAGACTGCCTTAATAGAACTTTTATTTTCTACAACAGTAACTTTTTCACACCTCCCAGATTTCTTATTCCTCTCCAAGTAATAAACAAAAATCTGAGAACCCTTTTCCTCTACACAAGATCAAGCATAATCCATTCCAACTCCCGGACTGCGCCTGTGAAAGTGTGCTTGGCAATAAACGCACACAGTTGCGAGCACTGCTTATTCTAATGGCTGTTGATGCATTGATCCAGTGGTTTATGTAACTGTTTGTGACTGGAGGGATTTCCTGACCACTTGTTTCTTTTCTCGCTTGCCACAATCCACAGGACACAGGAGACCATTCAGGATGCTCAATGAAGCATCCAGTTGTTCTCAATAGCACCTCTTAATTGCTGAATAAAATCATCATTTACCATTTTACTGGCACCAAACTCAGGAAATAGTTCCTGCTTACTATAGCAATGTGGGTTAACTGGCAATATTTCATGCAAGGAATTTCATATCAATGGTTTCTGAAGTGCAATCGCTTTTTAAGACGTTTTTATCAGATTATTTGTCAAAATTTTCTATCATACCGTCACTTTTATTCATCAACTGAGAAGTTTTATGTCTCAGCATGATCATCTTTACTTAAACCTTGTAATGTCATTCTAGCCAATTATATACATGATTACCAGTCATTACCTCATCATCATTAGCATCAGTCATGTGATCATTAATGATCCTAATATGATCAATTCTTACAGATATCATTGTCAACTTTTATTGGTATAAATAAATCTGATTATTATGACATTGTGACATCATACCATGGTTATGCCATCTCTATCGTGACACACAAACATTAGAAGTGTCTATACTCCCTGAAGATTGATGAATGATACTAAAAGTACCAGAATTGCACTGTGTGGATTTGAAAAATAATATTCTCATCATTAAACTGTATATCAAAGGGATGGCAATTGAGTTTTTGAAAATCAAGCTGAAATGCATAGAATTACGGTTCCAGGGTGTTTCATTTAAAACTAGAGTTAGGACCAACCAAAAACACTTACGATCAGCAGATCAGCTGAAAATTTTTATCCCTGAAATCAGCTGAACTTCTTAAAATTGTGTTTATATAAATTCAGTTATTCATCTACCAAAACTCAAACATGTTCACAAATATCATGGTCAACTTGTTTTCAAATTTTCACTTCATTGACCAATCACAACAGAGGAAACTACAACTAAACATCAATATGTAACCATATGTCAGTCTTTTCTCCAGATTTTTTGTAATCACTGTTCACCTTCTGCTGTCGAGATTTTACAAGAACCAAAGAAAATAATCAAAACCATGTTGGATTCAAATTTAAAAGATTTTCCTCAAAAAGGAAATTCTATTAGCAAAACCTGTCAACGCAATTGGATACAAGTCCAACTTAGATTGCTGAAACAAATATCAATTGAAAATAAACCGCTTGATGGATTTGACAGACAGCGAGATTCTGATTAGCAATGATTTCTCTCCCTACGGAAGTGACAGTTTTAGCGCCGCCAATTTGAGAACAACACGTAAAAACTAGTCAGAAATCTAGATACTTCATGGAAATGTTCCTGCAAGCAGAACAGACACTGTCTGATTAAACAACCCTGTCTGAGAATCATTGTTGAAGAGCTTCGCAGACTGCCTTAATAGAACTTTTATTTTCTACAACAGTAACTTTTTCACACCTCCCAGATTTCTTATTCCTCTCCAAGTAATAAACAAAAATCTGAGAACCCTTTTCCTCTACACAAGATCTAGCATAATCCATTCCAACTCCCGGACTGCGCCTGTGAAAGTGTGCTTGGCAATAAACGCACACAGTTGCGAGCACTGCTTATTCTAATGGCTGTTGATGCATTGATCCAGTGGTTTATGTAACTGTTTGTGACTGGAGAGATTTCCTGACCACTTGTTTCTTCTCTCGCTTGCCACATTCCACAGGACACAGGAGACCATTCAGGATGCTCAATGAAGCATCCAGTTGTTCTCAATACCACCTCTTAATTGCTCAATAAAATCACCATTTACCATTTTACTGGCACCAAGCTCAGGAAATAGTTCCTGCTAACTATAGCAATGTGGGTTAACTGGCAATGCTTCATGCATAGCTATTTATATAAATGCTTTCCTCAAGTACAAATTTTCTTGGATTATTTGTCAATAGTTTCTTGTAGACTGATGTTTTGATTCATTGATAGAAATTAATCATCTTCAAACAGGACCATCTTTGCTTAAAACATGTTGATCTCATCTCTGGCCAATTCTATCGGCATTATCAGAACTTTACCATTGCATCAGGCCAAGGTATCAGTTATAGGGATCCTTTAGAGAATATACTTTTTATTATATTCTAAATGGTGAAATACGAAAATTCATAAGTTAAAATATTCATATTTTCACTGAGTGAAATAACATGGGATTCTACTAAGGGAGATAACACCTTGAACCATATGAATCATCTTTGACGTCATGAAACAAGGATAACGTTACAAGATGAACTCGATGAAGTAAAGTCTCAATTCATAAAATGTACGTCATTTACAAACATTTGCATTTTTGGGAGGGAAATACAACGAATAAATACCATGCACATCTCATTAAGAAGAAAATCATGAATTTACACTCGTAGCTGCCGCATATACATGGTATTGGATGAGATATGAGAAATATCCCCTATACCTTCTCTAACCCCTGAACAGAAGAGACCATATACATCATACCAGACTTAGTGTTTAAACACGCTGCAGCCTTCCCTAAACAGAATAGATAGAGGATATTGGCTTCTCTCGACTAATACCATGTTTATCTCACCGAGTGAGAGAGAGGGTTCATATTAGCATAGCAAAGATTGATAATATTTAATTTTCTACCAAATGAGATGAGATAAACATGGTGTTTGTCAAGAAAAGACAAATTTTCTACTCTTTTCATGATTGAATCGTTGATCATCAGTGAAGTTGGCTCCCGGAAGAACCCTTTGCAAAAACAACAACAGGAAACATGAGCATTTCATTACATCAGAGTATTGTTTGATGATGTTAGATAATTGTCCTTCATTGTTATTGTCACAGGTTACTGATAACACGCTTTATTTTCAATGATAGATCGAGGTATTTCACAAGCATTTATATAATAAGATAAACAAACACTGTAACTTTACCCAAAAAAAACATTTACAGGAACAAGGACACGCTTACCAGAGATACATCTTTTGACATTTATAAAGAAAAGATGTCATTGAAAAAAAGTTTCCCTCGGTTTTGAGTAGAATTCCTAAGTAAGACATATGACAATGCACAGAATTTGGCCTCTAGATTCACAGTATTTTCCCATGAAGCAATTTGTTTCTCTGCAGCACATGAATAATACAATGGAAAAAATTTTTCTCTCGCGTCTTAATGTCATCGATTTACAAGATACAGAGTCAAAACGTTCTAACTAATATCTGAAATGCTCTTTCATTCTTGTTTAAAAAATAATTAATGGATTAATATCTTTTCCTTGAAAACGTTTTTAATTCGATGGTGATAGCATGAAATATTCACAAAGAAACATTTTAAAGCACACGAGTCAAACAAAAAATATAAAATGTTTGAAAGTAGAAAACTTAATTTAAAAAGGAATAGAGTCAAACAAATAATATGAAATGTTTGAATGTAGAAAACTTAATTTAAAAATGAATAAATCCTTACAAGGACAGTCTTTCAGTCCATTTTCATATATCCTCATTGAAAGATGTATGAACAATCATATAAGTTTCTACATCATTTTGCAGCTCATAAGCAAGAACCTTCCAAATAATAATTTTTTTTCAAGTTCCAAAGCAATTTTCAGATTGATTAATAAAAAGAATAATGAATAGTTATAATAAACTCTATGACAATTTTGCAGCTCATAAGCAGCAAACTCCCCAATAACCCAGCAACAGTCTACAACAGCAAGGAAGCAATGATTTCCATATGCAGGCATGGATTATCACAGGGATATATGGACTCGTATAACCATACTGCCGTGACATTTCATTACATGCCTGTGATAATACCGCAGTGCAGAGCTTTCTTTACTGCCAATACACACTCAGGAGACCATATCAATACCTGTGCAGAGCAATAAAGCCACTTTTATGAAAATATGGAGTAACTTGAGAAAATATTGCCAAGGTTGAAAAACCATTAATTCCAAGCAAATGTGGCACCACTGATAAGTCCTTCATTTATTTCACGACCATGGTACCTTGACGACCAAATCAATTCAGCAAAACTGATGACCATCGTATTAGCGGGCTGGAGCATGTTATTATCGTTATCCCGCTAATGGAGAGAAATGGCGCAAGTTTATGCCATGTCTTTACGAGCTCATTCGGAAGACCGACATGTCAGTGAGGATTTGGAAATTAATGTTACGAGGGAGTAGCGATAAAAATGTTTCTTAGAGGAAAGGGTTTTGATTTGGAAAGAGGATGGGGGAAATCATAACTGACACAGTTTCCGGTGTACATGAATATCCTTGATACCTTAGTCCTGAAAAAATGAACCTTCATAAATTGTGAATAATCACAATTGAGTCACTTTTAGCTGATTTAAATCATAAATGATGAATTTTGTGTTCTTGCAATGACATGCAACGTCTCACAAGTGAACAAACCAAAATCAAATAAACTTCATCAATGTTTATACTTATCATTCTCAATATGATTTTGTTATATGTAAATAAATTGTTTTCCATTGCCTAATTTGTCCAATTTTGTGAAAGAATTCTTTTCCAATGCCTTTACAATGACATGACGTCACAAAAGCCGACTGTTTTGACATCATAATGATCGCTTCCCTAACTCAACAGTCTCGACAAGTTTAAGATTTTTCCCTTTTCACAGTATCATATTTATCAACAAAAATATTTAAATATTTTTCCTAGTCTAAATTGATAAAGGGAGTTATGAAATATGTCACCTTTAAAAGAGCCACAATTTGGTATTATGTGAATAGCATTTCTTACGTAAATTCTGTCACATATGTTTTGACCTTACAACACCTCTTACATAAATTCAAAGCCCTTTCCAATCAGTAATAGGTCCCACACAAAGAGAGTTGGCACTCAAACTTTATTCTTAAACTATCGTCATGTAACAGTATCGATAAATAGCCGTGTTTGATACAGTCTGAACACCTGAAACTATTTTTTATTGAGGAAGTTGATTTTTATAAAGTTTCTGTCAAGTTTTTATCAAGTTTCACTGTCGGTAAAACACTTTCAGAAAGAGTAGTTTTCGTGCTTGTTTTAAACCTGACATGCAATGGTGTGTTATCATACCACTGTAGAAGAAAAGATAACAAATGAAATCTCAAAACATGGTAAACCCATTCAGGAAATTGACATAAAACTTGTAAACTGATAGCACCATTTTCCCCTGGCTTTGATGAGGACAGATCAGCAATTACCTTTACTAAATGTAGGAAACTTGAATCATTAATACCCATGGTTATCCAAAACTATCACTCATCACCACTGAGCAATGTGGCTGATAGATTGTTTAAATTGTCATTCCCAAAATAAAATCTTTCTTTGAAACAGATCACAGTGGTGTAGTGGTTATCACGCTAGCTAGCTCCTAACACCAACAGCCCGAGTTTGAATCTCGGCAGAAACACCAAACAATTTTGACCTGGCCAGCCATACACTAATTGTGTCCTTGGGCAAAACAACTCATCCACATGCATTCTGTTCATCCAGCTGTACAAATGGGTACCTACACATAGGAAACATACACACCTATACGGTCATGAAATGCGCCTAATATGCAGCATAAAAAATACAACTCCTTCAAGGTAATGGTACTTATCTGTGCACTTTGAGCATGCGCAATATAAGAGAAAATTTATTCTTAAAAATTAAACAATTTTGAGACCAAGAGTGTTGTTCAGGCTAGCCAATTCAATGAAATTCTACAGTCTCTACCACGATGGAGTTTGCTGTTTATAGTCTTCTGTACTCTGTTCAAGTTTGCCAACTTTTTGACGGTAACTATTTTGAGATGATCCAAACTGAATGAGCTTACCTCCTCACAGATAGATTTACCTCTTCATGGATAGATAAATTTACCTCTTCATAGATAGATTTACCTTTTCACATATTGATTTACTTCTTCACAGATAGATTTAACTGCTCAACGATAGATAGATTTACCTCCTCACAAATAGATTTACAAACAAAAAGCATTGTAAAACTGGTGAAGAAATACTTAATGAGTGTGCAGTCAAACTGTCAACAGAGAATACATTTCCTGCCAATCTTTGAAAGAGAACTACCAAATCCATGAAAGTGAAAAACATGTTCAATGTACAAATAACAATTGAAGAACAGACAATACTGGCCTACAAATTATAGTTGAAACTATTTCATACCCTACAATGATAAATTTAGGAAGTACTGTGTTTGATTTTGTTTTTCTCTCAATCTTGTGATGCTATATACTATGAAAATATGAAAGACAACCTCACATATAATGTTTGAATTAAAAAGAACTATTAAAGAGCAAATGCAATAGAAAACCAATATTTGCTGAAGTTGGTTATTCTTGCAATAGTTCATTGATGATTATTCATACTAACAAAGACGTGTAACAATATCATTATACTTAAATACTTCATTTCTTCTTATTTCAACAAACTTGGAAACTGTGTTCCAAACAATCACAGAATGGACACCAAAGAGATACTGGTTATTTCCTTACAGGGAAGGAATCTTCTTCTTTTTTAACACTATTCTGCATCTGCTCTCTAGGTTCTTGTGAACTACAGAATTATTCTGCCTTCCCACAGACATGTTAGGCCTTCTTCAAGCATTCAAAGTGATCCCTTATATTAATTTTGAGGATGCGGATCCCATCAAAATGAAGGGGGTATTATTGAAAACTTTATAACTTTCCTGCAAACTGCTTTCCTTCTTCATAGAAAAATAAAATATATTTTGCTGATCATAAAAAAATTGGAAAGATATTGTCCATGATCATATTACCTGTTGAACTGAAAATTGGCAAAACAATTTTATTTTCAATTTTTTAACGAAATGCTTCCTTACAGTAATTCTTTAAAACAAATATTTGTTGTTTCTTGGTGAGATGACACAAATCTAATTTAATTAGCACTTATCAACAAAATTAAATTAATTATTTTTAAACATTATTATGTGATTATATATATTTTTAGTTTTTAAAACTTTATTTATTCTTTGTTTCATTTGTAAGATGATGAGAATCTAAGTCAATTAGCTCTTACCAACTTTGAATGGAATTTATATAAAACAACGGCACCTCAAAGCTTGACTTATCTGGAACAAACGTGCGCAAAATATAGAAACAATGTTTACTAGGCATTTGCAGTCCATGATAACTTTCTTGTGGTAAGTTACTTGTGTTGCTACATAAATAAAAACAATACAGAAACGGAACTCTTAATATTCAACAAAGTATTTATCAAGTCCTCTAGATTAACAAACAAGGCAATTATCTCTCCTAATTTTAGTCTTATGACGCACTCACTTGTGAGTTGTTTTCAGTAAAGCGCCAAGAAAAATAGTTTCACCAGCCGGCTGATGCAGCTTCAACAAGATTTGTGCACTGATAATGAAACAATAACAAAAACAATCTAGAACACAACATAAGCTTTCTTTGGACTGATCTAATTACTGGTGTTGACATCTTACATAATGCACTGAAAACAATGAACAATCCATTCATTTCCACATGTTGAACAATCTAATTGAAAGGGTTGGATTTGCTGTCGAATAATTTGGATTAAATATTAACTGCATGAAGGTCTTCTTCCAATTGAGTCTGATAGCATGAAGTGAATATTAAATCTTGGATTAGTTGATGATAGAAACTTTAAAACATGTGTGGCAGGGTGAAATAAAAGCATTCCTACTGGCATTGGCCAGAGGGATATCTCTTTGGCTGAATCGGTAGAGTGTATAGGACTCTCACCCGGAGGTCCCGAGGTGATCTCACAATCACTTCTGTTACATTTGGCGCCCAATGCAGGGCCGGGGCAACTCCATGCTCACTACATCCTGAGTATGTTGAACTGAGGTGCTAGATAACTCCAAATGGCTTGACTCGAGGACGAGTCACTTTGTGGAGGGGGTGTATGTGGCAGGGTGAAATAAAAACATTCTTACTGGCTTTGTCCAGAGGGATATCTCTTTGGCTGATGCGGTAGAGTGTAGGACTCTCACCCGGAGGTCCCGAGGTGATCTCACAATCATTTCTGTTACATTTGGCGCCCAATGCAGGACCGGGCAACTCCATGCTCACTACACCGAGTATGTCGAAATGATGGTGCTAGATAACTCCAAATGGTTTGACTCGAGGACGAGTCACTTTGTGGAGGGGGTGTATGTGGCAGGGTGAAATAAAAACATTCTTACTGGCTTTGGCCAGAGGGATATCTCTTTGGCTGAATCGGTAGAATGTAAGACTCTCACCTGGAGGTCCTGGTTTCGAATCCCGCAGGAGGTGAACTCACAATCACTTCTGTTACACATGCTATCTACTCTACAACAAGTAATGGACAGCCATGGAATGGGTAACTATTGATGATTTTCATACTACCGCTCATACTCTAACTGTAAACAGACAAGAGAAATATTTATTGTATCTAAAGAACAATTGATCTCACAATCATTTCTGTTACATTTGGCGCCCAATGCAGGACCGGGGCAACTCCATGCTCACTACACCCTGAGTATGTCGAAATGATGGTGCTAGATAACTCCAAATGGCTTGACTCGAGGACGAGTCACTTTGTGGAGGGGGTGTATGTGGCAGGGTGAAATAAAAACATTCTTACTGGCTTTGTCCAGAGGGATATCTCTTTGGCTGATGCGGTAGAGTGTAGGACTCTCACCCGGAGGTCCCGAGGTGATCTCACAATCATTTCTGTTACATTTGGCGCCCAATGCAGGACCGGGGCAACTACATGCTCACTACACCGAGTATGTCGAAATGATGGTGCTAGATAACTCCAAATGGCTTGACTCGAGGACGATTCACTTTGTGGAGGGGGTGTATGTGGCAGGGTGAAATAAAAACATTCTTACTGGCTTTGACCAGAGGGATGTCTCTTTGGCTGAATCGGTAGAGTGTAGGACTTTCACCCGGAGGTCCCGAGGTGATCTCACAGACAAGAGAAATATTTATTGTATCTAAAGAACAATTTATCTAGGACAGCCTGCACCTTAACTCCAAATGATTCTGACATGTGGTATCTTAATGCAGTTTATACAGCAACAAATGTGATTGAGTTTGATACATAACCTTATAACCATTAAAAGTAACTATGATGATGACAAAAGCATTTGAATCAAGAATAAAAAAAAAAAGCTAAAGCTAGAATATCATCTTTTTTAAGTTGAGAGAAAGTCTAGTGAGTCCTCTTCTGACAGAAGACAATGAGACAGTCTAGAGAAAGTTCTGCCTACAGAAGACAATGAGAAAGTCTGAGATAATTCTGCCTTCAGAAGACAAATAAAACGTTTAGAGATAGTTCTGCCTACAGAAAACAATGAGAAAATTTAGAGATAGTTCTGCCTACAGAAGACAATGAGAAAGTCTAGAGATAGTTCTGCCTACAGAAGACAATGAGAAAGTCAAGAGATAGTTCTGCCTTCAGAAGACAATGAGAAAGTCAAGAGATAGTTCTGCCTACAGAAGACAATTAGAAAGTCTAGAGATAGTTCTGCCTTCAGACGCAGACAGGACTGAACCTGATTTAGCTGCAGGATAAGAAATAATTGTGCTTTGATTTTGCCAAATCACTTCTTCATACAATGGTCCTCCAGCCCCAGAGCAATATAAGTCCTTTAACAAAGCATATCCACTCTCTTCCCATTTCTTACCCATTAAGCCAGGAATTGTCTTTGAAATATCTCCCATAAATTTAGCATAAGGCGTAATGACTGTCTCAGAAAGTTAGCACAATAATGGTTCTTTTATTCTTCTGCCCGGTTCTCTGTGGCAGCAACCAATCAACAAGTGATTAGGATTATCTGAACTGTCAAGATAAAAACTGGCCGAGGGCGAGTGTTCGGAATATCACCTTGGACTAGTGTTGGCTGGCTCGAGTCTGAACTCAAGGACAGAAAAAACACTGATTGGTCTAAAAGATTGTTCATGGTGATAAGAAATTCAAATTTTTTGCATTGATCTCTGAAGATGAATGGCAATTAGTTCATTTGGTTATTGAAAAATCTTCTTTATTATTTCAAATTTTTTTATCGAAGAGATTATTTTCAAGACATTTAGAAGTTGTGTTACAATGATGACAAGATTTATGTATTGCTGTGAGAACCAATGAGGGGTAAGACTGGAGTGAGTTGTTTCACCACTGTAAAGCAAAGAAAATATTTTTTCCTGTTTGATTCTATTTTCTGTCAGTGTGTTTTTGGAAGTTCCATTTAGATAAGTCGACATATTGACCATAGATTCAAACGATCAAAACCAACACACAGCCTTTGTTACTTAACATGTTTCCTGATATTTTCAATAGTTATCCAT
The DNA here is from genome assembly GCA_921293015.1 of Phorcus lineatus. Lineage (NCBI taxonomy): Eukaryota > Metazoa > Mollusca > Gastropoda > Trochida > Trochidae > Phorcus > Phorcus lineatus. The sequence goes on along the minus strand of OV121081.1, from coordinate 2,793,476 downwards.
TATGATTTACTTTAATAATACAATTAAGAAAAAGATGGATCAATTCCTTTCATGAAAGCTTCACAGATAAAGTAATTACCACCAAATTCTAAACTGCCTATTGAACAAATGTCAATGTCTTGAGAAAGACGGTATTGATTAAGGACATACACAAACTGCATTAAAGGGACATGTTGTCACTTATACGTCTGATTACCGCTCATTAGATCAAGCAAACATGGTGCCAAAGACACTGACATCACAGGATTCCAGCTGACCACTTGCCGTTGTTCCCTTCAATTGTCACACGTTTGGATTGCTGTGACAGAAACATTTAACCCTTTACAAGCTGTTTTTGGTAAATATTCAAGACATAACGGTGAAAATTCTGATGATTCTTTGAGGTTGATTTCAAAGCTGATTTCAATAATCTGAGTAAAATTAAGCAACTGGTATAATGAGTTCTCCAGTCTTTTTAGTAAGCTTTTGATTGAGCTGCAATACATAAAGCTGTTTGTCTTACATGGAAATTTGTTTTAGATGATATATGGTTATTAAACAAATTCAATTATACATAAATTGTTAATATAATTGTATGAAAGTTTCCATGTATAGCAAACAATATCAATAACCGTAGTTAAAGAAAATTATTGATAAAAATACCTAACTTAAAAAAAAATAGTTGATGATACTTTTCAACTCACAACTTATACATTACATCGTTGCATCGTTATTTATTTTCAATTTCAAAATAATCACTTTATTAGGTTGGCATTTCTAGTTGTTTTGAATTGGTATATAGGTACAGAAAATTGGACACAAAAACTCTGGGACATTTCAATCCTTTTACTGTCAAAAAACTTCTTTTTAAATTAAATGTAAATGCGAAACCAAATGACCGGCCCTGTAGAACCAAAAACATCTCTGATCTGCAGTTATAATTCTTATTCTATCAAAATATTTGGAATGAAAGATCTTAAACGATATGTTTTACAACAACTGCATCCCTCTTTTAGGTGTCTCCATAAAACATTGACCATAGGATAGAGCCTTATTTTCAGACGATTGATAAAACAAGACTTAATCAATCTCTGAGTAATCTATTGCACAACAAGGGGAATGTAATCACTAAGTATACAGAACAGTTTCCTCTTCATAGAGAGACTTGTCGCTTCATCAACAAATGTAAACACTTCCTCTCCCCGTCACTTCTTTCTAAAGCAGGTAAATCTCTTTTCACTTAGGCAAAGAAGCACAAGCATGACGTGGGGAAACAAGATGTCAACTGCCTTCAGAACATCCGACGTGAGAGTTGTTTGATGCGATGAAACAAAGCCATAGCCCGCTTTGCATACAAATTATGTCGAGAAGGAAACGTAAATTGCAATTTGGATTTTATTTCACAATCAGTGATTGGGCTGATTAGTGCACAGTGTAGCATGCCTGTGGCGGCCATGTTTCTTCGTACTTCAAAGAGTTGCAAGATCAAAGTATATTAGCAAGGAATGAGCTTGACTGGCACTGGGTACCGGTGGCATGATACACGTTGCATGTCAAATCTGCCTTCTAAGACAAAAGAGTTCCTACATTGAATGCTATCAATGCCACAAAAAATGTCAGAAGTCAAGACTGCTCTGCCATGCGATAAATCTAAGGAAACAAGACACCATCTTTTTCATGATAAGTGAAAAAGATATTGATTTTAAAACCAGTTTTTTCTTTATATATTCTTTTATGTAACAGAGTATCATAGACTTGTTTGTTGACATTCATACACATTGCTATGTGATATTGTGAAAATAGCTACTTTTTAAACAAATGAACTTTCTTACAAATTTGCTAAGACATTTGAAATTTCAAGTTAATTAATTTATAACATCAAAAGATATTGTGACAATCATCAAGCATACAATGAAGTATTTTCAAGACTTATAAATTTCAACTTCATTAACAGCAAAACTGTAAATGGTATCAACTGATATCAAAACTTTCTAAAAGGAAACTGAATCAAGTCTATATTAGGAATCTACGTTTCACAATATAATCAGACTCTAAAAACATAAATGGAACCAGAACAACTCCATTTCAAATTACATAACTGTTCTTCTAACTTTCTAACTAAACAACAAAATCTAAGCAACAAAAACAGAAAAGAAGTAAATCTAGTGTTACAAGATTTTATGGCATCATTATATTAAGATAACAATGTGTAAATGACATTTGCAGTATATCTTCTTATGAGAAAACAATACTGACAAAAATCGCAAGTTGACATTATTGTGATTTAAACGATCGATAATCAAACTAATTTTTGACCAATCACAGAGAACCAAACAATTCTGTGCTTGTTAAAATAGGCTTTTATTGTGTGCACAATGTTGTGGTTGATACCGATCAAATTCAAGTGTTAAGTTTCAGAAGCACACTTTGATAAGGGGCGGTAAATAGGTGCTAACGACCCTTCAGCATAATGAGCCGTTAGTCATTCCTGCTTAAACTGGCGGTTTGCAAGATCAAATTACCTGTTCAAATCACTACCTGCAATTTACAAAGTGCATGATTTAATCTGCCTTAAAAGTACTTTTTTGTCCTTTGAAATTCATGTATTCTTAGCTAAAAAAGATTTCTTACATATAAATATTAAAGTCTTTCAAAATTTTATTTACAGATATAATAGTGATGTTTTGGATGAAAATGCTTTACATCACATGAATGAAGACCACAAACTTTTGACCTTTGGACAGATTTGACCTTTGCTAACAAATGAAAAAATGTAGGACCATTACGTACGCTTAACAGAAAATTGCATTTTCCAATAGATTATTCAATTTAACAATTGGACAAACAACAAGTGATCAAACATACAAGTGGAAATGGTTAATGTAAATTTTAAGATTCAGCTTTATTGTTCTCATTTAAAAAACTTCTTTTTTTTACAATGAATACATAAACCATATATTGCAAACAAAAACATCATGATCTATTTTCACATCTGTTTTTGTGTGGCAATATTTACTGATAATTCTGTATCCTATTATCTGTAATACTCTGCCTCACAGCTGATCGATTATCTAGATCTACTTCACTTGGTATCCACCTGAAAAGCAGCTATCAATTTAAGCTCCTGCTCTCGTCTCTCATTAGCCTTGTTCAATTACTTAAAAAATGTTGAAATATGACATTAAAAAATTTAAAAAATCAAATTTAAGAATTTTTCAAAAGGAGTATTAATTTTCATCTGCAACCACAGCAAACTGCAATACATGCATTTGTCATGACATGGCGAGGTCAAAGGGCATCTCGTAGGTCATCAGTGAAATGAATCACCAAATGAGAAGCTGGAAGGTGAGATGATCACTCAGCAAACCACTCATGTAATGAAACCAGTGCAGACAGCCTCTATGTGTCGCCAGATCATATCACAACGACGACATCGACCCAGCCCCTTTCAACGACCACAAGAGCCATACTTCGATACTGTAATATCTTCCCCCAAGTCAAAACACCTGAATCATGGGATATGTCTACAGATTGTCCGCTATTAGCAATAATTAATGTGTCTGGAGTGGTCCAAGCAGACTAAGCTTTAATCAGGCGACTCATCCCAAGAAAATCCTACCATTTCTCCGCCTAATAGACCAGGTCTCGTCTCCTGCTCCTGTCAGAGTGAACACTATGCACTTCTAGTTGGTATTAATCACACAAATCTCTCTCTCAACCTGGGGCTCCATCTTTGAAGTCAGACACCTTCGATGGTAGATAAAAAATTCTAGGTTTTCATATCGAGAAATTGTCCTATGTAATCTTGATCCATTAAAGTTTTTAAACATTTGATTTGTCGAAACCCAAAAACTTAATGTATACTGACACAGAAATGGAAATCAGATCTGAGAAGTCACAATTTGAGAAAATTCCATCAAGGATCTTCAAAAATTGTTCTATTGAATTTATTTTTCAGAAGATAGATCATTCTCATTATGCAAAAGCCAAAAATCACTGTAATATCATTTAAGAGCATCGATTCCCATCAAAGATGTAAAGAGTAGAATAGGTTTACATTTGTAAGCATTTTTCAATACATAATCTTAAAAATATGCTTGTTAATCTCTGAATCTCAATTCAAAGAGCACTTTTTAACTATTGAAACACTAATCCTTAAAAAACTTTTTAATTGTAGTCATCAACAAATCAACATGGATTAATGTTAAACTGGTGATCAAGGAATTGTAAGTTGTGGTCTAACTATTGACAATAATGATCTGAAATCAATCAAGATTTGTTCATATTGTGGCGAGCAATGTTGCTAGAAAGTTCTCTCCAATTGCTGGAGAGGTCATCAAGTACAACAAGGGAGTTAATCACTTTCAGCTGTCAGACCTAATAATGGAGTCGCTGGCCCTGAATCTAACCCTGCAAAGAGCTAAGAGAGAAACACAATGTTGTGAGTTTACATGCACTCCATGATGAATTTTGATTGGGAATGAGTTATGTGTTCGGTCAGATGTCAAACAAAAATACTGCACTGTTTGTTAAAGAAATGTCTCGCTGTGTACAATTCTTGTATAACTCTGCAAGCTAAGTTTTATGTTTTTCCAATGTTATTGAAATCTAAACTACCTGGATCTAAAACTCTAGCTCTGAGTCACCAATAATGGATGCATTGTTACATTGGACGTAACTTATTTTCTAGAAAATTAGATCTCCATATTTGAAAAGCAGATAGATTTTTAAAAAACTATTTTAAAAGGAAGGGTACATGGCAGTGGGGATGGCAGGGGGTTGGGGGATTGAGGGGGGAGAGAATATTGAGACATGTGAATTAACAAACGATGGGTGATGACGTGATGACATGACCTGGTATGCCATGCACTGTGCTGCTAAACTGGTCATGGCCACATCAGTGTCAAATTAATCTAGCCCTAGGTCAAGAAAGTCAACATATGTCATCCTTCCAGAGGTGTGAAGATACAGATTTCAGGATACATCACAATATCTCATTATGATATGATTCTATACGATACAGTCATGCTACACAATTTTGAGGGATTTTGATAACAAGAAAGATTAATTTTTGACAAACACCTTGATTTTTTCGGAAAATAATCAATTTTATGGTCAACGGTACATATCACGATACAGACACCATATCATGATACGTATATTGTTAGATTAAGTATAAGACACGCCCAGTTTCAATGTAAAACATATTCTCTTACATTCTTCCTTACTTCATAAGGATAAAAAAAATAGTAGCATAATGATAAATTTTGCATGACTGCACTTCTACTCATAAACATTGGGATCTGTAAACCATGAGTTTAACAAACACTTTCATACAGCATACTTCATTTCTTGGGGGCCGGATAGCGCAGTGGTTAATTAGCACGTTCGGCTTCAGATCAAGAGGTCTGTGGTTCGTATACCGCCAGGGGCTCTGCAACTTTGTCTGCAGTAGAGAACTGTTCTACACGCAGTCAGGTTTGGGTGCAATGCTACACTGAATTTCAGCACAGTAACACCCATGGTTTGCTAGTTCCAGCTGATGCTCGCATGTTTCACCGCAATGCATAGCCATAATGGTGTTGCGGGCTTTCTCCTTGCAATACTAGCAGCTGCAATATAAGTGAAATACTCTTGAAAGCGATGTTAAACACCAACTCACCTCATCTACTTCATTTCTTAGTGTACCGAAATGAAACCTTGCAACTCTACAAGATGACTTATCCCGTCAGCACCAATAATTGGTTTCATCTATCTCTGTAATCATAAAATATAAATTTGTAATAACCATTGAGTAGAAATTGAGAAAGCTATAATAAGCCTTTATTTAGATCTGCTCCAGAAATGAAGCTATTCCAGTAGAGGGTCCAATTCCTACTTGTAGAAAGCAGTTTAGGAGTTGCACGCTGGAAACAAAGCTATACCTGTATGAAGTCATAATTCAATACATTCCCAAGGGGGAAAAGGGGATCTTCAGATTTTAGAAAATATCAAAAGGAATCTTCAGTAGGTGGAAAATGCACATGCAAAGTTTCAGAAAGATATGATGAGTGGTAGTTAATAGTACAAATTCAACACATTTCCATGGGAATTTTTTTTTTGAATTGTGAAAATATCAAAAAGCATCGCTCCAGTAGGTGGGTTATACTCATGCAAAATTTCAGCAAGATCCGATAAACAGTTTCAGAGTTTTGCTGCGGAAACGAATTGATTATGGACAGAAGGACAGAGAGATGACTAAATCCCATGGTATTACATACCAGTGGGATAATAAGCTTCTTTTCTGTATATACATCAGATAACCTTTATTCTTAACCTAATCTTCCCTTGATCATAAATAATGATGAAGATAGCTATACTTATGAAAGACTAGAGAGATATTAATTAGTAGAATTAAATCCTACTCTTCTCTATTCTCAAACAAAATCAAGGCTAATAGAATCCAACCTATTAAATAATTTAAACTTAACACACTTGTGTAAAAAATGCTGACACCCACTTTTTTTCAATTACCAACAACCTATGAAGAATTAACTCCTGAACACAATCTTTAGGTGTTTTTTCCTTCAACATTTGACGTGATCAGATCACCGCTGTGTAACTAGGAACCGCAGTGAATTTCTGATTTCGGCTCCACTGGCAGGCAATCTGGCCCTTCGTCATTGGACAATTCTTCTTCTAATCTCACATCAATTCTCAATCCTTGCATCGGGACAAATGCTTTATTCCCCAATTGCGTGACTCTTAATCGTAAAGTCCGTAACATCACGCCTGGCATTGCCTCTCATGCTCGTAACACATGCAACAAGCCTCCGAATGTTAATCAAATAAACCCTCCCATCATTTACTTGTCATATGAAATCATGTCCGGAAAGACATTCATTAGACTTTTTCAATCACAAACTTTACTTCTAAAAATGATGTTCCATTTAAAACTTCTTGATGCATCAGCAAAGTTCAGACAGTTATTATATTTCATAATAGCTTCTTAAAATGATATGTCACGCTCAAAAGAGATAAACATCTGATGGATGATAAAGGTCTATTACTCATAAAGCCAATCACTAAAACTATTTCAGAAGAAAACCCATTGTCACCAAACAGAAGAGGACTGAAATGAGGTCTGAAACATAAAGCGGCTCCCATTTCTTCCTTTGTTCCTGAAGCTAATGTATTGTTCAGGAACACAGGTATAAGTTTTAAAGAAATAAAAAAAATAAAAAATCATATCAAAGTGTGACTTGAAAAATGAATTTTTCACCAGCATGTCAAATTCATTTCATAATTTGTTCAACAGGTATCAGTTTAAAGGAAATAAATACAAATATTGCAGTTCATTATGAAGCACCTGTGTTTCTTGACACATGCAGTTACAACAACCATGTTACCATTTTACTGAGGAAATATCCTGTGAAGCAGATTGAATTTAATTAAGGACAATTGTATTCATTAGTTAACTGGGATCAAACAACAAGATAATGAAATATTCTTCCTTTATTCTATATTTATACAATAGACAGTTAGGGCATGTTGCTCAAGACATAACAATATGAAATCATGGAAAATGTACAGCAAGAAACAGAAATAGTGAAGTTTAAGACTTTCATGAATGATCAACTTCCATATTTTCATATTCTTCTTTATAAACGTTTATCCAGAAAATTCTTGTCTTTTCAACATTCAATATACATCCCACAAATGTACAAGAATCATTACATTAATGCAGATAGTTTGATCCAAAATATAACGTTACTTTCTCTATAAATACATTCACCTTCAAGGGCTCTCTATGATATATAAAAACTGATGTAGGAAAAACCTATCACTTTGTAGGAATACATAATGTGTGTCTTTTTACCCTGTGACATGCAAGTAGTGAGGCTCCTTTAAGACCATACTGGAGAGGAAAGCCCCTGATAGAATGAGTTCAAATCATTTTTCAAAATATCATTTTCATTGTTTCCTAATTCTTATTCATAAGAACATGGTTAATTTCTATCAGACTGAAGCCAATTTGCCATTACTCTAGTTACTTGTTACTTGTTAACCAAATTTAGTTCTAGAAGGTTTTATGAAACTCCAACTAACAAGTCCTTCAGCACAGCACGAAACTTTACTGACAAGACAAATCCTGAAAGTTTTCACAACAAAACAGAGGATCGGAAAGAATTATCATTTCCAAACCTGTCTTTGAATATATGGATACGAGGCTTTGGATACAAACTGAAGATATGAAGTTGTATCAAAGCTCGACCTTTGACAATTGCAGCCTCCCTGCAAGTGACATTTTGTATTCCACACAGATTTGTCTCAGGATTTCTCTGAGATTACCTGACGCATTGGTCGCGGCAAGAAGATCAACCGCCCTTCGATTCCATTTCCTTTTGACAATTAGATGCAATGGCGTGTAATAGGTTGCGCAAATCACCGGGTATGACAGCAAATTCTGCCTTTATCTGCTGATTAAAACTTGCTGGAGTGTTAAGAAGGGTTCTTGAAAAAGGAAACGGCATGCGGTGACAATTTAAATATACATGAAGTTGTGCTGGCTTCACTTGCAAAGTTACAAACTATTTGTCTCTAATTTGTCAAGTTGATAGAGAACTTTGACAGAACTCTAAGTCAATGAATAAAGATTCTATTTTGCTGTTACATGAAAGGCCTGATGTTTTATTTCCTTTGTCAAATTACAAATTAGTTTTTAAAAAGGATGACGTTCAATCCCTTTAATTTATAATTAGTTAAGATAATGTTTCAAGTTTGAATCAATTATTCAAACCAATTACCCATCAAGAACATTACCGGTACATTTTATTCAAATGTAAGGTTTTTCTTCACCACTTTTCCATTTCATGGCAGATATCAGCAATATGTTTTTGGGCAATACATAAAACATGTTACATAACACTGAATCTTAATCAAATTTACAACTGAATTATTAATAGTAACGCATATACATACATTGATGGGTTTTCATTCATTGTTAATCCACTTAACTTCAAAATTGAATTTGTGAAGCAGGTTACTTGATTTTACACTTTATGCTTTATCATTAGGGATCAATTATGAATCATGTACCTCAAAGAATATTTTATACAAAGTAGTGATTGAACACTTGAACCATAGTTTAACTGTTGATTCTTAAATAAATGACAAATAATGTACTTCAAAATATATTGTATACAAGGTATGATATTCATCTTAATATAAGCTACAGTTACTTCACTAAAATAGTCTTTTTGATACCCTGATGTCGCCTTTTTGGCTGCAAAAACTAAACTGTACCTGGCGCTAATGTTGGCATAACAATGAAATAAAATGATCGAACACTTGATGATACTGGGAGAAGGGCTATAGCTATATAGCTATAGTTCTGCAGCTATCTGGATATAAGAACATTTGAACTACAATTTAACTGTTGATAATTATTGTCAACCTTTTGTTTTGTCTTTTACAAAGAGGTTTCAAATAGACATTTAAATCAATGACATGATCCAGGCATTCAGTTGTCCGGTTTAGGTTTAACACTATACAAAACCAATTAAAATGGTGAATGTTTCAGAAATCAGTATTTTCTTTAATTATAACACTTTTGATAATGTCAATGACCAGCAACAAACACAACTTTTCACTTTGGGCCAAAGAGAGCAGCAATCTATTGCAAAAAATAACTCCTACAGTTGAGACTTATCTATAGTGTCATTGCAACTAAACGAAGTAATCTGAGGCAACAATCTCTTGTAAGTCTTTTAAATTCTTCTTCACTTTGTGACAAATTTAGGAGACACAAGAGAGCACTATGCCGTGATAAACCACACCGTGTTTTACTTGACGTAAATTGTTCCTGGCATGTGCGATCCATTTCCCCCTGGCGTGTAATACAAGACTGCTTATGTTGCCCAACACGGAACCAATGGTATCCCATTTACAGGAACTCTGTAAAAGGGCGATATTAAAGAGCTTTCCATGGTCCTGACCAATGGCAATGAGTGACGAGTACTTACCTGGTTCTTGCTGACATAGAATTCCAATTTCTACCATTACTTCAGATTTCAAAGTCTTTCCCCAATTGATGCCATCTATTCAAATTAGAGTTTTCAAAATCGGCCATGTTTTCCTTGGCGCGGATTTTCATTCTCTTGGTTCTGGCCCTTTCGTGTACTGTTCATATCTTTTCGACATACCTAACATGATAACATTAAAAACATTTACGAACTTGAATTGTGGTCAGCTTTTGGCTTTTGACGATAGCCCAACTCTCAAATTCTCAATAACGGTTGTACTCATACGCAATCGTTCTGCTAACGGTGCTTCGATGAAGTCTAGTTTCATGACGCGTTGTCTTTTCCATACACATTTTCGTTCCTACCTTGCCTTTAAGTTGCGTCTTGGTTTATTTAAGCAATCGTTTGTAGAGACAACCATGAACTAATGCGATAATGTGTGAAGGTTCTTGTGCGAATTAGTAGCTAGGTCAGGTGTGTCCGAACTACCTTGCAAAAACAAATTCGCTTTTCTTCTTGATGCGATAAAGTGTGCGGACTCAAATTGTGGAATACCAAAACTCTGGAACGAATTAGGAATTGATAGTCACGAGTAAGGTTTTAATCGAATAAAGGAAATGCAAATGTATATTTAAATTAGGCCTACGTTTTATCTTACGTCAGAATGTGAATGTTTCTTGAAATGTTCAGACCAAAATGTGATAGTAGACTGAAGGTGTTAATAGCATAATCAGCTGATTTACCGAATATGTATTGTTTGTCGTAGGAAAATGGTTAATGAATATCGTATTATGAAACTTTGTACCCTTTTCCACACCGTGAAAGAGTTTTACTTTGTTTAATACTCATCTTCATTTCAACATCAAAAGAAATGCTATCAATGTCATTTCCTTTAACTGTTGGTTTTTCAATTCAAATTCAAACTTGTGAAGTTCTTGTCCGACCGTATCCTTCTTTTGGAAACAAATTGAAACGTATGCTGATTAACTGTTCCATGCATGCGGTTGTCAAACCTATGTGTTACGGTTTATCAAACACAAATATGTATTACGCAGATATTTGTTAAAAAAATGAAACTCTGGACCTAATAGCAGTGATTGTATAAATACACATGTATTTGCACATGTTTACAACAGAAAACCAAATGTGACAATTTTCCTTACTTACGGCTTCGTATATTTTATAGCTTACACAATTATCATTTTAATCTGTTGAAATATTGGAAGCTAACAATCAGATGGTTCTCACGAAGATTGAAGTCTCGTAAATGAAGTTAGTTTTATCAACATATATCAAATATCAAAAGACATGACTTATAACGATCATGGATGCGTCCATGCAGTATCTAAGATTAAACAATTTCAAACGATGAGAACTATAGTCTGGAAAGACAAATACTTATCTAAGTATAACAACTTTGTAGTGGATAGAAGATATTCAAAGGACTCCATAGTTTATTTATATAATGATCGGTGTTTGATTTCGTATAAACACAAGATTTGACGTAAGAAATGGTTCCAATTGTAAGGGTAGGAATGAATAATATGTCCTGTCGCCATTGCAGGTTATGTTATTGTCGGTAGATCGATCTATGGTTTGCAAACTTATGTGAGAACTATTAAGGGTGATCGTATGGTGTAGTTACATATCACGGATACCAGACATAGTCATCTGGTGGAAAACTTTTCTATGCCACTCAAGTTATTGTTTTACGTTTAGGTAAATTACGAAATGTTCGTGATCCCATGCAAATGGTTACATTTATAAAATCTACGATGGAGTGTTAATATGTCACTCTTATTAAAATTGTTGTTCTTATCACACGCATCAACACGAATAATAGAAACATTTCCATTCTTCTCTTAACTTCTGATAGTCTCTTAAAGGTTTGAATGCTGAATTTGGGTCATCATTAGATGAATTGATTCCAATATCATTTCCAAATTAACACACCAAAGGTTTTCATTATCTTTTGATCCATACGATGACAAAATACTTAGATTTAATCAATATCCGTTCTCTCGAATTCAAGCACGATGATTTCGAGCTTTTGAATAATTTTCAACAAATTCAATGTTGTACAAAGTTACGTGCTACCAACCAACTTGAACGATATAGGGCGTTTCTTGCTAATTTGTGCATGGATATTTACGGGAACAAAGATAGTTCGACGTTATTAACTGTATATAGGCCTATAACAGTTAGGTTCGTATCAAAGGTAAATAATATGTTATGGAGTGGCTCTTTAAAGGGAATTAAGAAGTTGCATAAACAATAACAGCTATATTTTCTTGATAATAACTTCTTATTGATAAAATCATGACGTTTCGTGTTTTTGCTAATAAAGTATCAAAGAAGTTCCAGAAAAACATTGCTGTTCTTAGATTGAACTCTACTTGGAGTTTTTATTTGCATTTCGATTAAACGTTTCAAAAATGATACTACAGAAAAACTGCTCTGAATGAATTTTTTACCACAAGTATGGTCAAAGGGAAATAACCAATACGAGGCAGTATCAATTTGACTATCATTTACGGTATGTTTTGATGATTGAGGTTGAAAGTACATAGATTTATCTCCGAATTGAATAGAAGTTTTTTTCTTTGAAACATATATCCATTCAGTATATGAAATTATGGTGTGATATATGAGTGTATCGAGTCAACAGAAAAATATTCCATATATATTCGTATACACAAATCTGAAAAAGTGTTTGAAGCTCCTCTAAAATATCACTTTAAAATTTTGTTTAGAATTACATCAATGAAATAAAACCCACATTTTGTTCTAAAACTCTGTTAGAAGCATTCAATTCAAATATCAAATATCGATAAAAAGTCTTTAAAAAAGTCAATATTCTTAACATAGTCTTAAATTTGAACAATATCATATTTTATTCAACTTTTGATATTTTTTAAAAAATTTTTGCATACAAAAATAATTTGTTCATTTAACTTATATTCGATATGCAATAATTCCAGGCGGTGGTATAAAATGTGTAACAGTAAGTTTGAGATGAAGAGTACTGTTACTGAAAAGTATCATTTCAAAGCTAATTGGTTTGATAGTGACAATATGAAGTTATAATGTCATAACTGTAATCAAAAACTGAACAATGCTGCTCATCAATTAATCAAACATAATTTTGGAAACATATTTAAAGCAGAAAAAAGGACAGTTGGCTGATGCTAGTATTGGATAGTTTATATTTCGAGTACCATATTTCTTCAAATAGACACCCCAAAGTTTTTTTATCAGATCACCTGATACCCCAGCGTCAACTCGAGAACAAGCCTCTATTCAAGAAAAGCCTCTATATAAAGTATATAATTTCAATATAATTGCAATCATAAGAAACTCACTGAAAAATTAATTGTTTTTGGTGAATATTTATTCATGATTGGACGTGAACAATAATAACATGTTTTATATCTCTGGGAAATTTTCATAGTTATCAAATAATTGCTTGTGAAATACCAGGATATATCAGTGAAAATAACCTGTGTTATCAGTCACTAGTGAATATAAACATACAATTAAATCATATAATACCGTATTTGACGTGATAAGTGCCCGGGGCGCTTAAAAAATTGGTAAAAGGGGGCGCTAATTAAAACGATAAAAATTGTCCTCAAGTTTAGTCTTGAAAGTGTTTTCTTACGATACACATGTCTTTGAAATATGGTTTTATAAGTTTTATCATTTTGGTGGTGGCTGGGGGTCTTGAAATACCCTGTATTCTTCACTTTAGTGGAAGTAAAAGACTTATTGCAAGACTGAAAAACCTTCCTCAATGAATCAGCATGCAAGGTAAGCAATGTTGATAGGTGGGCGCTAAATCAGGACGCATATTGTTCACTCAAAAACGTGGTGGGTGGGCGCTTATAGGGGAGTGGGCGGTTATTAAGTCGAATACGGTAGGTAGAATATTTTTCTTTTCTTGACAAATACAATGTTTATCTCATCTCGAGAGTCTTTTTAAGACCTTGCATCTATATCTTTCAGTCACATTGCCGACCTCTATTCGAGAAAATTTGGCATTCTTGTTAATAAGCTCTGAGATTTTGGTTTCTGCAAACCCTTACAGTTACTTTGTTTTTAAATTTTCAGTGGAACCAGTATTTATCATAGTTTAGTCAATTTGAAATGAAACTTTGATAAAAATGTGAGATGTTTTCAATTCATATTAGCAGGTTTTTATCAAAGCCAAACCTGGAATTCCTTTACATGAAAGTGAAGTGTATTTCAAAGTATTAACCTTATCGGTTGCGCAAAGCACTTCATAGACTGAAATGAAGTACTATTCTCTAGGGGTAATAATACAATTTGTGCGCTTTGAGCATGCTAGGTTGAAGAAAGCTATTATTATTGATATGATTGGCCTGAAGATGATAACTCTGACCAATCACAAAGCACCACTCTTGTGGACCTAACTTAAAAATGTTTTCTGTTACTCACTTAATTGCTGATAATTTAAACTTTTAAACTTTACATTTTTCAAAGAGCAAGTTGAAACATTTTCATATTTGCATACCATGATACATTTCAGACAAATGCACCTTTAATGATTAAGTTTAGGACAGATCTTTCTTATTTGCAAAATTTCTGCCAATGTTTCTTGTCATAAAACTTCTCCAATAACATCAAGTTTATATATTGTTATTCTTCCATAAAAATCTGTGCTACTGTTGAAAAGAATCTTCATGGTCTTCACTGATGAGGCATTGGAAACGGGAAATATCTGCAAATCAATCAAACCAAATGTAAGCTAATCATATGCTTCAGATAGATCTGGGCTACCAATGAGTTGTAAAATGGAAGAATGAAATCATACTTGAACAATATTAACAACTTGTGTGATTATCGCGTCAGAGTGTCAAAATTTCTTAATCAACTTTTTATCAAAGAAACATCTCTCACAAGAAAGGACTCTACCAAAGGCAGCAGGTGCTGAATGTTAAAATTTTCTCAATTTAAAAAAAAACATTATGAAAATTTATCTTAAAGATGTGTGTGCTCAAGAGAATTTAAGAAAATGTAGATATCACATAAATACACATGCTTTAAAATAACCAGTTGTTCTTAAACAAAGATGCCGCTAATGGCCGATGTTAAACAATAACTCACTCACTCTTAAACAAATTTACATTAAAAGCTGTAAGGCCATATAAGACTTCCTAGTTCTAAAATGTTGTATCATGAATGTGTGTATATATATATATATATATATATATAAAACAGTTCATGCAGTTCCACCTCTGAAGTCTTACATAGAAAAACACATTTGTTGAAGAAAACCAAGATGATTTATTCACAAGTACTTTCGACCATAAGGTCTCATCAGGTGAATGACGTTGAGTCGGTTATGACGTCATGATTAACAATTATGACGTCACAATACATTGCATAGATACATATGTTGCGTAGATACATTACATACATATAGACTGCATGCTACATATGTAGCGCATTACAAAACATACTTGCAAATGGACATTGAATTGAAGAATATTAGATTAAAGTTTTGAATTAAGCTTTGGCTTAAGTTTATTAATGAATAATAATTCCTTTTCCGCCAAGCAATTAGATTCAGTGGAATCAACTTTGTATATCGGGAAAACAGAATACATATTTTTTCCACATGTTTCTAGATGCGCACTTAGAGGGATTGTGCGATTATGCTTTTGTTTAATTTGTGAACGATGAAGATTCATTCTTCTTTTTAACTTGAGCTCTGTTTTCCCGATATATATTTCCTGACATCCATGACATGAAATCATGTAAATAACATTTTTTGAGTCGCAAGTCATACTTCTTTTTACAGAAAACGTTTTATTTCCTGAGAATCTAACTGAACTACCTTCAATCAAAATTTTACAGGTTGCGCATCTTTTGTCGCCACATTTTCGGACCTCTGGTTTATCAGTATTAGAATCATATTTAGAATTTGTCAATATTTTCCTTAGATTTCGGGGCTGTCTTCGACTATTAACAATATGATAATTTCTCAATATCCGTTTCATCCTTTGACTTTGATGTAAAACGTTTTCTGTAAAAAGAAGTATGACTTGCGACTCAAAAAATGTTATTTACATGATTTCATGTCATGGATGTCAGGAAATATATATCGGGAAAACAGAGCTCAAGTTAAAAAGAAGAATGAATCTTCATCGTTCACAAATTAAACAAAAGCATAATCGCACAATCCCTCTAAGTGCGCATCTAGAAACATGTGGAAAAAATATGTATTCTGTTTTCCCGATATACAAAGTTGATTCCACTGAATCTAATTGCTTGGCGGAAAAGGAATTATTATTCATTATTAAACTTAAGCCAAAGCTTAATTCAAAACTTTAATCTAATATTCTTCAATTCAATGTCCATTTGCAAGTATGTTTTGTAATGCGCTACATATGTAGCATGCAGTCTATATGTATGTAATGTATCTACGCAACATATGTATCTATGCAATGTATTGTGACGTCATAATTGTTAATCATGACGTCATAACCGACTCAACGTCATTCACCTGATGAGACCTTATGGTCGAAAGTACTTGTGAATAAATCATCTTGGTTTTCTTCAACAAATGTGTTTTTCTATATATATATATATATATATCAGACTAACAAGAATGTGCTTGGACTGTTGGTCGGAATGTAAGTGCCTTAAAAAGGTTCACTTTAACACCTGTTACCTGTATAGAATTGATATCTTCTGGATAAAAGTTAGATGATTCTGATAAATTAGTTGTTTCTGAAGAACATAAAATACAACAGTCTTTCCCAGCAAAACCTCCTTGGAACTGAAGGTGTAATTCTTTGATGTTCACTTTCTCTTCAAATTCCACCAGAATCCATTGTGGTGATCCCTGGTAATAGACAATTGAGCAAAAATGACTGACATTCCAAATAATTTAAGGAAAGTCTTAATATGATTTTTATTCATACATTGCTTGGGGTTTGAGTTACATTTTGGTTATAAGTATACAATGACACTGCATCTTTTAACAAAGGTTCACATTTATGTTTCTGATCCAGAATTCAATCTTAGTTAGAACCTACAAATATTTTCATTTGAATATTTATGAAACAAAACATAGTTACTGGTGCTAACCTGATCTGAGTTCCAGCATGTGTCCTCCTCACCATCTGTCAGATATTTCTTTCCAAACTGTTTGACATCTCGGTTCAAAACTGAGCTCACTCTAAACATAACATTCATGAAACAATCATTTAACCACATCAACAAAACATTTGTAAGACAATTCAAAAACCCAGTATCAAGAAATTGTCAAACTGACAGTGTACAAGAAAACGACATTCTATTGTTTGTCATGAGAATGTACCATTTTCTTTCATTCTGAATGTTTAATTACAATGAAATTTGACACTGATTTGCATTCAGAAAATAGTAACAAATTTTACAAACAATTACTCCCATCTGATCTGCAATGCGTGAGAGTTTTTCAACATTTGTAACTTCGGAAAATAGCTTCATTTCTCATCACATTTTTTTTAATGCATGGCGACTCACTTGTTCTTATCAAATTGAAAGATTATATACTATACTATACTTGAAGTATATTTTACTGAGTGCACAACGATCGTGTTCATTTTGTTATTCCTCTTTAACTCTTGAACTCCCATCTTCTGTTTATGCGACAAGTTTCTTAAATAGATGTATTTTTAAAATATCAAAGAAATCACATGTGAAACTTACTCATTTTACTGAAAGTTTATTCCCCGAACGTTTATGGCAAACAAGTTTGGCTTTACCCTAGTAATTCTACTAGATCTCCAATTCTTTATAATTGATAATACCTCAGGTAGTTATACAAATAAGAAACAGATATGAAACTGGTTACCTTATTTTCGCGTTATTTACTATGGACGCTGACATCTTTATCGAAAGTGAATCGAATGTCGCAAAATTTAAGACGGAGGCTGAATAACACCAGTTGAATAAGAGACGGTGGCATGTATACGACCTAAATTCGGACGTGTCTCTTCAAATAAACATTTTAAACGGGTTGAAAACTAATGTGTTGGGTAATCACGTTGTTTTACGACAACACAGACCGTCTTCATGTAGCTCCATGCAGAGAAGTGAGAGTCAATAAGAGGCAACTTGGTAGACACCTTAGAAAACTGCGGAATGCGGAGCTTGCAATCAAAACATGAGACTCGTGAGGAGAGTTCTCAGTTTTCAACCAAAAATGCCGTTTGCAAAGAAGTCAAATAAAAACGATATCAATTCCAGAAAAGTATGTTGATTGATAGGCTTAGAAAGCTGAAACTTTGTATATAGACTCAGCTGATGGGGTTTCTAATTGACAGATCGCATGAGCCAGTGACCACTAAATAGGGGCACACCCAAAAAATGTTTTCATCTTCTTTACCAGAAGCAAGATGCCTAGAAAGCTCAAACAATGTATACAGATTCCACCCTAAACATTTATTTTCATCTTCTTCTCCAGAAGCAAAAGGCTTAGAAAGCTGAACCTTTTTTTAAGATATTATGTTAGCATCTACACCAAAGCCTCACATTCCTTATAATAAGAAATTTACCTAAGTTTTCCTTTTTAGGATTCAACATGGATACTTTGAGTTAGCTGATTTTAAACAGGTAGTCAATTAAGTATTGAGGTAGCAATGTTTCTACTTATTTAAAATTCCACTTGCTACAATTTCTTACATGGTATATTTTTAGTGAAAATATCAACTTTGATTTATCAGCTGTCGTTTTGAAAGAATATATCTGAACTAGTGTATCCTCACTTGCCAATTCTTGTATTTAAAAATCCCTTTGCCGATTTTTATTATAAAATTCTAAGGGAGGGATCAACAGCTAGACATAACTGTTGCTACCATGTGAGAGACTGAAAGGCTAAAAAAGTAATTTTTAAACACTGTGTTTGCATATTAAACAAGATTTTATTGCTTATCATTAAGGTAACAATACAATATTTTGGTGGGTTTTTTTCCAGGTAGAACAGGAAGAGAGTGCTGTGTGTTTGAACTCTAAAACAAATGCTGTGATGATAAAAATACTTGCCAAACCTGGTGCCAAGTCAAATAGTATTACAGGTTAGTTGTTCTGTCATTTACCGTATTCGACGTGATAAGCGCCCGGGGCGTTAAAAAAATTGGTAAAAGGGGGCGCTTATTAAAACAATAAAAATTGACCTCAAGTTTAGTCTTCAAAGTGTTTTCTTACGATACATATGTCTTTGAAATATGGTTTTGTAACTTTTATCATTTTGATGGTGGCTGGGGGTCTTGAAATTCCCTGTATTCGTCACTTTAGTGGAAGTAAAAAGACTTATTGAAAGACTTTGTATTCGTCACTTTAGTGGAAGTAAAAATACTTATTGAAAGACTGAAAAAAACTTCTTCAGCATGCAAGGTAAGCAATGTTGAGAGGTGGGCGCTAAGTCAGGACGCGTATTGTTCAGTCAAAAACGTGGTGGGTGGGCACTTATAGGGGAGTGGGCGGTTATTAAGTCGAATACGGTAATTGTATTGATTTATTAGAAAATGTATATTAGAAAATTTACATTGCTTTGGGTTCCAGTTGCTTTGTTAGTCATAGAAGATTGTATTTATGGCAAACCTTTTATTGACAAAGTATTTGACATAGGTCATAGGTAATAGATGGCCAAAAAGATAATGATAATAATAATAATTTATTGCCTTTCCAGGAATTTGTTTTACATCAACATGCAGAGCTTGAAAACATTTATACAATCACATGAGATTTTTATATCAGTACATGAATAAATTATTTTCACATTTGTTTAATAGAGGTATTGTGTTTGGAATGAAAGATGTACAGGCTCTCTTAGTTTTTAATACTGGAACTTTGTAGCAGCAGCCTGAGGGGAGAAGGTGATATTCCGAATGTAGGTAGTGAGTTGGGTCAGATATAATTCTAACAGCTTGATTTACGATCTGCCGCTCATATATATCAGTTAAACAGTCAAACTTGACACCAGCGATCTTACCCGCAATGTTTACAATTTTGTTAACTTTTGATTTCATTTGAACAGAGAGAGACCTGTACCAACAGAGGATGAGAATGTTAAAATATTTTGAATAAATGTTTTATAAAATGTTGACATGACAGAGGAGTTTACATTGAAAGATCCGAGTTTACGCATGAGATGAAGACGTTGATGACATTTGTTACACAAGGCTGCAATATTAGAGTTCCATTTCAACTTAGAGTCAATGATGGTACTTAAATATTTATATTCCGACACAGTCTCAACGCATTCACAGTTAATCCTCACTGGAATCATTTTAGATGGTTTACTTCGAAAGTCAATAACCAGATCCTTCATTTTGGTTACATTTAAGAGTAAATAGTTATCTGTGCACCAAGTTGTGAAATTGTTTATGTCATCTTTATAAAGCTGTTCAGAAATATCGTTGTTTAGTTTCCCTATTATTGCAGCATCATCTGCAGATGACATTACTTTCCAAACAACATTCATGATTATTTCAGACACAAAAGCCTAAAAAGTAAAATCTATATGAAAAAACCTTTGAACAAATCAAAGATCATCAAAGGACTGAAAAACAACAAAAGTATATAACGGGGAACTAGCAGTGAGTTGATACTTGATCTTAAATTCATTGAATCTTTTGTTACCTTCTATGGTCTGAAATGATGAAATTGTGAAGTGCTAAAATGGTAAAATGAAACATTAGTGTCTTATGGGTAGTCTTGTTTGGTTAGAAAATTAATTTTTTTTAAGAATAGTGACTTTTCCTTATCATTCCAGACATCAGCCCTGAAGGAGTTGGAGTACAGATTGCAGCGCCCCCTGTTGAAGGGGCCGCAAACACAGAACTTGTTAAGTACATCTCCAAAGTCATTGGTGTCCGCAAGTCTGACGTCAGTCTGGAAAGGGTGTGTTCTTGTTCAATTCTCTTTCTGTAATTGTTCTGTAAGTATAGTCAATATGCAACATACATGCCAAAGAGTTAATCATTCTTATTTATTGTTATGGCGCATCGAATAAGAACTAACTATTTTTCGATAGTCATTATTTAAGGACCAATTAGGCATATTTAAGTGAAAATACTTGGAAAAGTAAATGCATACTGGCTTGCCACCAAGGTATACCGGTACTAAATTCATCTCTGTGCTAGCAAAAGAACCACCAGTGACATATGATATTGAGCTTTCACTCATGTTACTTTAACCTTTAGGATGATTAGAGTTCCTTCTTATGTGCAGTAGTACATTTATAGAGTAACTAAAGAGGGGTGGGAGACCCACCAAACATAAACACAAGACGCAAGCTTCAAGTAATTAACTCATGTTACCCGGTACGTTTCGTGAGCGTTAGCCCCCCTTCATCAGACGATTTTGTTTTTGTGATATACAGAGAAAGTGTGTCAAGTGTCGAAATTGCATAAGTTTGGTAAAAGTCATATGACACAATCCTGAGTGTAATAATTTCTCTATTACTGACTTCTTTTCCATTTAAAATGCATGGAAATATTCAGACAAAGGCGTGCTTACCTTGCTAGTACTCACTACCGGAGTTCACAAATAATGGTTTAATGATGTCACTGATGACAATATATAGTAACTCGAGCTGTAACAAATGTTGCTAGGCAAAAATGATATGCTCACATGTGCTCATATTGAAAATATGTCACCACTTATGATTCACCATGAGTAATAATTATTTTTTCTTTACCTACAAGGGGTTAATATTTTTGATATGATGCCAAAGGGCAATTTAAATATCATATTTTTATTGTGACCTCACGTCTATAAACAATGCTTTGATGTCACAGTTCGACTTTGACGTTGCGTTCCAAATGTGACGAGGCCTATGCTTTGAGGTTGATTTGGTTTATTCTCTTCAATTTCACGACTTTAGTGATAAACAGAATATTCTTATTTGTGCCTTTGACATACAATGGTCACGACACTCGTGTCCAAATATTAGAATATCCCTCAATCTAGCTCAGGTAATACTAACATATAGGCACTCGTGTCATAAACATAGTTTGTCATGGAGACTCGTATAATATCCTCTATTTATTGGAATGGGTAAGGACAGCATGAAATTTTCATCTCCTGGGGATTGCACAGAAAGATGCTTTGGCTGCAGGTAAACCTTCAGCAGAAGAGTATGAGATAGTTAACCTCTGTGAGAAGAAAGAACAACTACTGTTTGTAAACTTTCAAATGTAAGGCATTAGCCAGTATTTGTCTTTTGATTATGTATGTGCATGTAGAGTGTTACTGCTTATCGATTTTTCTTTTATGTTTTTGAAGGGTTCAAAGTCAAGAAACAAGACGCTTGAGGTAACAGGGGAGGTAACTATTACAGCAATCCTGGAGAAACTCAGTAATGAGATGGGAAATGGATGATGCGATCAGGAGGACAGAATATTTTAATGAAAAAAATGCTACTACTGTGTAACATGTTTGTTCTGTGTTACATGTTTGTTTATTTATGATGAGGCAGAGACATCTTATTTTAAAGGCATTAGGAAAACTGGGAATTGTCACATCTCTTAATTCAAAGGAAAAATCAGCTAGTTAAGCACTTTCTGAGCCAATATTTGTTATTTCAAGCTTGACGGAAGGTCTTCATATTGGAGTTTAAAAGATGGATCTGTCAAGTGTGTAAGGAATGAACATATTGAATAAAAGAAGAAATATTTTGTAGTTTAAATGGTATGTGGCTATGATTAGATTTGAATTGGATTTATTGATGAAAGATCGATGACAAGTACTTGAGCAAGCTCCATGACAATTATCTTTGAATACTTCTACCATCGTGGCTGTCTTTCAAACAGGTATTGTTGTCAGTTCATTAAAATATTTGAAATTTAGTTACAGATAACCTTTACCACAGGCCTATATGAAGAAAAACTTGTTTTAAAAAGTAAATTCTGTGTTTTATATGGATAAAAAAGTTATAAAGATGTTTTTGGTTTGAAGAAATAAGTTTTTATATAAGAATGAGTTTGAAAAAATGAAATGTTGAAACAATGCTATGTGAAATTTAATAAAAAAAATTTTATGAAACGTGTTTTGCGATTCTTTTTCCTTTGTTACTCTTCAAAGTTAGACAAGTTAAGAAATTACAGTTATTGAAGTTGACATGCAGTTATTGAATTTCACAGTCAAGGAAAGCACAAGTCGTATCGTAGAAATCTCACCGTGATGGTGCCAATAAAAGTCAGAATATTTGTGATTTCACTCAACCACGCAGGCAAAACTATCAACTGAAGTGACATTCAAACTAACTAAATCTCAACCTTGAGTTCAAATGAGATTGAGAAACCAGTGTTGAAGTTGTTTTATTTCAGAAACAATATCATGTAAATCATTTCTGATGAACAAATATTCATTCATACATGAAAAAAAAATTAATTCACACACCCCGACAAAGTCTGATACAATTAATTGAAATATTATATATATATCCTTAATCATATCCCCCTTAGTCTCCCTTCACACCTTATAAAACCAGAATTCAAATATATGGCTCATAAATAAATTAAAACTAAAATCTGATAATTTAATATAATAAATTTAAAGGAACGTAATTTTCTTCAAACATTATTTTGATATATGAATGAAGAATTATCTTTATTTTAATTTCACTTCACTTGACCAAATAAAGACAAATGAATTGTTGAACATTACTGTGCTATCTATAGCTATCAATCTGTGATTGAACAATATGAGTCAGTTTTTGGCTTTTCTCTCTATATGGATTCACCAGTGGTTCAAGTTTTTGATAGTTAAGTTTAGCATCAATGCCAATTTTAGGAAGAGAACTTTTCTTCTCTTTACCGGTAATAGATGGAACAATGCCTGTCTTTCCAACTGCCATGGGTTCAACCTGAACTCCGACCTTATTCTGTTCATCTTTACGATCTTGCTCACCATTACTGATAGGACTCTCCGTGTTCCTGGCTCTGTTCGAAGGATCAATTGCAGAGGTTTCCTCTCCTTTCTCTCTGCTGGTTTCTTCTACAGCTTCATTTGCTGTTTGGATACCTGTATCTGTTGCCTCATAGTTCTCCTGTGATCCCTCTTTGCTGTCTCCCTCCATATCGGTTTCTTCACTTGCAACTGTCTTTTTATTGTCCTTTTGAGTGTTGATATTCTTGCTTGTTCCCCCTTTGACTTCCTCTCCTTCTGTCTCTTCCTTACCTTCTGTCTCTTTCTTTCCTTCTGTCTCCTCCCTCCCTTCTGTCTCCTTTCCTTCTGTCTGTTCCTTGCCTTCTGTCTCCTCCCTTCCTTCTGTCTCCTTTCCTTCTGTCTGTTCCTTGCCTTCTGTCTCCTCCCTTCCTTCTGTCTCCTTTCCTTCTGTCTGTTCCTTGCCTTCTGTCTCCTCCCTTCCTTCTGTCTCTTTCTTTCCTTCTGTCTCCTCCCTTCCTTCTGTCTCCTTTCCTTCTGTCTCTTTCATTCCTCCTGTCTCCTCCCTTCCTTCTGTCTCCTTTCCTTCTGTCTCTTTCTTTCCTTCTGTCTCCTCCCTTCCTTCTGTCTCCTTTCCTTCTGTCTCTTCCTTGTCTTCTGTGTCTTTCTCGCCTTTTGTCTGTTCCTTGCCTTCTGTCTCCTCCTTTCCTTCTGTCTTTTGACTGACCTTTGTCTTCTTTTCATGGTCTGTCTCCTTCTTTCCTTCTTTTGTCTCCTTCTTTCCTTCTTCTGTCTCTTTCATTCCTTCTGTCATTTCTTTGGCTTCTGTCTCTTTCTTGCCATCTATATTTTCCTTTCCTTTTGTCACTTCTTTGGCTTCTGTCTCTTTCTTGCCTTCTGTATCTTCCTTTCCTTTTGTCTCTTCCTTGGCTTTTGTCACTTCTTTGGCTTCTGTCTCTTTCTTGCCATCTGTTTTTTCCTTTCCTTTTGTCTCTTCCTTGGCTTCTGTGTCTTCCTTGGCTTTTGTCTCCTTCTTTCCTTCTTCTGTCTCCTCCTTCCCTTCTGTCTCCTTACCTTCTGTCTCCTTCGTTCCTTCTGTCACTTCCTTGGCTTTAGTCACTTCTTTGGCTTCTGTCTCTATCTTGTCATCTGTATCTTCCTTTCCTTTTGTCTCTTCCTTGGCTTCTGTGTTTTCTTTGCCTTTTGTCTCCTTCTTACCTTCTGTCACTTCCTTGGCTTTTGTCACTTCTTTGGCTTCTGTCTCTTTCTTGCCATCTGTATCTTCCTTTCCTTTTGTCTCTTCCTTGGCTTCTGTGTTTTCTTTGCCTTTTGTCTCCTTCTTACCTTCTGTCTCCTTCGTTCCTTCTGTCACTTCCTTGGCTTTTGTCACTTCTTTGGCTTCTGTCTCTATCTTGCCATCTGTATCTCCCTTTCTTTCTGTCTC
The DNA here is from genome assembly GCA_921293015.1 of Phorcus lineatus. Lineage (NCBI taxonomy): Eukaryota > Metazoa > Mollusca > Gastropoda > Trochida > Trochidae > Phorcus > Phorcus lineatus. The sequence goes on along the minus strand of OV121081.1, from coordinate 2,768,144 downwards.
CTCCTTGGCTTCTGTGTTTTCTTTGCCTTTTGTCTCCTTCTTACCTTCTGTCTCCTTCGTTCCTTCTGTCACTTCCTTGGCTTTTGTCACTTCTTTGGCTTCTGTCTCTATCTTGCCATCTGTATCTTCCTTTCCTTTTGTCTCTTCCTTGGCTTCTGTGTTTTCTTTGCCTTTTGTCTCCTTCTTACCTTCTGTCACTTCCTTGGCTTTTGTCACTTCTTTGGCTTCTGTCTCTTTCTTGACATCTGTATCTTCCTTTCCTTTTGTCTCTTCCTTGGCTTCTGTGTTTTCTTTGCCTTCTGTCTCCTTCTTACCTTCTGTCTCCTTCGTTCCTTCTGTCACTTCCTTGGCTTTAGTCATTTCTTTGGCTTCTGTCTCTATCTTGCCATCTGTATCTTCCTTTCCTTTTGTCTCTTCCTTGGCTTCTGTGTTTTCTTTGCCTTTTGTCTCCTTCTTACCTTCTGTCTCCTTCGTTCCTTCTGTCACTTCCTTGGCTTTTGTCACTTCTTTGGCTTCTGTCTCTATCTTTCCATCTGTATCTTCCTTTCCTTTTGTCTCTTCCTTGGCTTCTGTGTTTTCTTTGCCTTTTGTCTCCTTCTTACCTTCTGTCTCCTTCGTTCCTTCTGTCACTTCCTTGGCTTTAGTCACTTCTTTGGCTTCTGTCTCTATCTTGCCATCTGTATCTTCTTTTCCTTTTGTCTCTTCCTTGGCTTCTGTGTTTTCTTTGCCTTTTGTCTCCTTCTTACCTTCTGTCTCCTTCGTTCCTTCTGTCACTTCCTTGGCTTTTGTCACTTCTTTGGCTTCTGTCTCTATCTTGCCATCTGTATCTTCCTTTCCTTTTGTCTCTTCCTTGGCTTCTGTGTTTTCTTTGCCTTTTGTCTCCTTCTTACCTTCTGTCACTTCCTTGGCTTTTGTCACTTCTTTGGCTTCTGTCTCTTTCTTGACATCTGTATCTTCCTTTCCTTTTGTCTCTTCCTTGGCTTCTGTGTTTTCTTTGCCTTCTGTCTCCTTCTTACCTTCTGTCTCCTTCGTTCCTTCTGTCACTTCCTTGGCTTTAGTCATTTCTTTGGCTTCTGTCTCTATCTTGCCATCTGTATCTTCCTTTCCTTTTGTCTCTTCCTTGGCTTCTGTGTTTTCTTTGCCTTTTGTCTCCTTCTTACCTTCTGTCTCCTTCGTTCCTTCTGTCACTTCCTTGGCTTTTGTCACTTCTTTGGCTTCTGTCTCTATCTTGCCATCTGTATCTCCCTTTCTTTCTGTCTCCTCCTTTCCTTTTGTCTTTTGACTGACCATTGTCTTTTCTTTGTGGTCTGTCTCCTCCTTTCCTTCTGTCTTCACCTTTCCTTCTTTTTCTTTCTTGGCTTCTGTCTCCTTTTTACCTTCTGTCTCTTCCTTTCCTTCTGTATTCCGATTGTCTCCTGTCTGCTCCTTGCCATCTTCTTTGTAATCTGTCTCCCGATTCTCTCCTGTCTTTTCATTGTTATCTACCACTTTATGGTCATTTACTGTCTTGGTACCATTCTGTTGTTTTCCCTCATCTATGTCTGTCTTATTTAATTCAATACCCCTTGCATGAGAATCATTATGAACAATTGTATTATTGTTCTGTTGGTATTGACTTTCTACGCGATTTCTCAAGTCATCGTTATCTTCTTGGAAGGTATCCTTTCCTTGTTTTGTGTGATCTTTGTCTGTGACTTCATCCAACTCTCCTTCGTACTTTCTGTACTGATCTCCCATCTCATCACCTTTTTGTACTTCCAAAAGATCGTCTTGTGTGGAATTATTTTCTGAATTTCCATCTAAGCTATCATTAGTTCTCCTGTCCTGGCCATTTTCTTGTAGAATGTCTTCCCTCTCTGTGTCCTTGGCACCTACAAAATAAATAGAACATAAACATCAACACAGTTAAGGGGACAATTCGACATAAGGATTTTTTTTAGGCCAAATATCGCATTAGAATCCATTTAAACAATGTTCCTGAGAGTATGATGTCAGTTGAGCTTGACCATTTCAGTTGTGCACATTTAATCAAAAAGAAAGGGCACAAAGCAGTGGATTCATTCATTGGTGCTATTGATAGCTGGTCTTCGATCCAATGAAAAAATTCTTTCTTTCTCTGTAGATTTTTTAATTCTTCCAAACTGGTTTACCTTCAAAGCTGCTAAAAAATTTAATTCTTCTGATCTATAAATCTTGCTGACTATCCAGAGCCTGAGAGGAAGATGACAGTTTGAGGAATTATATAGTCATGACAACACTTCTACTTTTAGAGAAATAAGTTTTAAATGATACAACATGATCAATGCGATCAACATCACTTAGGTATGTAAGGCTACAATCACTCACATTGCATCTTAAAAAATAGATCCATTTGCTCTGTAGCTCATCAGATCATCTATAATTTATATCATATCACTGAGCCACCATATGAGTTACCACATTGCCACCATTTAAAATCAATTATTATGATCCAAATCAGCAACGGCAGTCTCATTGAAATATAATCTGTTGCGTGAGCCGTAAGGTTTGCCTCTGACATAATTCAAATCAGCCAATCGGCGAATTCGCCCCGTAATCTATGGTGCAGCCAAATTGCATTTTGCTTGTACGCTTTTCAGATCTCGGAAACCAAAACCTTCCGACTGTTTTCCGAATGTTGAACTGCCTAAATACCCGAATTAATGTATTTTATGTACATTTGATTTACCCTAGCTCGGTTTGTTGGACAATTAAGTCAAATTGAAAGCTATGAAGTTATCTTTCGCAATGCAAACTCTGCATTCCTCAACGTTATCCTTTAGTAGACCGTAACAATCCAAATGCTTATTCTGGAAACAGATATACTGAATAAACATTTAGTCTCTAAGTTTGTAGTAATCATTGAATAATATTAAATTTCATGAAACAAATTAACCATAAACATGCTGAGAAACAAAAACAACCAAACATGTACAAATACAGATACTAGGTTTTGAAATAATTATATATTAGTCATATGCGACGTTTTTATGCTAATGAGACTGACCGTTGTTTCGTCAAAGACTGAAATGTTATAACTAAATCTGCCGAGTTTCAACTTCTACTTGCGTCATCACATGCAATCTCTTTGAAGGCCACCAAGAGACGCGCATAGTGATTGCTAGAAGGTATCTGCGGCAAGCCAATGAGATTTAGAGTTTAAACAGAAGCAAAGGTTAACCTGACGGCTTGAGTAAGGGAGCCTAGTGAGATCTATTATCCGCGTAACGTAGTGCAGCAATATTAGATTTTATTTTAATGAGATTGCAGCAAAGGAGTCTACACACAAGGTTTCAGCTTTCTAGGCCTTTAAATTCTGGAGAAGATGATCAAAATAAGTTTTTTGGGCATGGTCCCTGTGGCCCTTATTAGAGGACACAAGGTCACCAAACCTATGGATTAGAATCCCCATCAGCTGAGGAGTCTTAACACAAGGTTTCAGTTTTCTAGGCCTTTTGCTTCTGGAGCAAAAGAAAAGTTTTTGAGGGCATGGCCCTTGTGGCCCCATAAGGGGTCACAAGGTCAGCAAATCTATAACTTAGAATCCCCATCAGCTATGGAGACTTTAAAGATTCAGCTTACTAGGATTTTTGCTTCTGGCAAAGAAGATGAACACAGGTGATTAGTATAATATAGGCTGTGGCCTCAATGGCCTTTTTAGGGATCACAGGGTCACCAAATCTACAGTACAAAGTAAAAACCTTATTAGCCAAGGAGTCTGTACACAAGATTTAAGATTTCCTGGTTTTGTAGAAGTAGATAAAATATTGCAAATGATACGGACAGACAGACACCATGCCATGCCATAAGCCCGTCATGCCTTTCAGGCCAGATGAGCTAAAATTATTTCATTTGTCTACATATTGTTCTTTTTGGTCTTAACCTTTGGCATTTAAGGCCTAATTAGCTCCAGAACCAAAGCCTCTTGTTTTCTAGGAAATGCTTTTAAAGTTCAGCAATTAATATCTCTGACCAAATTGCAATTTCTTGGTTAGAGATAAGCCTTCTCATCACTGCCTCTTGAAATCACTCTCATCACAGTGAAAATATCACAAAGGGATGACATTACTTGTTATATGGTATGATGTCACTTTAACAATCAATGTTACGTCCTTGCTGTTGCTAAGTGATTATGTAATAATGTTATGATGTCTCAAGAATACCCATTAGTGAAGCAATTTTGGACGTAAATCACCACAACGGAGGCATATGATAAACAGAATATTTTTGTTTTTCAGTCAAAAATATCTCAATATTTACCTTCTTGCAAAGGAATCAATTTTGTTTTTGAGGGACCACTAGAAGTTGTCACCTCTACTGTTGTGGTTGTCGCTGGTGTTGTCACCTCATCTGTTGTGGTTGTCGCTTGTGTTGTCACCTCAACTGTTGTGGTTGTTGCTTGTGTTGTACTGGTTGTGGTTGACTCATTACCTAAAGAAATTACTTTTAAAAATTCAAATTGAACAGATATGAAATTGTATAAAAGAAAATGGGTTCACATTATTATCTCGTACGTACTATATATATGTTGTCGTATTTTAACCTTACAATCAACTTGTTATTTCATGCCTTGGTGTGTTGTAGGGAGGTGGGTCAGCATGGGTCTGTAGCTCATCAAGTTGATGATGATTTACATTGTATTGATCAAACAACTACTGGGACATAAACAAAGTTTCTATTGAGCTACAGTGATGATATCTTTTATTTTTACTGTGACCGTTGAAGAAGGAAATTCAGCTTTTCTTGACTGGTATCATGATAATCTTATCCTGTGAGGTAGAAAGTTATCACTAATATTATCACAAGTGGAGCAAAATAAAAAATCACTAGTGGGAGAGAGTAAAAAGGATATAACAAATTCAGGGATTGGGGAAAGACACCTTTGACAATGGACCATTTTCAGGACTTTGAGTCATTCTCAGAATTTTGAATGGGCCATTCCCCATGAAGCAATGGTAAAATTTCTAATTTGAATGGGCCATTTTTGCATCTAATATGCAAAATGGCCCGTTGCCCCTGCTTTTCCAAATCCCTGTAAATTTATTATTATATCAAATTTACCAATGCCAATCAATGAAATAAAATCTGATATTTGACAAACATCTTTAAATGTCCTCTATATTATGATGCAATTATTATTTTTAAATTAGCCTGCAATGAATGGTTATAAAACAATGAAAACATACAGTGATAATGTGCTGTTTGAGGTTTGACTACACACAGTTACAGAAAACAATTGCCTTTATAGGACATTAGAAATAAGGTGATAAGCTTTGAAGGAGCATCCATAATAAAATTCTCCTAAATTTCCCATATCTTTTGGGCTAGTTTGAAATTTGATTTCTAGACCTATATGATTTATTCCACATAACATTCTGTCATATCTTATAAAGGGTACTCTTAATACACTGTGCTTGAGTATCTTAGCATTCCTTGTTGTATTTGAGGCAAGGTTCAACCAAACAAGCTGTGTTCCTTTGTAAGGGCCTTGGAGTCCAAATATCTACAATTAAGATTCCGTAAGAAGCTGGTTTTTAAAATGAATTTAAGAACCTTGTGAATATTTTAAGGGGCAACATCACAAAATCTCCATTTTTTTCTCCACTCTCCAAAGTCATTCAAGTGTTTCTCCAGAAGAAGAAACAAGCACAAGAGGACACCAGACAATGTGCCATGCCATTAGATATCAAGTCTCGAGATTTTGAAGTGTGGATGAATTGGAAACCTGAAAAGTTTTTTGACAACAGACAAATTAGGCTCCCTGTTGGCTGAGGAGTTTTCAGTTGTTTAGGCCTTTTTTTTGTAATCAAGATGAAATTGGTTTTTAGGGGGACAGGGGCATATGTTGTTCTTATAAGTAGTCACAAGATCACAATATATATGAATGGGAAGTTTTAAAAGCTTGGGACAGCATACCAAATGTACAATTTTCATTACCAATTGGCCAAGGTTACTGTATACAAGATTTCAACTTTTTAGTATCGAAAGTGACTCCATGTCATCTGGCATTTCAGGCCTGCAAAGGAAAACAATATTAAGCTTGGGGATACAGCTGTTCTGGAAAAACTTGATTGTGAAAAGTTTATATGTATACGTAGCCAGGGCAATAAACAATGACAGGCAGATAACATAAGCTCACTTGGCCAGATATGTAAACTGCATGTGGTAAATAAGGCATGCCAATTATAAAATATCATGGAATCTAAACTACATGATCTTTACTAAACAAAACTGTAGTTGCAAGTACCTAGGTGTGATTATTGATATTGACACTTTTAGAATGTTTACTAGTGAAGTGGTTATGGGTAAACACATTAAGAAATTCACACTAAATACGATTAAAAGTTATTCAAATGTTCAACTATTCGTAATAAGTCATTTATAATAAGCCATGCAATAAAAAATTTATAAATTCCTAAATACATACCTATGAATTTAACTTCAGGGTTAATGAAATTAGGCCTATGTTTTCTTTCACTTGAAAGTGATCCAGAAATTCGACATTTCTTTTTCTTTAATCTCATTGCTGTTTCACATAAGATCTTTTGTCTTCTTTTTTCTCTTTCTGCAGGAGAACCTCTTATATAATTCAAAAGCTTTGCTTTCCTCCTCTGATTCCTCTCCACCAATGATGAAATTGTTCGGAGCTTTGATAGCTCGCCTTCAAGGTCAATGACATCATTTGGATCATTTTCACCATGTTTGTTTCTTTGATTCGATATATGATGTTTCCTCTTATTTTCATCATCAAACTCTCGTTCAATGTGAAGTGTTTTACGTGAAACTTCTGCTGAACCCTTGGAATGTCTGTTTCCACCCTGCACATTCTGCAATAAGTTGTCCAGAGATTTGTCCAGGGTGTCCTCCACAGACTTGTCAACATCATCCACAGTTTCTCTATAAAATTTAGACATTTTGTCTTCAACAAAGACTGAAAACAGTTAGGCCTAATTGTGTTGTTCAAGCAAAGGAATTTTTGACATGATAGGTAAGCTTCATCCATGGGCCCCGCTAACAGAGTCCCCTATGTATAGACTATTGTCAATAGTCTATACATGTATAGGGGACTCTGTTAGCGGGGCCCATGGCTTCATCCTGGACTTTAATTTACAACACGTTTTTTTAATAAGACTCCATTTGAAGACACACAAAACAATTATAAACAAGTAATTATCTTCCAAATAAGTTATCCTCATTTAAACTCGACACATGAACTGCTGCTTGTAAAATGTTGGTATCTACTGTAGGCCTAACATGTTTGAAAATAAACATGACCAATGTGAAAAGATACGTAAATTTCATGAAAACAATTCCCCACAATTGTCCCTTTGTTACCTTTTCCATCTTTTGTTCGGTGCTGCATCCAATGTGCATATGATATTTATGATAGAAATGATAAATAAAAGTTGTTTACTCATTATGTCAGCCTGATAGAATCACATTTTCGATCCGTTCATTATTTTTGTGAAGTGTTTTGGTGTGAATTACGTCATCAAATTTGTCGATGACGTCATAAGAATTGCTGTGATGGAACATAAACATTCTTCACTGTGAAAAAAAACGAAATAAGAAGGCATTATCAATGGTCCGAATGGAGGTCAACAAAACTAAAGAGAGATAGATTATGATGATAAAGCGATGAAAGAACGAAGAATCATTTTAGCTTATTTAATATGTAAATCACACCCAAAAAAAATACCCTCATTAGAAAAAATACAAAAAAGCCCTGACCAGTGCCCCGGCCTTCTCATTCTTTTTATAACCTTAATTTAATATTAAGGTCAAATGTTTATAGTCGTACCAGATATTCAAGGCCATACAATGGAAATAATCGATTTTCGATTGCTTTATTTATATTGTATCATCCGTAATCAAAACAAAACCTAAAGCATACTACAAAAATAATTATCCTTTTCTGTTTTTCTTGATAACATAAATTGGACGCGTTTGAATACAGATAATGCAAGCATTGATGTTTGTCGTTTATAAGAAAACAGAATCTGGAAAGAAGACTTCTTACGTCGTAATGACTGGTTGGAAATGAGAATTGTTTTCAAACCTTGACAGGAAATGAAAACTAATTTTTATGTAAACGGAAAAAAACAAAGGAATTGCGCAACCAGACACGCATGTTGATAAATTTTCATCTAATCAATTAAAACTTCTGATAACGATTTGACCGTGCGTTTTATTAAAATTGTCAAATCTTACACTACGGAAAATGAGATCTGACATTTTATTTTATAAAAAAAGTTTGAAGGTTTGAAATAAACACGAAAAAGACTACTTAAGTTATATAAAATTATATCACTCATTTCAAAATCTTTTATATAAAAGTTGATTTGAGGTGACTGCTGCTGTAATCATACATTTTCCTTAATTTATCAAAGCTAGTTCTTTAGAAGTTTCATTGTGACATGATTTTTCAATCAGGGAAATAAGATATTTATCTGCCAAGTGTAATAACGCGATAAGTAATAATGATTTGATAATATTGTTGAGTCTTTTCAGTTTTTGGAAATATCGATGTCAAAGCTTTCGCCAGTCTGATTAGACGATTATAAAAAACTGGGGTATAAAAGGTGTCTTGATAGCCGAATAAAAGTGTATAATTTTTCATATTTTGGCTCTTCCGATACTTACTTGTGATATGAATACAGATAACATTTCGCAATAATCAAACGTAAACGTTTTCGCCTCCTCTTAAAAGCTTTAAACATATCATTTTTTCTGTCTGTCGGTATGTATGTCTGTCTGTCGGCATTTTACAACAGTTTAATGTCTTAAACATCTTTTTGTATTGTCACACATAAATATTTTCTCTGAAAATTTCTGTACACCTATTTTTTAGTTTTCGTATTTCGGAGAGTATCGTATTGGAATTCATTGGCAGGATTCACCCCTCTCTGAAATAAGCTCTGCGAGTAACATTTCCAGGAGTGAATGACTTTGATAGTGGCCCGAATGCTATGCAGCAACCGGATGGGGTTGTAAGTAAACTGCGATCCGCGAGGACGTCTACAGGGTTATTATCGTCATTCAGATATCCCCGCGTTAGATCCTGCTTTATCTTAGGTATCCCGCAACCATATAATATACGGAACCTATCTTTTACATATGTAGTCCTACCATCGACTGCCAGGCTTTGAACGTCTTCCAGTATGCCGCCTATTAGGTAGGTCATTCGGAATTTTGTCCTTTCAAGTATAATTTTATGTTTTATTTCTCGTACATATATTCATATCAAATGTGTTTATCATTCACTTTTTTTGCTCAATGATATCATATTTGGTCATTGGCTTTTAGGACCCCTGTGAGGAACAATGCATCCAAATGTCATATATATATATATATTTCAGTTTTGACCTTTAGGAGATTTGATGGTTTCTTGCCATTCAAATGGGACCCTAGTCAAGAAATGAAATTCCGATACCTTGTGTTCATGAACTCCAAATCGGAAATTGGTAAATCTAAACTTTATCTTTTTTTTAATTAGCCATGTCCCATTAGATATGAACTTGTATCTCATCGTGTGGTATCTATTTCTCCACATGTGGACTCAATTCTGTGATCGGTCTGACATCCTTAGTAATGCAGGCAATAGTGGTTGTCATGACGATATATGCAGGGAAACGTTTGTCTTGCAGGTTACTGTGCCAGTACGTATCCATAACGTTATGAGCTGTGTGCGATACAATCAGCATGTCGTCAGGTTATGTAAGCAATGCTGTAGGTAACAAGTAAGAAAGAATGATGAACAGATTGTGGCTTGATGAGCGTTTACGTTGTAGAACTAATTAAATGGTTGTAAACATGGTCGGTATTGAAGATTTTGTTGTGGATGTGCCAAATAAAATATTAGAACAATTCAATTAAAAGATAACATATTTTTAAAATAGAATTTTGTGGTGTCAAGTGAAACCGAATAAGAGTTGTATGGAATAGTCATGCCATTTGGGTAAGAAATAAGTTCTAAAACGTCTTTACATGACATTGTTGGCAACAGGAGCAACACGTTCTTGACGACAGTGCTGGTTGTGTGTGCAGTAGATAACACTTGATGGATAGTTTGTGCTGTGAATAAAATTATGATTTGCTTTTGACCAGCGTCAAAGTGTAAGATGAGGGCTATTATGTCAGAGAAAATATAACGTGACGGTAGTCAATAATACATAATTCCTTCAGATCATAGACGAGTGACAAGAAACACCTCAATAGGAGACTAGGGAGAGAATCAATGATTTGATTTCGATGAGATTGAAATGACATTGACTGTTATTTGTACATTGTTAAATCGGTTAAAGGTCATAAAAAATTGCAGAATGAAATTGGCTGTTTAATGGTAAAGGTTGTAGAAGATGACGATTATACCAAGATTACCACATTACTACACCATGGCATACTCACATGATCAGAGAAGCATGTTCTCTGGTTGACACTTTAAGTCCTTCTCCAGGAGGATGTCTGCAGTAAAAGCCTTACAGTGTAAGGATTCACTCAGTAGGGCTTGACTAATACACATCACGTGTGAAATTTTAACCGTGAACATAAAAATCACATGGGTGAAGGTGCAATACTTTCTATGTTGAGAATTTGAAACATTACTTAGAAATAATATATATAGCACTCAGGTCGGCGCAGTAATTATATTTAACGAATTTTAAAGATAGCTTTGTTACAGTATAGAATCATTTCGGTGAAATGATAGTCAATAAATTTTGGTTTCTGAATATTTGAATCTTGATTTGGAAATAATGTGTAAATCACTTAGGTCTTGGAGACAGACAGAGTATCTCTTAACGCTGCTTCATGTCGGTCAGCGCACCTGTGTATTCAGCTATCTCAGCAGGTGGGGTATTGTCTGCAGCTCTGACGTCATACCTACAACTCAACCAGTCCGTTGTCTGGTTCTGTATACCTGGAATACACGGTTATTGGACGATATAGGTGTATATCTCCCTCGGATGTGTATATAGACAGATCAGTATGATTCTATAGCAAATCTGCTTGACCTCTGCCCACTTTATAAATATCGCCAGGTGAAAACGGCTTATTTAAAGGGCAATATACAACTCCGGCGTGTATATGTAACTGTAGTAAACATGACCCTTGAACTTTCACATAAACAATGACAAGACGAGGATGTGATGATTTCTGATGTTTTGTTTTGGCGATAAGTTGAAATCTGTTGACGGCTTACATCAAACTGTAGGTTTCTATCGCCGTGTTTTATTGGCATATTGGCATTTCGTATCCCTTCCATGACAGGGGATGTCTGTTAACACCACACAAACAGTTGGCGTTTAGTTCGTTTTTATACTAAAATAATCATCATAGTCCTTTGTAAAGAAATCCATATATGTTATGTATAAATATGTGAAATATGTTGAGTTTGATAACTGATGACGAGTCTCGATGGATAAGAACTTTGGACCAAGTAAAACATTGTACCGGTATTCTGTTTCTCTTTGAAGACAAAGACTAATACGAGTAGTTTATCAACAAATGAATGATATTTTTCTCTGTAGATTGAATTGGCAATTAAATGTTTAATTTATTCTTGATACGCTATTTCTATCGACTTACTGCCCAATTATTGGCAAGTAAATAAGTAGGAATTTTATATTGCAAATTTGTTCCTTCATGTTCTTTGAATCAATTGTTTGTTAAAAATCCACTTCTATGATGGACATGAGCCGTTCATATCACATGTTTCATCCTCGTGTTTGATGGACGTTGGCCTGCTCTCGTTGTAATATAAAGTATCAATAAAACAAGATGTTTAAACATATATAGACTTGTCCTTCCTTTGATGTCTACACCATCAATACTCCTCAACATGTATTTGCCTGCAATAAATATTTTAACTTTCCTTTGAATTGATACTCCGTGTATTTCAAGTACTCAAATTACAGATGTATGTACTTAAGTGACATGCCGGACTATCCTCTATAGTGTGTCCTAGAGTATCAGGTTACTAATGGATCTTACATTCCGTCATAAATTGTCAAGGCTGGTAGATAATGATGTTAACTATATAGCGGGTATGTAAAGGTTGGTTGATAATGATGTTAACTATATAGTGTACATGTAAAGGTTGGTAGATAATGATGTTAACTATCTATTGTACATGTAAAGGTTGGTTGATAATGATTTTAACTATCTAGTGTACATGTAAAGGTTGGTAGATAATGATGTTAACTGTATAGTGTGAATGTAAAGGTTGGTTGATAATGATGTTAACTGTATAGTGTGAATGTAAAGGTTGGTTGATAATGATGTTAACTATATAGTGTACATGTAAAGGTTGGTAGATAATGATGTTAACTATCTAGTGTACATGTAAAGGTTGGTTGATAATGATGTTAACTGTATAGTGTGAATGTAAAGGTTGGTAGATAATGATGTTAACTATATAGTGTACATGTAAAGGTTGGTAGATAATGATGTTAACTATCTAGTGTACATGTAAAGGTTGGTTGATAATGATGTTAACTGTATAGTGTGAATGTAAAGGTTGGTAGATAATGATGTTAACTATATAGTGGGCATGTAAAGGTTGGTAGATAATGATGTTAACTATAAGTGTGCATACAGCAATTTCCCTAATCATTATTCGTAGTATTCTACGATATGTAGCTTTATGATCACAAAGATGACCGAACATAATAAAGAATATTATTTGATTTTGTAACTGAAAGAATGTTTAAAATATTATAAGATTCGATAGAGGACTTTGTTCGGCGTTTACTCCGAGTCGTTGCTTTTCAAATTTAGAAAGGACCGAAGACTCTTGGTAAATTTATAATTTTTGTTAAGCGAAAGAGTTTTCAAAATGTCATCTGTTAGATTCAAAAGAGGAAATTTTTCATTTTGGTCATACCAGTCATATGTTATATATAAATCCTGAATGAGAGGACACGTGGTGGTAATATCGCGGTTAAATGTTCTACTACATGCTAATAATTGTATTTTTAAAAACGTGAAACACTAAATTGCATATCTGTGATAAGAAGTTAATTTATTCAATTAATTATTATTCAATTCAACGATGTCCCGATTAAGGTATTCGCTGCCGGAAGTCCGTGCTCCTTGTAAGATCGCTCTCTGCCACACACCTAAATTTCCCCTATCAATCGACCTTTACCAATATAATCTGAAAAGGTTCTGTCTTTTCTTGCAATCTGACAGGAGGGTCCGAGTTTACACCACGTTCTATGTATGTATATATCATGTACCGACAAGTTCGGTCAAGTATCCTCGGGGTAGTTCCTTATCAGCCATCTGGTCTCGCATCTTTCACTCGGCGCCATCACTCCTCGGAATATCACCTTCATGAAAATTTGCGGAAACTGTTAATCAGTATCTTTTTCTAGATGTTTAAAAGGACTTTTTGGTATTAAAACATCTTGGTAAACAGACAATTGCTTGATATATATGTTAGACTCCACGCCGAAACGTCGCCCTATTGCAATAAAGAAGTTGTAAATCCAATTTTAAACGTTTTTCAAAAGAGTAGCTTTAGAAAGAGCACGGTTTCCTATTATGTCTGTGTCATTTCTTCATTTATTAATTGGCCAGTTTCAAATGATTGAATTTATACAATCACAAAAAAAGTTTTATAAAACTGTCAAGCTGGCCAGATACTCAATTACCTCTATGGGAATAATTTTCTTGGCTTACAATAACAAATGCCTCGAGATTTGCTGAAGTATATACCAAGAATGTATATAACGGCTCCAGGAACGAACATGATGAGAGTTACTTCAGAATATAATTAATTTCCCTTTAAACCGATATCTGTACTGGAGACACTGATGAAACAAAGTGGTAAATAAATAAAAAATAATGAATAATAAATAAATTCTTTTTAATAGAAGAATTATTTGTCATTAATGAAAATGTTCTTGTCATGCCCTTTAGCTTATAACTGTATCTAACCCAAATTAAAGCCAAATATACAATGAAATATACATTATGTTTAACTAGCGTTATCGTTAAGAAATTTTTCAAAGAGTAATAACAATTGTCTATCGTGTTCAGAACACTTGGAATTAATCCACACTTAGAGTTTTAAATCTATGTTAATATGTATATTAACGCAGTCATGGTGCATAAGACAGGTTAATTACTAACGCTAGTGTAAGCAATGGAATATCAAGCATTGCGACCGTGATGTGTAAATGACATGTTTGACGAGTACCAAGCATCATCACGGTATATACTATCACCCTCTTGGCAGATACACCGAGGACGCTAAAGCACTTAGCCAAGCAATTTCTGTGATATCAGTCCCAAGGCCATGACCAATCAGTACAGTGTTTCGTTATTCCACCTTCTTCTCCTCCATCTGTTGCTCCCTGTATCAACTCGTTCAGTCTCCATCTAGGGAAATTACCTTCATTAACAGTGTAAGAATAGAGGACACTGATAGCATACATTTGTATTTGGTGTATTCTCCTTCCTGGAATATTTTAATGGTTCACATCAGTACCAAAATCTCATTTTCTAGGACTGTTGATGGTCAGAAACGAGTGATATTGCGCTTAAAATACTGTTTTGATTCATAATGTACTACCCCTTAAAATTGCTTGGAATCATTACATGTAAACTTTTCTTGGCAAAATACGTTCTTCAAAAATAAAATTAACATCAAAACATCAAATGTTTTAAATAAAACAGTTGAAAAACATAGTAGTAGTAGTAGTAGTAGTAGTAGTAGCAGCAGCAGTAGTAGTAGTAGCAGCAGCAGCAGTAGTAGTAGCAGTAGAAGTAGTAGTAGCAGCTGCAGTAGTAGTAGTAGTAGCAGTAGTAGTAGTAGTAGTAACAATTGTAGTATTTGGAAAATAGTAGTAGTAGTAGTAGTAGTAGTAGTAGTAGTGCTGGTGAAAGTACTTTTAATTGTAGTATAATAGTTTTCTGGTATGATGATGTTTTGCCAAATAATTGTTGTTTTTCTTGTTGCTATTGCCGTGATTGTGGTACACTTAAGCACGTACCGCACAATTTTCAAATCATGCTGCTGTTCTTGTACAGCACAGTATCGATTACAGAATCTAGATATCCGAAGCTAATTAGTTACATCACATTACACCTCCCGAATCAGCTGTTAATGGCGGATGTTTCGATCTGCACGCGGCGTTCCATATGTCATCTGCTCCTAGCATGAGGAGCAGACGATAGATCATGATGATGCATGGCAGATGTGCATGTAACATCAGCTCCCCGCCGTGAGACGAGATCGTCCACAGTAAGACAGGGCTGAGATCGGTTTCACGGAGTCAGCAACATCAGTCGAGGGTGCGAGGACACTCGGTGCAGTCATAACAAACATTCAGCTTCATCCGAGGTCCTTCTAGCATATAAGTTCTCGAAGTGCAGACTGTACCTTCTGAAATCAGGATATATCGTCCAAAGGTTCTGAGTCTAGCGTCTCAGAGCAGGATTATAATTTCTGAAAGCAGTTCCCGGATAACACTAGCATTCAGTCATGAGGTGAGACGAGTGTGCAGCCCTGACTTCTACAACTTTATACCTTGTATTGCCTCTTCCGCACACCTCTCACTCAAAAAACAACCCAATCCCTTTCCAACCCCACTCCTGTCTGATTCACATGTGGCGAGCTTCTGAGAGACGGAACCTAGAAATCCCTTCCTCTATCACTTTACAGCTTTTATCCACCGATTTTCCATCTTGTGTCGTAAAATTTATATATTTTCCTCTTCAGAGTTCATCGTCTGACAATTCATGAAACATACCCTGTGTCACTTTAAAGGGACCATTCGAGCGGGGTATTTTTTGTGGAAACGAAATTCAGGAGGACTTTCCTGTTAACAAATATATATGATTTTACATGATTATTTTCACACTTAATTTCAAATATGTACATGAGGTTAACATTCCAGTTGTTCAAGATTTAACAATTTGACAAGGAATAGATTTAAGTGCATCGATCAAAAACAAAACTTCGTGAAATGAAGCCAATCATCGGAGCTACGAATGTGGAATGCATTAATACGACAAAACATTGTCGTAACTGATAACTTTTATTATTTGTTGAATTATTGAATTAGTTGTAAATATGCCCCTCTTCTATCAATCTATTAATTATTTCTTAATTTTATCCATGAATTAGCATAATACAGCACATTTGATTTAACGCAATGCTAAAATTTCAAGATGGCGGATGAAAGCCGCTCAAATGGTCCCTTTAAGCATTATTCCCTGCAGATCTATTGTAAATAATAATAAGTATTTCATTGCTCCTCAGAAAGCTTAAGTCCTACTATGCCATAGAATAGCCAATTTTAGCTCAAAAGTGCGTGCTATACTGCCTTTCAGATGTACTTAAATATACAAAATGCACTTTTGTTTATATAAATAGGAGGTTGACTTCCGTATTGGTTCACAGATCGTAAAAATACAATTCATTGTTGGAATAGTTGACCAACAATTTACGACTCCATAGATCTTAGTATGCAACTTAAGGCAACTTCCTTATAGGTTTTCACCTTTAAATTTGAATAGAGATTGAATTACAAGTAATTATTACCCATAATTCATAACACTCCTTCGTTAACTGTTGATTAATATATGACAGTGAATGGTTTGTATACACTGCATTGTACATAAGCTGAAAGATGAAAAGACAAGGCAAAACCATGGTACTCAAAATTGCACATTAAAAAGAAACAATATAACCATTGTCATGGCTGTTTATTAAAGTAGATCACCCATTGCGTAGCACTAGTATTTATGCTAAAATGAACAAAAATATTTCATATATCTTCAAACGGGAAATGAATGATATGTAACGACATGACGACGTTCTTGGTTTCACTAATAACTGTTATTTACAATATTTGTAATATGACTATATATACATATATTACACACACACACACACACACACACACACACACACACACACACACACACACACACACACATACATATATGTATGCTCCTACCCAGAATTACGGTTTTACATATTTAATATATTTGCTTTGAATACATTTATTACTTACAAAAAAAGGACTTCGTTGAAATCGTCTATAAAGTACGTGTACATGTAAAACAACCGACTTGTCGAATCTACGACATAGCGTACACAGGAACAAATGACGTCAAATAACAGATTAAAGATAAATCGTTACAGAGATGTACATTGGGGAAACTATATAGTCTCATAAATTTCTTTCTTTGAACAGTTACAGAAAGATATCCCATTTTTACTTTCAATTACCAAACAAAACTACTGAGAGGAAAAACGCATGTTAACAGTTGAAAATCCACATAATATAACAATAACGGATAAATTTTTCTAAAATCAATGTAACAGCCAACATTTGAATGAGCTTGAGATACAATAATTGTTTCAAAAATAAATAATCAAAATTAAGATTTGCTAAGTAGTTCTTACAGACAAGTGCATGTCAAAATAGATTTGTTTCCTTTGCAAAAGAGGGAACATTAATAGTTCATAAAAAAAACTTGAGATAATTTTCATATACAGATTTTTGTCAACATGAATTTTATATAAATTTTCAATTAACAGAAACACATCAGGTTGAACATAAAAGGGCATAAATTTTTGTTATGTTTATGTACAAAAAGATCAGAAGTTTCTTAGGTAAATTTTGAATGATATATATACAAAACGAGGACATTTAGCAAACACAAAACAGGACAGAATTATCATAAACCTAGATAAAAAAGCGACATACAATTAAAAGCCAATTAAAAAATGGATTAAAAATTGATTATTTGTCAATAGAACATGACTACTGATGTCACCAGGTTACACCTGATGATGGCTAGATCAAAGGCAAATCACGACCCTTGAACGGCTGGGTGGGCGTTACCGAGGTCAAAGTTCAGTCAGGGGTCAATTTGGTTAAACACATCGTGTTAATGAGTCATAAGGCTGATCGTTTTGGGAATGTCAGCAAAGACGATATACATTCATGATTTACTATAGCGTTATCATTTCCCCCCGAATTTATGAAATTTCCTGGGGTTCAAATTCATATAACACGTATACAACAATTATTGTTAGATATAAAGTAGGTATATGTAGGTAATTTATAAATGTGAGTATTATGGTAACATGATGACCATTCAAACTACAGGTATATTCTTCAATCTCAAATTCACACGGTGTTATTTTGACGCACTTCAGAACACAAACCCGATAATATGACTATTGCAAAAGCAAGAAGCGATGATGGTTCATGAACACTTGGCGATTCTAATGCTTCTAATGATTCGGACATTGATTGAATAACTAGACGATTAGACACGACTTCTTTAGTAAATAAAGATAAAACATTCCATTGGCTAATCCAAGGGTAGAGGATTTTCAGAAATGGACGACCCCTGTCTAAGGTACAATACTGATGAAGCCCACCTGATTCCCGAATGGAAATCCATCCCTCTCGTAAGAGAAGAACCTAGTTTTATCACAGGACGTACAAGTGGCCAGGGACGTGTCGATATGTGAGGGAACTACCCCTGCCCTCTCGAGAAGAACTCTATTAGCAGTCACCAAGTCGCAGGTCGCTCGCTTGTTGTCTCCATTTCCGGTGTACCCGATGATGGAAGGGTCTATCTCGATGAACTGCTCAATAGCCGGATCACTTAGGTCAAAGGTGAAGCAGTTTTGACAAATAGTAGGTCCAAGAGCGACAAGCAGGTCCTCAGGATTACTGCCGTAAGTCTGCTGGAGTGCTTGAATCGTATTGACGGCGACTCTTAGAAGCGTCCCTCTATACCCAGCGTGAGCTGCCCCACACACTTTCTTCACGGGGTCGGCGAATATGAGGGGTGTGCAGTCGGCCCCGGCAGCTGCTAGCGTCACACCAGTCTCGTCCGTGATGATCGCGTCGTAGTTGTCGGGTCTATCACTGCCCAATACCCAGACGTTGTTGCCATGACTTGTCCTCGTTATATGGAACTTGTCAGGATCAAAACCTGCCGCTTCCGCTAATCGACGGATGTTTTCTGATACCGCTTGCTTGGAGTCTCGTTTCTTTATGGTGTACAGCAGATTTAGAGATTCGAGGGTTGGAATTGTTGTTACTCCGCCGGTTCTGGTCGTATACCCGTGGTTGAATATGGAGCTTGGAATAAGGGATGTTCTCAGCACATTCAGCTCCCCTTGGGATGGGAGAGACATCATCAGACTTGTGACGGCACTTGCAACTTTGGTTACATCTGCGTAAGCTGTAACGCTGCATGGAGCTGGCTGTACTGTCCATGAATGCAAGGGTGTCAGAAGAGTGTCACAAACAGAGTTCCAGTACTCCTCGCAGGGTCGACAACACGTTACACGCACCGCCGTCACCTCTTCGTTGTCGAACTTCTGTTTACATTTATAGAACGCTTCCAACCGTCCACTTCCGGACACACTTTCTGTTATGACTTTTCCGTTTCCTGGAAGAAATTCTGGAATACTTCCGGCGATGCCATCGGTCAAATAGTAAAGGAAATATCGGCTTCTGGTCCCTTTATCAACTTCCTGCTCCACAACTTCCCTGACAATAGGCGTGAACGTCTCCGCATTGTCTGTGTTTCCATACACGTCAATTACAATGGCTGTCTTGGTCCAACCTTTCATTGCAGCAACGCCGACCTGTGAACGAACAATAATTATTATTTGCGTATTTACAATGATAGAATATCAAAACTGTTGATGCGTCAAAGTGCACGTAATCGGTAAGAGATAGCGACGACAGTTTACAGTCCAGTCGGTCTATCGTTCAATCTAACTTCACTTCACAAAGCAGTTTACTTCCTGTTTTAGACAAAAATGTTGCTTTGATTGATACAAAGTACAGGCGTTACGTATGTATATACACACTTTATGCACAGATGTGTGACACCTGCTCACTCATTCTCATCCACACACACACACCCACACACACACACACACACACACACACACATATATATATATATATATATATATATATATATATATATATATATATATATATATATATGAAAAGTGCGCATCTAGAAACATGTGGAAAAAATATGTATTCTGTTTTCCCGATATACAAAGTTGATTCCACTGAATCTAATTGCTTGGCGGAAAAGGAATTATTATTCATTAATAAACTTAAGCCAAAGCTTAATTCAAAACTTTAATCTATTATTCTTCAATTCAATGTCCATTTGCAAGTATGTTTTGTAATGCGCTACATATGTAGCATGCAGTCTATATGTATGTAATGTATCTACGCAACATATGTATCTATGCAATGTATTGTGACGTCATAATTGTTAATCATGACGTCATAACCGACTCAACGTCATTCACCTGATGAGACCTTATGGTCGAAAGTACTTGTGAATAAATCATCTTGGTTTTCTTCAACAAATGTGTTTTTCTATATATATACATACATACATGTAATTTAGATGGTCGGTGGTAACATGCCGTGAGGAGAAAAGATACACACCATAACAACTGTCACACTGACAGGTTGGGGAATACGACACAGAAATGGTAATTACCTACACACATACAGTTAACTATACATACTTTAAAGATGACGTCGTTCAGCTTCAGTTTAATTCACGACCCCCAACTAAACAGTGACTCGTCCCTTAATGCCAGGTACACACTGAAGGGCTGTTATACACCCCGACTGGTCAAGATCGTGATCATCCCAACCAAGACTCTTTGTTGGTAAAAGGGTGGGGCTGATCGAGATCTTGACATTTTTAAGTGTTTACGGATACACGAGGGAACGATCATTCCATAGCCTTTTGTAATTCAATGTTTCCTATTATTCGATTCATTCTTTTGTGTTACGCACCATAAATTGTCTGACTGTACACTATAAACAACGTATGTTTTAAAAATACATATCACGGATAAAATGTTAATCATACGAATTTCACTTACTTCCTACAGCTATGAAATGTTTTTTTTTTCTAATCATTTTAATTTTGAAAAAAACCCCAGTGATTCCAAAAGTATTCATTTCATTCACGCGAAGTCATATTCTGACCATATTATTTTTTCCAAGTCAAGTCACATGTCTGTTTCTACTTCATAGAAAATTCTTGTTCAAATTTAGATAAGGTTAAGATACGTTGTTTTATTATCAAAATACATGATCTATTCGACAACAAAGAACATGTCATATATAGTGCGACTATAGAGTGATGATCAACAGCATTGCCACTCAGTAACCCTCAGTAAAATAATATGAACCCAACACAAACTCTGGTAGTTGCTTCAGTGCTGCGTTTATAGTGGTATATTCCTTTTTCATCGTAATAAACTGAAACATGATCACGGTAAGTAGACTAACAGAGTATTTTGGTTCCCTTGACAAATACAATGTAATCTCATCTCGTGACGTAGATAAATATATATCACTATTGTGGCTTCGGCATTTGGACTTGTGTACTCTAGTTTTGACAACTCATGCTTGTCTAATTTTATCAACTCCTTATTGTCTTGCTTTATGAACCCATTCTTGTCCAGTTTGTCGACCCTTGGTTAGTTTAATCAACTCTTGTCTAGTTTTGTCTGGTCATGTCTAGTCTCCTCTTCAGGTAAAATCGATAAACTAAAGGTATTTTCTTTTTAAAAAGACGGATATCATTGATATTCTGTCTCATACGCATCTAAGTATTGTGAACAATACACCCTGATAGTATAGACGATGTGATAGAACAATCACCTTACAGTTTTAACCATTGTTTCTGTAACTCATCAGTATTTTACCAATTATATACAAAATAATAATACCGTACTTATATATGGTATTAGGTTAGATTAAAGAAAAGCTAATGGTGTCTGTGATGTCTGATATATAAAGGGCGTCGTGACCAAACATATATTCATTATCTGATTGGCGAAATGCACAATAATAACACTGGCCTAATGTTTGCAGTCAAATAATTAGTATTAAATAATTAAATTCGAAATAAGGCGTTTAAGTACAGTACAATCAATCAGAACCTGGTCAATCAATCAATCAATCGGGTAAATATCAATTTCAAGTTTAAGTTGCCTATGGGAAAATGTGGTAACAATATTTCTTTCGAACAAATTAATCAAATCAAATTATTCGTTATGATTTGCTAATAGCTGTTGAAAATTTTCCGCACTTTCAACATCCAGTTTGTGTCTAATCTTGCGTCATGTTGCGGTGATAAAAGTTACTCTAATCTCTGAACGTGAAATTGAGAACATTCTTTTCTTGCCTGACGGAAACTTAGCTTTATTTCTGTAGTTAAAGTACAAAAACAAAAGCTATTTCTGGTAAAAATTCATCACGGTCGCAATTTTTGTTTCGTCTATTGTTCATCAGACTCTCTATAAAGTCAGGATTGTTAAATTCCGTCATCCTACCATAGAGCTCAAGCTGCTTAATTCTGAGTTTTCAGAATAAAATTTGTTTTAATTTTTCTACGTGCTTACTTGTTTGTGTTGATTATGCAGGATCATATATGACCCGAACTCCAACAATGATGACACCTTTGTTTGTGCTAATGAATATATCATTAATCGTATAAAAAGCGACTCCTTCTCTCACATTAGAATGTTCATAAGTGTAAAAGAAATACCTGATTGAATAGATACAATTGGTAATATGATGAATGAATTAAAATTCGGTATTCAATCAATATAATTTTATTCTAAATTTCAATTAGAAAACAAGATTGAGGAAATGTTTCGATAAAGGGACTTACCAAGACGAACTTATCTTAGTTACACACAACCGACAGGTTAGATACGGCACATTTTCCCTCAATTCATATTTGAGTTGCTACGATGTTTGATAAGGAGTTATGGTAACCGAAGTGAGAGGTATTGATTGGGAAAAGCATGTGCACAATCGACACTGCTATCACACGATCATAGGTTTCGATATTATATCACAACTTCCAATAGAAACGTTGAAGTGCGCTAATCTGTAGACATTTTATACAAGGTTGCAACGTCTGTAACAGCAAAATCACCTATCATATTGGAATAATATATAGTCTATTACACGTCTTTGTTAACTCTGTTTTAAGTCAACACTTAAATCATCTTTGTTCAAGCTAGTATCATTAGACTTAACTTCATGATAATTTCCCACTATATCTGCCGACTTTCCATGCCGCTAGTATTGTATGCTCTTTATTTCTTTTATATCGTACCAATAATTCACATAATCTTTTCCTCAAATAGGTAAATGCGCTTTGAACTTACAGCTAATGTATGGGTATAGCGCTTTATAAATGTCCTTCATTAATATTTTTATCATTGATGATAAATAGGTGTAGAACTTAAGCCATATTCAAACTGAGGCTAGTTTAGGGGTCCGCTCTATAGTCGAAAATTAACTATTTTTCCATGGTTGCAATATTTATAAAAGAAAATATGTATATCAGAATAAAATATGATAAGTTATCACTTGAGAAACGACAGTTCTTTATGAGTATACAACCTCTTGAAAATGGATTTGTAGGAAAAAGCTAATACAAACCTCGCTACTCTGAAGATGTGCAATATCCAACTTATATACGCGTAGGCCTACATATGTATACTTGAAAATGATACATGAAAATAAAACAGTAAACAAAAATTAGAAATCTAAAAAAATCGTATGAGGTCAAATTTCCATTTTAGACACACCTTCAGGTTCGAAGTACAACTCTGTCAAACCTGTCCTAAAATGGGTGCTCACAACGTGACTAGGATATATAGGTCATTGGGTGGAGGCTCCCAGATCAGATCAGTGTCAATTTAACATAAGAAACCTCAAGTAATACGCAACCAAACACAATAATTATCCGTTTTTGGTGTGTGTGTTTTTTTTTTATGTTAAATTAATTCTTAAAAAATTATAAGCTTTGTCTATTAAGGTTATCATTGTTAAAATTATGCAATGTAGGTAAATGAGATCAGATCTTCGGTCAAATGTTTGGATCGTTCGAATCAGATTGGATAATTTAGCATATCATACGGAAGCCCATGATTTAGTTAAAGGCTATCAATAAAAATACTGTTAAATTTATTTGTTCCTTACCTGTGAAACCGTAACTCACTACGTGAACACGGAAGAGAGAGAGAAGGAGTGTGTTTACTCGGCGAGAAGCTAAAGATGCGACACAAGGTGTATACACTGGTACGGCTGAACTTACTGACGATGTAAAGGGGGCGTTTCCGTCATTGACCCGGAAGTGATTCATTCAGGTTTGAAAGAAGGAGGCCTTAATCGGTTATAACTATTGATGAGGTCACCACCGGTTGTGACCACTGCGTTACACGTGACTTGCAGTTTCCGGGAATTATCAGCGAACGCGTTCAAAAGCTTTATCACGTGCGATAACGTTGCTTTTCAAATTTGATTCTATGTCATGATGAATGTGTGTCAAGTTTGTCCTGAATGTTTTTCCTGTAAATTATATGAACTGATAACATTCGTTATATCTCTTTTTTTAATTAAACATTTTAAAATAACCTAATCAATTTACTTGGTATGTCTCATCTATCGACGAAATCGACACGACTATCTGTGAAATTTTTATCACTTATTACTGATCGACCGTCCAACATCCGGGACGAGTGCATCAATCACCAATCGTTCATCGTACATGTAGATAAATAAGATTCGAGGTTATTTCCAGGTTCCGATGTACCTAAGAGTGAAAGTTAAAGTGACACAGAGTATATTTCATTATTTTTAATGTGGCTTTAGTAAGATACCTTATGACCAGAGTTTAGTTATAGTCGCCTCCCTAACCTTGGTTCTTTATCATTAAAATGCCAAAATTATGATAATTTCTTGTTTTCACTAATGGTGGGAAAACGGTCCTAAAATGTTAAGAATTCGAAATTATATGTGTCCATTTAACTTGTATATTAGTTATATGACCTGCTTAACACTATTAACCACGTTTTGTCTGCTGTACATAAGTTTGAGAAATTATGTTTGAATCATTGGCGCGTGCCACTGTCAGGTTATCAATCACAAATCACGACACTAACCCGTTTATCTTCCCTTTACTGAACTGGTGACCATTAGGTTATAATTTTCTGAAACAACTACTACTTCTCGATAAAATAACATCATTTATGAAATATGACAAATTTGACTCCAATGACATACTTTGTGCCCCTGACCTACTAAACATTACCAACTAATATTTGTGTTTGATGTAAATAAATTACGAACATTCTGATTGAGTCATTGACGCTGCTGTTGTCCGGTTTTGGATCATAAATCATGATTCAAACCTGTTTATTTGCCACTACAACGATCTCGATAGAAAAAAACCATTTACCTATTTGGCTCAAAAACTCAACTTCTCTGTGCTCCTTAAAAATATTTTCAGGAAGGAAGTGTATGACTGGTTGCGTTCGTGTTCTTGAGTCACTGCCATCCTAATGATAGGTGTTGTCACCTGGTAGGAAACATTACAAACCAAGGCTTATATCTGCTCAACGGTCCGTGATCAGTTTCTTCTGTATACTTCCTTTTCTCCCTGCCAAACAACAACCGAAGAGGACTGGAAGTTTTTGATGTGAGTCATGCGTTGAAAATCTCTGCAGTTATGCATATTGAAATGCAATCAACCAATCTCTATTTGTGACCTTTTACAAACAGGACAGACTTAGAGGAAATGTAGCTTATCTTCTATAGCATACTTATTACAGAGTTTACATATTCTGGCGGTTTTTCTGTCAATACCTGCATATCTGTCTGTTTCAACAAACATTGATGAACAACGAAAACGAGATGAGGCAAAACTTTTGAAAGATAGCTTTCAATATTGAAAAGCACAAAATATATCATTATGCTATTTGTATTGAATCCTCTCGAAAAAATAATTATTATAAATTTTGGCTTTTTACAGCTGCTGTACAAAGTCTAACGTTTGTTTCACTGTGACAGAGTTTCTAGGTAAAGTCATAATTTTATAATTTTTAAAATGACACAAGTTCTTATAAAAATACGTAATAAGCAAATTGTTAGACTCGTAAGTACAAATCACAGGGACTCATACATTGAATACCACAAACAAGTTTGGCATTCCCAAAAAGAGGAATGGGCAAAAATTGGAAAATTTAGATTTTCAATTCTGCAAAGAGATATTAATTAATCACACTTTATGCATATTTTCGGTAGAGATTTTACATTGGTTGATATTCAAATGTATTTTACGTTTTTTTAAAAGAAATATGGCGAAAGGAAAATTTGATAATTAAGTAATTAATTCCTTCATTATGCAACGTTGCATTAAAAATACTTCCGGCCTATTAAAACCAACTTTATAACATGAAAACGTACATATTTGCTTAATAACGTACGAGGCGGATTGCTTGAGTGCGTATTTCATTAGTAATATCGACAGTTATAAAATATTTGTAAATTCGTTTTGTTAACGAAATATTGGTGTGCACTAGTGCGTTTAAGTTTGTGAAAAGAATATGTTATTTCTCAATCTACTAAAAAAAACCTCTTAACTTTTAGCAGAATGATTGTTGAAAAAGTCTTAATTGAGCCAAAACCAAATTACATGATACTCGAACTAAGTCCGATAATAATGAACGAATTTGGTTAAGCAACTATTAATGTAAGACGGGAATTTGGACGTGGAATACCTGTTTAAGGCAAGGTTTCTGTGTCAATAATTTGAATAGTGTGATTATTAATGAAGAATATATATGTTTCCTCCTTCGTTGAGCCGCCTGTTGTAAGAATTTACATGGACTGAAACTAGCACAGTTCGGTCCGCCGGACACAGGGAAGGACGTGATAAACGTTCATATGATAATTGAAGAGGACATTGACCGAGAGAGGTTAATGGTTATAATGTTTTTATGTGAAATAAAACTCTTGACAAAGTTTGTTACTCAGACAATATAACCTTCAATAAAGACACCGGTTCATGACATGTCGTTGCTATCTTATGTATGCCATGCAATTGGAATGAACGACATATAAACATACAACAGATGAATGTATATTGGCAAGGTGTATAGAGATATGACAATTCAAACTGAAGTATTTGTCTTGGTATGTATGCTGAAAACATATCAAAAGTGAAAAGGATAAGAAGGTAATCACCGATGAATTGAATTTCTTAAACGTGATAGTAACTTATAGTCTGAATTATAACGTGACTATGTAGCAATGTAAACACATGTACGTAAAAAGGGCGTGCACTTTTGCTTTACTTAGCCCTTGCAAGTTGGCAGGTGTTGTCACAAATATCAACATGGTTGTCACGCTCCCTTCCCTTTAGCAAGATCACGTGTACTCACTTAAATATGTAAAATGCGCACAGACAAGTGATTCTCATCGCATTCTTCGTACTTCCGTATTTCTTTTCAATGTGACATCTTAGGCACGCAGCTACAGGGTTTAGACACAAACTTATCACCTTAACTTTGCTGTACATTAGCACTCTAAACTGTTAAAACCGACAGTGGTTTAAATTGCAAGTTCCAAGTGATTTCCAACTTATTTAAATATTTACAAAGCGTCGTGAATAATTTGAAATCGCACATAACGAATATAAAACCAGGCTTCGAGGATTTAAGGCGCTTTTGGGCTGGTACAGCACCGACGATAAAAC
Organism: Phorcus lineatus; assembly: GCA_921293015.1. NCBI lineage: Eukaryota > Metazoa > Mollusca > Gastropoda > Trochida > Trochidae > Phorcus > Phorcus lineatus. The sequence continues at coordinate 2,740,529 of OV121081.1, read as the reverse complement.
ACAGGTGCTTCATACCGATATACCCTTTTCTAAGCAATGTTAGATTTCACTTGCTTGTCAATTGTTTATCTTCAACGAAACGCCCCATCTAAATAAAACAGAATTCATGTATGATGGAAATTATATTCCTCTCCTAAACAACTTCCAAAATTCAACTTATATAAGAATGTATTATTAAACCCATTTCCTAATTTTTGCATTCAAAAAGTTCTTCAATTCATATATAAAAGAAATCAAACGAAAATGTTTTGTTTTTTTATCAAGTGTTGTGAATGAGCGACTGTTGGTCAACAATGATGTAAGTGTCGAGAGACTGTGAATACGTGATGAATAAGATGAGAAGGATATTTCACATTCTTGATGAGAAGGATATTTCTCTTACTTGGTTAATAAGATGAGAAGGATATTTCACCTACTTGATAAATAAGATGAGAAGGATATTTCACATACTTGATTGATAAGATGAGAAGGATATATTACATATTTGATGAATAAAATGTTAAGTATATTTCACATACTTAATTAATAAGATGAGAAGGATATTTCACATACCTGATAAATAAGGTGAGACTAGACAATACAAAAAATAAGATAAAAGGAAGGCTATTTTACACATTGACAATGAGAGATCCTTTGTCAGATCTGCTGAAGTTATTTAATTGACGATCAAAATAAACCTAAATTACATGATATTTGCACAAGATATAGTAGTAAGTGAACACACTCTTGATATGCAGCTGAACATATAAGATGAGGAGGATATTTCACAAACCTGATAAATAAGATAAATAAGGATAATAATTACTTGATAAATAATATGATAATTATATTTACATACTTGATGAATAGACTGATGATGATGATATTTACATACTTGATGAATAAGATGATGCTGATTTTTATATACTTGATGAATAAGATGATGATGATATTTACATACTTGATGAATAAACGAAGATTTTTACATACGTGATGAATAAGATGATGATGATACTTGATGAATAGACTGATGATGATGATATTTACATACTTGATGAATAAGATGATGCTGATTTTTACATACTTGATGAATAAGATGATGCTGATTTTTATATACTTGATGAATAAGATGATGATAATGATATTTTCATACTTGATGAATAAACGAAGATTTTTACATACTTGATGAATAAGATGATGATGATTTTTACATACTTGATGAATAAGATGATGATGATACTTGATGAATAAGACGATGATGATTTTTACATACTTGATGAATAAGACGATGATGATATTTACCATATATTTGATGAATAAGACGATGATGATTTTTACATACTTGATGAATAAGACGATGATGATATTTGCATACTTGATGAGACGAGAAGGGGTATCACAAAAATGGAGGAATCAAGTATAATGTGGCTTGAGGTGAGGTGAGTTGGTGTTTAACGCCGCTTTCAAGATTATTTCACTTATATCGCGGCTGCTAGTATTATTGCAGGGAGAAAGCCCGCAACACAATAGTGGCTATGCATTGCGGTGAAACCTGCGAGCATCGGCTGGAACTAGCGAACCATGGGTGGTATAATGTGGCTTGAAATAGTTGTATTAGATTGGTTGTAATTTCAATCTCTTCCGTAGCGATATTCATTACAGTGAATCGTCATTTTAAACGACTCTATGTCACGTTCTGCGATAAATCATACAATGAAAATAGTAGACGTAACCAGCATATGAAATACGTGAGATACTCACATCAATCTTTCCACATATCACTGAAACTATACCAATATCACTTCTATAGACCTTTTGTTCGTACGTGCATATAATTTATTGGTATTATCTTCCCAAATATTCAAAGCTTAAAGAAACAAACTGACTCTCTCTCTCTCTCTCTCTCTCTCTCTCTCTCTCTCTCTCTCTCTCTCTCTCTCTCTCTCTCTCTCTCTCTCTCTCTCTCTCTCTCTCTCTCTCTCTCTCTCTCTCTCTCTCTCTCTCTCTAAAGCAAAAAGAATCACATTGACATCTTTATCTTGTAAGACTGGTATGACTGTAGACTCAAAAGTATCCCATTGCCTTGTTTTCACTTAGGGGCATTTTACACCAATTTCACGGCAGATGTACGTGCATAAAGAAAAGCTCCTATCTAACGCCCACCTCAAAACATGTTGATATCACTGTTTACGGAAATGCTTCATAATTAGATATTTGACCAATGGTGTTCAAATCCCCTAGCCAAGCCTAGAATGACAAGAAGGGGGAAATCCGTATCTATTCACGTCTCTCATTCAATGTTCCATGGTCCTTCTAAATGACGTTTCCGGTTTGAGGTTTCTCTTGTAATATACGAAAATTGTATGACTAACGATGATTGTTTATGTATAGTCAATAAATCGAATGAAAACCTTCTATGTATTGATTACAAAAATGGATTATAAACATTTTGTGTGTGGGGTTGGGGGTGAGGGGTGAGGGGGGGAGGGATGAATATCAAACATAATAATCTAAATGACAAATACAAGTAAGATGATATCGAATCACTCCAATACCTAAGAATACTTATAATATTATCATATTTCAACCGACATATCTCTACAATAGTTGTTGTAATGTAAACGCCCACCTATCGTACATGTAAGTGTTCCAGATTGAATACATATCCGTTGTTCAGTACATGAACCAGAGTAAGCATATGGGTCAGTGTTAAAGTGTGCCACTCAGCTTACTTTTAGTGAGCAGCAACTCTACCTCGATCAGTCACAGCTCTTTTCTTAATAATCAAGCGACTTATATGACGTCCTCAAACCACACCAACGTTTGGTTCTTCTGTATGGGTAGTGTCCCTCTTGTTATATTTATTTATAGTTTTAAATTTAGTTTGAAAGGCTCCCAAGACCGATGGACATTGTATGCTGGTTGCTTTCTTTATGAAAATAAACAGGAGGATACTGTGTTACGATCAGAAAATAAAGCATTTCTATTTAATTTTTTCAATGGAAAGAGTTAGATTGTAGGCACGGCCTCTTTAACATTAAATTCAGTGAATATTCATCTACTGGTCGTTTCGATATAAATACACAACGCATATCCAAATAACACTGCAGTAAACACTTCCTTCTTTGGAAACTTAATCATTTATGAGATTTATACGAGCGAAGGGGATATCACACTGGAGCACTTACTTGTATGTTGCCATATTGTCTTTTTTAAAGATTTCAAATAAAGGCCCTGGGGCATATAAATGATAAAAAGGGATAGCTTTTATATATAGAGCCCAATCTTCACTGGTGGACTCAAAAGCGTCAAAGCGGTCTTCTTTTCTAAGTTTCGTAAACTTTTCATAACTAAACTTTTAACTCTTAAAACACTTTCCAAGTTCATAAGGACTGTTAATAACCGATTTGATTGTTATCTTGTTGTACATCTTTAAACGTTATATTTCTTTACTCATGTACCACCTAAGTTTCATCAATTTAGAGAAATAATAATGACGTACTCGCTCAATGGTTACCTCAAACACAACACGCGTTTACCAGGTACCCAGTTCATCCACCTTGGGCATAGTTTTAATCAAGTCACTTTCCCCTGGTGACAACAAGTATCTCAAACCATGTCTCGATGTCATAAGGAAATCACCCTTCCAACTCCGAGTTTGTCCAACACTGAGGTCAACCACCCGTCCGACGATCAGAACCAAATGTCCCTTCATGACCTGAACTAAAAGCGGTCAAAATAAGCCTGCACAGACTATGTGCAACCGTGTAACAATCGGAATCTGATTTCTTATTTTTGTGTATTGTTTTGGTAGCAAAGAAGCAAATCTGTCACATTCGGTCGAATTACCTCCTATGTTTGCTAAAATGTCGGTGTTTCATAATACGTGTTTTGTTTAATCATTTTGCACGACTAAAATGAAACCTAAAGCTCTATCTACCTTTCAGAGAAGGTTTTTTGCATAAATCTTTTAACATTTCGAAATTAACGACAATGACAATGTATTTTAATGATGAGGAAACATCTGCTGCATTCTGTTCAGATGCATTGAACTTCATGTGTCCCTATAGTTTTATAACACCATGGTGTCTAGATGAGTCTGCGCCTTGATGGGGCAATAATTATATATAAGCAATAATGATAATGATATTAAACCTCTTTTCGAAGTATCAAATTTCAAACATGTTTTTCTCAATATTATGATACTAAAGGTGATCTCTGATATCCCATTGCACAATCACTATCGTCACCTTAAATCACTATGGTAGACTTATAGATAAAGAATGCCATCAAGGTTAACCATACTTTAAGATTTTGTTGATCAACGCCCCCTATCTTATGTCACGTGATTAAACCGTCATGGGGAATTCCTTATTTCACATTATTGAGAACAGAAAATCGAACGTTCTGAAACACACAGTTGGCTTATATACTCAGGATTCGAAATGTCTGAAACCGAACGCGAGGACTATGAAAGCGAAATGGCTAGGTAAATATACCACTCAGCGTATAACCCCGCCTGACTAACCCCGTAACGCTATATACATCATACAAACAACTATCGCATACACTAGCAATGTCAACAAGCCGATTTACTTCCGGGTTCGAGTAATTTTTGACACGCTGTTTAACCGCAATGCTTCTCAAAGATAAACATGGTAGATCTTACCTTATGTTGCCAGCACCACACCAGGTAGAGTTGCTGTCGGGTGATATATATATGTCATGTCCCCCCATATCCCCCCACCCGTCCCACCATCGTGAATCGACCGTGATTAACCCACAGCCTTGAATGACGCACGCAGCAGACTGGCTCGGGAAGTATTGACGTATGACTGATATGCGTAGATGCATTATGCTTGACTCAGTGCAAAATGTAATATAGTTTCAACAATGCAATGCGTGCGTTACATTCAATCAATATGGTATATCTATGCAGGAAACTTTGATAGGTATAATGACGGGTGTGGCATCATGTATGTGTCTGGACAAAACCTTCTAGCATGACAACCAAAACATTGTATACGCATGTACATAAACATACAGTCTCTGGTCTATATGTATAGCATATAGTCAATATGCACTTTAAAAGATAAACGTCATACCTTTGTGATTCATAGAAGATAATAAGCATACCTGGATGATTGCTGTGCACGTATATTGCAAAGTTGTATAGTCTGCAGCTGTAAGCTATTTTGGTTGAAATAGGCCATTCGTTATTGGATCTTCACGCATGAAGAAATTGATCGTACAGAAACTTTCGCAGAATATTTGAATTGTATAATCAAAGGTGAAATAGAACTTGGAATGAAAACATTAAGACTAAAAGTAGGAATACAGATTTTATTGACGTTAATAATTTGAAGAAATTCCAAAGCATAACAGCGCTCGTTCTAAAACATTCATTAAGATTAATTGACTAGGTTATTAACTGCTGACCTTTACATTACTGTGAGTAACTATTACAATTGGTGGAGCTTCAACCATTATGAACATTTACTGAGAAGATTACAATAATTCAATATTACAATATATGTAGTTTGAGTTCTTTTGAGTTTAGTATGATAACTATATACACGCCTTAGAAGGGCCAATAAGGGAAACTTGATCGATAACATTCTTAAGACAATTTGGTTTTCAAGTATTATTCAAATATGCTTATATGTGGAGGGAGAAAAAACCATAGGGTGTTTGGGGAGGTGGTCAAATGTTTCAATGTTGGAATTAGACAAATTTCACAGACAGGTAAAATAATAATACACAGGTTTACTTAATATGTTTGAGCAAAAATGACGATATGACTAACACTACGTAAATATTTTGGATTTCGACGATTAATTTACCATCCCTTGTTTTTTTCTGTATAACAGTGAAACTTAGAGGTTATGTAAAGTCTTTATTAATCTTTTTTGTCGAATCTTGAAATATATCTTAATAACAACATAATATATAAACTACAACTAGATATTCATTTTTTTTCAATAGCCTTAAAACATCGATTCGAACTGCTGTACGTCTGTATAGTTTCACTGAAACGTCTTTCTAAACTAATTGCGGATTTCAATCATGAATTATAAGCTGTACATTGTGAAACTCCGGAAGTGTAACGATGAATGAACGTGTGTTGCAGGATGCTGAGCCAGGAGGAGGAGGGGGCGGGGCCCAAACCCATGGTGTACGTGGTGGACCTCTACCACCGGGACCACCCCAAGGAGCGCATTGTCGAACGCCTTCACGAGGTCATCACGCGGAGCAAGGTCATCAGGGAACACCACGCCATGCTGTTCGTCCCGTCCGAGGCTGAAATGAACAAGATCAACCAGAAGGTTAACATAGATGACACGGAGAACGTCACCTTCCACACCATCGTCACCGAGAACAAGATACAGGCCTTCTACCAAGCCAAGGAGTTCATGGATATCAACAACCTGTGTAGGGTAGCTGTGATTTGCGCCTGTGAGCAGAGCGGGTTCTGGAAGCAGCTTGGTGACTTGTTCCTCACTAAGGCGTACCAGATGTTCTTCGCAACAGTTGGCACTGGTAAGATGGAGCTGACAGCCTCCTATGGTCTCGAGTGTGAAATCGAATCCTTCCTGCAAACCCTGCCCTCTATCGGTGTTGTTGAGGTGCTCAAATCGCCAATCATCCCTGACGCCATCTTCAACCACGGCTTTACAACCAGAACCGGCGGCATCTCTTCCAGTCCTGCTCTCCGCTCGCTCAACCTCGCATTTGCAACACGAAAGAAGGATTCTATGCTCGTCATTAACGAAAACCGTCGTCGCTTGGCAGAAGTTGCGGGATTCAACTATAAAAACATGCAATTCCCCAAGGTTGAACACGGCAATCAGGTTTGGAGCATTGGCGGTGACGTTCCTTCTGGATACGACGCCATCTTGACCCGGTCCCCAGGAATAACGGTAGCAGCTCCCGGCGCAGACTGTGTGACCGTACTGTTCGCTGACCCTGTCAGACGGGTGTGCGGGGCGGCCCATGCAGGCTGGAGAGGAACCCTGAAGGGGATAAGCGTTACAACCGTAAACGCCATGGTCAGGGACTATGGGTGCGACATCAACAACATCGTCGTTGCAATGGGACCCTGTCTGTCGACAAAGAACCTGCAGTTCTCTCAGGAGGATGCGGCAGGTTTCGAGGCTATCGATCCGTCGCTTGTGAAGAAGCAAGATGGCGACCCAAAGGTATACGTGGATCTCCTGATGGCCAATACCATTCTTCTTCAACGGACTGGAGTCAACCCACAGAACATCGACACGTCCTGTCACATGTGCACCTATGACAACCCAGACAAGTTTTATTCCTTCCGGAGAGACAAGTTCCCCTTTGGCAATCAGATAGCTTTTATCAGTATCATATAAATTTTGTCTCCCTTGTCGACACGAGTTACCTCCCGTGTGACGACCATTGAGGACCACCCGTAGGTTGTGTTACCCAAACTTCCATTGGGTGAATAAATTCCGCCAAATTGTATGAGGAAACATTAACACTTTTATAAATAATGTTTTGTTGAGGGACATGTGCCTTATCTTATATTCAAATGATATCGACACGTTTTTTTAGTTTGTTTTTAAATGAATGTTATAATCTTACTTATCAACGTTTAAGTTTGTACATAGAACAAATAAAAAAGTGTTTATTCTCTTTTGGATAAACTAATAAAAGTTTACGGTTTAACTTGGAAAGTCAGATGACGGTGGAAGACACCAAGGTACATTGTGATAATTTTTAAGTCCCCGAAAGAATGAATGGCATTAATATACATCTGCTTGTAAATAGTTTCGTAAAATATGTTTAATTTATCCCCTAAAATTAACAATTGAACACGAAATACTCTTTTTTAGATTTATACTAATTTCAAATTTGTTTGGTTAGAAATTATTCTTTACAGATTGATTAACAACTTTTCAACCTATGAGCTAATATGATTATTTATTCAACATGTTTTTAGTGAAATGGTCTGTTTACAATAACAGCATAAATAGTTATGTACTTCTTCTAATTTCTACCGTGGCAGTGTTTTATGTTTGCATTTAGTTTACCTGTTATGTAATAAAGTCATTGATAACTATTGTTGAAAGTCTTTTATTTATTTCATTAAGCCTGCGGAGTACATGGAAATCATACTCTCCAAAGCACTTGTCTGTATAAAATAAAGAAGTTGTAATCCAGAAATGCCCCTTTTCTTGTATATTCTACTTCAAAATGACCTTTTTGTTTATTTTTTTTTTGCCTCAAAACACATACTATTCTTCAGTTGTCTGCCCAACATTGTACATGTATAGGCCTACACTTGTTTGTTGTGACAGCACATCTCGGTAAATACTGAATGAATAGTAGCATTTTATGAACAATTATGAGAAACTGCATAATGATACGTTTTCGATCAAAGGTGCGCTGTCTAATGCTGAACTACCAAAAAAAACGAATTATGGATTTAGTCTAAAAGAAGCTCTAAAATGAAAATCTAAGCATGGCGATAGAACAATACAATTTGTAATGTTAATGTGGCTTTATAGAGGAAATGACATCTAAGAAAGAACTGAAACGGATGATCGCAAATGAGTATAGCCTCAGAGATAAATGAAGTTGACATACCTGGATTTTTAGGAAACATAACGTCTACTCCGAAAGATCGTTCGACAGTGGTCGTCCATATTAGATGGGCCTGCCATTGGTCTGTATCGAAATGATGTGATAGGTATATATGACCAAATCAGGAATATTTTCATTATTTCTATTCCTCGGAGTCAAGAAGTTGGCATAATAACTTTGGGTCATGACTGTCGTTGTAAAAGAAACCGAGGTACGTCGATGTAAATATTTGTCATGCTATGATTCTTACGCGATCAGAAACTTCAGGTAGTTGTCTACAATTAGAACTTAGGTCGATTATCAGAGGAAAGTTCTGCTATGTTACAATGAAATTGAAATGAAAGGCGATGTTTCGGGGTCTAAGATGGGCTTCGTAATACCTACGCAATGGTGCAATATGTCGAAAACTACCTGTCCAATTTATGGCTCAATGTAAGGGGAGAAGTATCGAATTATTATGATGCATAAATTTATAGGAACATGTGATGACAACATTTTAAAAATAATGTTCAGAGACAGGGGATTCTACATCCCTTTACTTTGATATAGAGCTTGATCGTCGACTCCATCTGTTGATTCTTTAGACTGTTTTTTTGACAATGTGGAACCTTTCGACCTGAATGGCTGAAGTTATATATCATTGGCCTTCTTGAAACTTCAACTTTCAAATCTTTGGCTCAAATGCACATGTATTGTATAGTTTGAGTAAACGTTAAAAGATATACAGTTCATCCATCCATCATATTCGTTTCTTGAGGCTCCAAAATTTAGACCTGCTTAAAGAGGATCTGGACTGTATTAAGGTTCCTATCTAATACACAGCCATATGGTAAGATAAGGTAACACTTTATTACCCTAAAGGAAATGTTTCTTACACCAAACAGAGCATGACATGAAACATATAACACTCAATATAAAATGTTTAAAATTTTTGAAAAAATACAATATGATACAAACATAACATAGTCATATAAAGTCACACACTCAGCTGGCAGGTTTCATTAAAAGGTTTCAGGCTTTCTTCTGTTAAAGATTTATATAGTATAGTGTATAAACGAATTTCTAGTCCTGTTAGACTTTTGGCAAGGCACATCAAACGTTTTGCAGATAGCAATAGTGAATACGCTGAGTGTAAGACATGTGACGGATCTGAAATTGTCTATCTGAGTGTGTTATTATCTTATCATCATATAGCGACACCGCATGGTCAAAGATAATTCCAACAAATTTTGAACTTAATTTCTCAATCTTGTTTATTTTGTCGTGAAGCAGGACTAGTAACTGTTACCGAGCCACGATCCAGGCCGAGTAGAGGGATCTACGAAGTAAGGGACAAAACTCTTCCATTCCAGGTTGAAGTGAAACATTGTACAGACGAACTAGACCTCTTTGTAAATTTCGTCAGTGTGTAAGGGGTGGAGATCAAGGGTAGGCAACACCACCCGGTCACAACGGGGCGATATGACCTGATATCCGTCGCAACAAATTAACCGTGTGTTATACCGCATATGAACTTCCAGAAAAATGATTTACTAAAGTTAGATCTTCACTTTGTCGGGATTATATGTGATTGATAGAACCTGTCGTCGATCATGTTATAGCTGGTGGGATATCACAAATAGGCCAGAAAACAGATGTAGATTTTTTGGACAGCGAACGAGATGACAACGCTAACTCGTCTATTTATAACTAGCTGGCGGCCGAGAAGTTCTAGACTTGCTGCGGGCTCGATCAGGTTTCAGGCAACAACGGCTGAAGCTAGGGCGCTTGGCGATGGAGATATCAAGCCGTTTTCTGAGGTACCAAGGGTTGCAGGCTTGCCAATCATCGGGTCCTTGTTCGAATCCCTAAAGGAGGCTGACAGGTTTCATACATGGACTACCCGGAAGCACCAAGAGCTGGGACCAATCTTCAGGAACAAAGTTGGCATCATTGATGCGGTGTTCGTGGCGGATGCTGATGCGGTTGAGAAGTTTATGCGGCAGGGGGGGAAGTACCCCGAGCGACTACAGATCGAACTGTGGCTGGATTATCGGAAGCGACATGACATCCCTCTCGGACTTCTTATGTCGTAAGTTTGTGGAAATTTGATTTTATTAGTGTAACGTATGAATTTACTGTTATGAAAACTGTCCTAACTAATTGAATATATTGAATATAACAATTTTATTAATAATAAACAAAGAGCTTAAAGTTGCAATATGGACTGATACAAATAAGTTTTACAATAGCAAATAGGTCAAAAGGCTATAGTTAAAAAAGTAATATTCACATATAAATATAATATATATATATATATATATATATATATATATAAAATAAATGGTTAGGATATCATTACGAATTGAAACGGGCATCTCTTTAAAAAGAATTTCAAAGATATGGTATCACTGCTAGCAGGTTATCGATAACGGTTTCGCGTCAATAATGGAACATTGAACATTGAACAGAAAACATGAATCTAAATTATGACTCCCGGTTGTGAATTACCTGATGAAATACAACGACACCATCAACATGAAATAGAACATTGACAAAGTTGACAAATGCTACGTTGATGTCGTCTTAAACGGTAGTGTTGAAGCTTAAATATTTTCACGTAAACCTTCTTTAAATTTGATAAGAATGGTCTCTTCTGTCAGAGACGGCCCAGCTTGGCACAACCTGAGAAGAGTCATAGACAAGCCCATGCTGAAGATTAAGACTGTGAACTCCTACGCGGTGGACTTGAACAAGACCACAGCAGAGTTTGTAGACCGGATGTACCGTGTGCGGAGCCCAGACAACTCCATACCACGACTGGATGAGGAGTTGTACAGCTGGTCCGCGGAAGGTCAGTCACGTGATCAGCGTTCTTTACTTCATCGTAACCCTACTGTACAGATACATTTATGAAAACCCACCATCATCCTTGGAGCTAAATGATTGTTAAAACGGAAATGTATTCATCCGGTTTTATTTTGATCGATCAATTGGTATGCCTTTTGTTTCGGTTTGATATGCAGAATCCCTTCTCACTTTAGATTGCTAAAGCGCATATAATTGGTTATTTCAACGTTAAAATGTGGCCATTGTTTAAGAATTAGCGAATTGATAAGAGATACTCAATATCAAAATTCTATTGTTTTTTTTTCTTATATTAGAATTATTACATTTTCTTGTGTTCTTCACTTTAAATAATTCAGCATTCCAGTTCTTTTTATATAACTTTTCTAAATGATTTCTAAATACTATTAATTTACACATCCAGAATGCAATTAGTCATGACAGTTTATAAAGAAAAACTGTTTTAAGGTATTTTTTCAAATCGAGGAACAAACAGAAATGTAAGCAACGTAAGTAAATAAAATAGCATCAAGGTCAAGGTGGAAGTTGTCGTATATTGTAAGAAAAACGGTCTAACACAGTAGTGTTTGCCCCTCTACTTCATCAGCGTATTTGTATCTGCGAAGCACCCACAATCACCTGAATATTAGCTGGAGTTGCCTCCCGTCGGCAACGACTACATACTCATGGCTATTTATACCATGCAGACATTACGTTAGCTTTTTGTTTTATGAGGACACAATGATGCTCAAATTTGAGTCATTTGATTAGCCAGTCATTTAAAGGTCATTCAGGCGAGGCAAACCTGCAAAAACAATCAGGGTATTGCAACAGTTTGGTTGATCCAATTACGCTGATATACCCGGAGGGTGTGTCTATGACCAGGTATATGCCGGGTGCTGTTCGAGAAGCGAATGGGATGTCTCGACGACAACAGGGACCCGGATGTACAGAAATTCATAGACAGCTCTCATAACATCTTCGAGTGCACTAGAAAGATGGCGTTCTTCCCTCCATGGCTTGCTCGGATCGTCACCAGGAAGGCTTACAATCAACTTGAGGAGGCGTGGGGCCACCTCTTTAAATACAGTAAGATGTTTTTAAATTAAGTTTTAAAACAAACATTTCTAGATATAATGAATATCGGACTTCTAAAGATCCCCATTATAACCTGGACAAGGCTTCGTTTTCTTTTATCTTCTTTCAAGTAATTAGGATTTGCTATCATATGGTCTGGGAAAAGTAGCTTCATGGAACAGATATTCCCCGAACAAGACTACTATACTCTCTTGTATGTTCGTTTCTTTTCTAAACTTTTTTCTTGATCATTTAATAAATCTTCCTCATATCCTTCATATGTCTCTCATGAACCAAGGCAATCAAATAGGTGTTAACAAAGAGGTGATATTCGCAGCGAGACTTTTATTAGATGACCCTGGGGTGACAAACACATTAACCCTCATCAGCCTGAAAGGGCCTTTACGATACACGTATTGAATGAATTAATTCTGTGGTACTTGTACGTGGTCCTATGATCGTTGTCAGCGACGTGCAGCAACGATTGCTGCAGGTTTCGCCGGATGGGTGACTATTTTCATAGCTTCATAACCAGAGAGCTAAGGTTTGATCCAGTCGGCAATGACTTAGGTAGTAAATAATGACCTGGTGCCGAGCGGTTATGGCAAATAAACTCGCGAGGGCGTAGCCCGAGCTGAGTTTATTGCCATAACGCGAGGCAATCAGGTCATTATTTGGCTTACACTCCCGCGGAACATTCGTAAAATAACTTTAAACTAAATTGTTCATATAAATTGCATTTATAAACGTTATATTTTAACACTTTGCGGCTTTATGTTTTCTGACCGAAAGAGTCACATAGAATATTTACAATACACGCCTGCTTTAGATTTTAAAGCTAAAAACTAGCCCATTTACATTAAAAATATACAAAACCTATTACCTATTATTATATATATATACAGGGGGAAATCAGTGTACACATGACACAACAAAAAGTACCTCAGCTGACATGGATCCTCGTTAGCTCAAGAGGTAGAGGTGTTGCTTGGCAATACAGAGGTCCCGGGTTCGAATCCCAGTTACGCCCTTTATAAATGTTAAATCTCTAGCTTGTTGAAATTTCAAAATTTTACAAGTCAATTTGTTTGTTCACATTGAACATCTCATAACCGACAGGTGTTTAATATCTGAAATGTTGTTAGAAAAAAACACGTTGAACCTCAACTCATGTACTCACTCATAACCGACCATAGTAGTTATGAGATAACCAACCTGCGCACATGGTGGTTATGGCATATAACCTTCAAATAAAACAAAGGAAATAACTTCCCAAGGGGTGTAAACTCAGGGATTACTCAAGGCAGGCGATAATTCACAGTTTTCTTATCTGCTCAGCCTACAAGTCGATCGACGCCAAGCTGGAGGAGATGGAGACCCAGATAGACAGGGGGGAGGAGGTCGGCTTCCTAGCCACACTGCTTAAGGACGACACCATCAGCACCCGCGACATCTACGGCAATGTTACCGAGCTCATGGGCGCCGCCATTGACACCGTGAGATATGGAAATTAACTAAGTTGATTTTTAGGCACTGCAGAACGTTATCTGAGGAATATATAGGATCTCACTTAAACGCTACCAATTGCAAGACGACCGTTTTTAATCATCAAGGAATTACTTAATATACCAAGCCCCCTGAATCCGTTTCCTTGATTCGAATGATTGAAAGGTTTTTGAATTAAAATGGCATATAAAAACCATTGATTAACTTTAATTACAAAAAGTTTAAATTTAAAAGAACTCAAACCGAAAAGAATATCTTTAAATGGCTTAAGCTGGTAGCTTTCTTGCTTTCAATATAATTCGTGTAGAATACAGTTGATAATGAAGAAGTAATTACGGAATTGTGTCATATGATGTTAACAAAACACTCGCTCTCGCTCGAGTTATTACAAAACAAACACTCGTTTCGTAACATTCCTCGAAAAAGACACACTGCCTCAGGTAAAAATCTCTATCTTCGTAAGTATATGTTTACATCCTTGTTTTGCTCACTGTTTCAAGTTTATTTCCTCTTTATGTTACGTCCATAACAGACATCGAGCACAACGATGATGCTACTGTACGAACTGTCGAGAAGCCCTCACGTACAGGAGAAGCTGTATGAAGAGGTGGCAAGAGTTATCTCCCCTGGGGAACAGCCCACGCCGGACCATCTGAAAGACATGCACTACTTGAAGGCTATCATCAAAGAAACTCTCAGGTCAATAAAAGGATTATGTATGATTAAAAATTGCAACTTCACGCCAAAAAATTAAAATAAAATCGAAATGAAATGTTTGTTCACATTGTATTTAGATTGGCAATGAAGTTCAATATGTTATAACGAAAATATTTAATTGTTCCTTGTCATGTTTCTGCTACAGAACTTACGAACACCTTTGGGTTTATAAGAAACATTAGGTGCCCTATTGTAAAATATAACTTTTTACGGGTCCAACTCAACGATGATGTCAACAACATATATGTTATGATCAACAACCTGTTTCCTGTACAGCTTCGAGTCCTACATACAGCGACGGTGTAAGCCTGTTCATCCATTATAGCAGATTTTGCCGTGATTTTGAGAAAAAGTCACAATCATTTCGTAAAAGTCAAATGACACACTTCCTCGGGTAATAATCTCTATGTATCTATGCCAATTTATTGCAAATTTTACAAAATTCGCATTTAACATCGGAATATCCCTATATTTAGGCAATCGCGCCGTAAAGAAACTTCTATATACGCTAATTGGATAGCTTCAATACCATTGCAGGATGTATCCTATCGGGAGCGCAGTAATGAGACGGGTGAATCAAGATAGCGAGTTGCTGGGTTACAGACTACCTCACGGTGTAAGTTACACAAACAATTATCATCTTCACATCTCAAACCTCCTCCCGCAAATAGTCGTAACTCGGTTGCCATCAGTAGTTGCTTTGTCACCTCACCTTCAAATGGGAAGACTTTGTGATTTGAGGAAAATAGAAAGCAAGTTTACAATATGTTGTAAATCTTTTCGTCGATTCTGTTCAATATAATGTTAAGAAGAAATCTCTTGTACACTCGGTATACTTAGAATGGTTCTTCTACAGCAGAATGATGGTCGTCCACCAATGACATTCTTCCATATAAGGGTATATTTATGTGCACAGGACTCTTACGAATGTCTAAACATCTCGTGCATGCAACCGTCCGGTAACTCATATATATATGACATGAAGACGCTTATCTCTTCCCTCACCCGGGCACTGCCATATTGTTCCATTTTTAGTATTTCCTTGGCTGGTTATTTCAAAGATGTGTAAAAAGTCCTTGGTTATTTATAACGCATTTGAGAGAGACGGTGATTTGACATCAAGGAATTGCAGGAGTCTTTTACGGAAATGAATATCCTGATATAGGTAAATGTCCAAGGTCCGTTTAACCACAGAGACGTGTATCGTCTATAGAAATAGCTTTATAAAGACATATACGCATATATGCTGTTTCTAAACGACACACGTCCCTGTCCGTGTTACCATTTTCAGACACTTGTGATGGTTGTCCTCTATGCAATGGGACGAAGCCCCCGTTACTATGACGACCCCGACACCTTCAAACCGGAACGTTGGCTCAGGAGTGCTGGGCAGAGTAAGGTTCACCCCTTCGCTTGGCTACCTTTCGGCTTCGTTCCGCGTATGTGTATAGGTAAGTCCTCTGATATGTTCATACGATATCTAACGAGTTTCAACCTTTCAAATAAAGTTAACGTCCGGAGTGAAACAATTTTATTTTGTTAATCTCATCGTGAGCTTGTCAAATCACTTGGATGTGTTATGATCCATGACATAGCAAATTATTATGAAACCCTTCCAAAATAGTAAGTGAGTTATAATGAAATGTATTTTGTATTATTTTACCGATTTGTTTTCATGTGTTTGAGGTAACACGGTTATGTAATCTGACGACTGAATCATGACGTAGTACTCATTTGCAAAGAGCATATTTTCCATGTGTAAAGGGGTTTCAATTTTCAATTTTGAATTTACCGGAAGTCCTGAAAATAACTCGTATTAGAACAGCAATTAGCGTATGATTTTTAGAAGAAGAAGAAGAAAATGTATTTTGACTTGAACAGATTTGTTCCTCGTCCACATTTCAATGGTGTACAGCCAGGGTCAATGGTGTACAGTTAATGATTTGATCTACCTATGTTTTGTGAGAATGGCACGACACCGTAACGTTAAGAATCTCGTTTTTATCTTATTAACTGAAAAACAGAAACTTATTTTATTTTAACATCCTTATCTTGCCATTGAAGTATTAAGAGTAAAACCTGAATTTGAGATCTTGTTTGTGCTTCTCAATTTCAAATATAAGATTGTTTTGAATCTTTATTAAAGATGTTTTATTTCAATACCAGGGCGTCGAGTTGCTGAGCTTGAAATACAGCTACTGATTGCACAGGTAAAGTGACTTACGTATATAAGCTCAATGAAATACAGCTACTGATTGCACAGGTAAAGTGATTTACGTATATAAGCTGAATGAAATACAGCTACTGATTGCACAGGTAAAGATATTTACGTATATAAGCTGAATGAAATACAGCTACTGATTTCACAGGTAAAGTGACTTACGTTTATAAGCTCAATGAAATACAACTACTGATTGCACAGGTAAAGTGACTTACGTATATAAGCTCAATGAAATACAGCTTCTGATTGCACAGGTAAAGATATTTACGTATATAAGCTCGACGATAATGTGCTTCTTGAGTGTTAATGCTCAAATTTGTTGATTATTTCGTAACCATGGATATTAGCGAGAAATACATTCACGCGGGTCATTTGATTCATATAACGCAACAGGAAGAAGACATTGATCATATTAAAAGATGTGTTAAATAACAATTCAAATTTCAAGATGATGGTCATCTGTTTATCATATGCAAACGAAGTCCGTTTCGTGAGTGGTCGATTGCGATTCGACCTGGGCTAAACACTACTATGATGTTGAAAGCAACACTGGCAAATGAAAGAAGATGTTTTCGTGTACTGTAACACAGCATCGTCCTCGTTATGCACCATCATGCATCAAGTTCACACCCCCTTCTAATAAACGCCATTTTATAAAACACTTTTGCTTGTAGTTTGCATGTGGATACACATGACGAAGCTTGTCTATGTTCAATGTTAACCGTTATATGTATTTACATTTTAAGAATTTGGAGATTGGGAAAATATTTTGCTTTCTACATCAGCTGATGAGGCGATTTCACATCGAGCCCGTTTCAATGGAACCAATCGAGATGAAGACAGACTTGCTGCTTCTACCCAAAACACCAGTCCAAATTCGTCTCATAGACCGGGCCTAGTCCACCTTTGTACACGTGTTTACAATGTTAGCGATTAGGCATGTTTCTGCATCGACGAAATTAAAACAAGTGAAGGTTATCGTATATATAACCGTGCCAAACATTTCCAAACGAAAACTATTCTGATTTGAGGTCCAAGGTGTGTCGTTAAGCACACTTGATGTGAATGATTTAGATGTTTAGTCATTGATACCGAACCATATACTATACATGTACATACATGCATACACATATACGTATAATAAAATTGCTTTAAAAAATGACTCACAGTTTAGACCTCATTGAATACATTCAGTCTCAGAAATCAAATTTAAAAGAAAATTGTAGCTGAGACCTTATAATTATATTTCACTCTTTTTTTAATCCTTACACATCTGTTATGCCTCTTGAAATGTAAGGAACTTCACCCCTTGACTTCTCATGCCATAACCTTTCAGCTTTTTGCACATACTACCCTGAAGTTATATTATACGTTTTGTAGAATTCTTCGTAATGAAATCTTTTCATTTATCTGATATAGTTAGTTAATACTGATTTTTTAAATACTATTAGACTTCTATACCTGTCTATGTTATTTGTGTTTATTGATCATTTATGTTACATATAATATGGATTTCATTGTAGTAACACCTATACAGGTGATTGAAAAAAATCATGTTTTTATCATACATATATTTTGCTTTTATTTTTGTGTATCTTATGTGTCTAATCCCAATGAAGGAATAAACTTGAAACATTGTTTAGCTTTTCTGATTTGATACAGCGTTATGCCATGTTATCCGATATGTAAATGTTAACGACATACCAACAATGTTAAACTTTCATACAGTGCTACTTATATATAGACTTTGTGTACGTTTTAGTTCAAAGCATATATATATATATATATGTTTTCTGGAATATATCTCCTCTCCTATATACATTAATGAGAATGAAATAGACATTATCTAAATCAATGGGAGCGGTGTGATTACTGATAAAACTTCGCTTTGAGGAACGTAATAATACGTGATGAAAGATGTGAAACAAGTGTTTGCATAATAAAGGAAGCGTTATTCTTCAGGTGAAGCTGTTTAGATAAGCCTCGATTAGATAGAAGAAGCAAAAAGGAGTTTTGTGGCTGATAAAAATAATCATCTTCATTGAACAAGCTCGCCATGCAGTTGCAAACCCGGCACAGGATTGCAGTAATTGAACTAGCATCAGTAGACGTAATAAAGGTTTCAGTTATAAACGTTGTTACGAAATCAGTAGAGATAGTAGAATACGATCTAAATATTTTCCACACCTTGTAAACAGCGTTTTTTCTAACGAATCCAGTCCGAAATTGGGAGCTGTGCAAATTTACATCTATCCGAGGGTTTCTGAATGTAACAATAGCGTTACTTCTGATAGTTTGACCACGATTTTTCCGAGGCGAAATAGGCGATCTGGCAGTCTCATTAAAATCGACCGTGTTCCGTGGAAGAAAGTTTGTTTAAATATTGACTTTAGCGGGATTCCGTTATACTCTATCAGGGGCTGTCCTCTCAACAACGGTCTGATGGCACCCTCCTTGCTCGCATGTTCCTACGTAATCTAAACTAGCCAATCGCAATGACTCCGGCAAAGGCCTTCGATATCCGTATTTAGGGTAAAGTAACTCCCATTTACCATTCGTTAACTTTGATCGCCGCTATCGTTATTTTAGTCGCGATGATGTGATTGGTCTGCTAATGACTAGTTTTTGTCTGCGCGAAACTGGTGTAAAACATGCGAGCAAGGAGGGTAATTTCAGACCGTTGTGAAGAGGGAAGCCCCTCATATAGTGCGGTCGAATTCCGATCGAGTCAATATTTAAAAACTTGTATACCTCGGGACACGGTCGATCAGACTGCGCGAGCTGGTTACCTGTTGGTAGGGTCAGTGCCGGCGATGTTGTCTGACTGAGGGTGTGTGGGTCCTAATCCTGAATACGCTTAACCCGAAAATTGTCAAAACTTTATGCTATTGTTGATACATATGATCCCAAGTATTCCAATTTACAGCAAGGATTGAAGAAAGTCTTAGTGATAAGTACTAATTAGTGTTAGTATTTGAAGTATTACTTAAAGTGGTTGCAGATGAAGTTGTAATGACAGCAGCAGTAGTGATAGTAGAATTAACCCCCAGCAGAGGCGGCTGAAGTTGCTGTAAAATAGTAGTAGTTCTACAGGCGGTAGAGAAGTATTGTGCCATTTGTATTTATAGAAGTGATCGATATGATTTAAACTGAGGTACACCACCTGTACTCCCAGCAGTTGTGCCTGAAGTTGCTTTAAAATAGTAGATGTTTTACTGGCGGTGGAGGAGTATTGTGATCGATGAGATTTGAACTGAGCACACCACCTGTTCTCATAAATGCCTGCCTTATCAGCTGGGGAAGACATGCAATTTGTATTCACCTTTCGGTGGCACATTGAGTTATCCTATTTGTCAGGAATTCTTCTGTTACGTGCTAAGAAGCCTGTCGGTTCACAACTGACATGGGTAGGAACTTCCGGTAAGCAACTTGTACGACGTAAGTTTACCAAGATGATTCATTCTTCTTAAAGTCCAGAATACAACATATCTAAATTGTTAAATTGCATTGTAAACAGATTGAGAAGAGAATATCAAGCTGGTGACTGGTCCGCCTCTTCATGTAGAAATATAGGGTAAGAATTTCCCCAGACATAAAATGCTTTTTTCGTGAACTTGCCTCTTTCTATGAAACACAAGTTTGTTATTTACTTGAAAGCTATCCAGATGAAAACCTAAACAGCATCCCCAATTCCAGAGAACAAGATCATTATATTACATACAAGTGTTTTCATATTTGCTTCTATATCCTAACAATATTATATCGACATCATGATAACAAATGGACAAAACACATCATCTTACTGCCCGTTACCTGGTACACACCAACAGGTGTACACATCATCCTACTGCCCGTTACCTGGTACACATCAACAGGTGTACACGTCATCCTTCTGCCCGTTACCTGGTACACATCAACAGGTGTACACATCATCCTACTGCCCGTTACCTGGTACACACCAACAGGTGTACACGTCATCCTACTGCCCGTTACCTGGTACACACCAACAGGTGTACACGTCATCCTACTGCCCGTTACCTGGTACACACCAACAGGTGTACACGTCATCCTACTGCCCGTTACCTGGTACACACCAACAGGTGTACACAGCATTGCCTCCTGGTCGTTCATTCCCCATCACGTTTTAATCCATGTCTGATGTTTTGTAGGGGTTCGGTGTCATGTATACATGGTTCTTATACGAGCATAAGAAGAGAGGCTAACTTTAACTCTTTGACATGAGCGATTTTGGAGATATTTTGATATCTACAGATACAATAGAAGAAGATATTACTCTTTCACATCGCTGAAATCTAAAATGTCATTTTAGTTACAATAAAAGGTGCCTTTGGTATTGAAAACTGTTGTTTTTTTTAGTTGGGGCATGTTGAACGGAATGTGTCATTGAACACTTACGGCAACTGGATATTCAAGCAGATGGCCTTAATTCTTGAGTAAATACTTTAACATGCAATAGCCTATTCCATGTTCTCTGCCGTAGAGAAATCTTAAAGTAAAGGACGCACATAGAACATAGATGTCATTGGTACAATGCTACAGTTCATACCAATGCAGTGACATCCGTTGGGACAATGATGAACAGTCTTGTAAGCTGCGTTAAACACAATTGTCCTTAATTCATTAGTAAAGACTTCAACACACATTAGCTTATATCATGTTCTCTGCTGTAGAAAAATCTTCTATTGACGCACATATAAGAAGGTGTTGGTCCTTGGTGCACTGCTTCATTTAGTACCAGAGCAGTGCCATCCGTGGGGACAAACCAGACAGTGATTTAAGATAGACAGTTGAGAGTGGCTTTCAACACCAAATCACGTAACGCACATATAAGAAGGTGTTAGTCCTTGGTGCACTGCTTCATTTAGTACCAGAGCAGTGCCATCCGTGGGGACAAACCAGACAAAGATGTAAGATAGAAAGTTGAGAGTGGCTTTCAACACCAAATCACGTAACGCAGTCCTATATCACCAAAGAAGAACATCTCAAGAGCCAGTGGTACAGGTCAGAACTCACACAGTGCTTAAGTGTTATGCTGTGTTGAGCTTGGTTGTAGGCTGCAATTTAGCTCACTTTGATAGTCCCACTGTAAACAGTTTTCTGTATCTTTAACTAGATGCTATATTTAGGAGAGAATGTCAGTTGCTGCTAATCGTACACTAATATAGAGACCTAAGTGTTACTACGACTGCAGATTGCTTCCAAGTGAAATTATGTCATTTAATCAAATCAACGCTATCTTGAAAAAGTCAGAACATTTATAACATTATTATCTAGGTTTCATTTCAACCCTTCCTAATCCTATACAATATCATCAATCAATCAATCAATGTTTATTTCCTCAAAAACCACCCACGGTGGTACAAGAGAATATACAAACAT
Organism: Phorcus lineatus; assembly: GCA_921293015.1. NCBI lineage: Eukaryota > Metazoa > Mollusca > Gastropoda > Trochida > Trochidae > Phorcus > Phorcus lineatus. Next base: position 2,718,193 of record OV121081.1, on the reverse strand, counting down.
ACAGTATATTATGTAAACAGACAAGAATGGTGATATAAACAACACAGCTTACTTCAATTTTTCATAGACAATACATAAATATTTTGATAGATTTTTAATTTCTGACAGTTTTTTGTGTGCATAATAAGCTTTTATGCTTATACATATTTGGCCATTTGTGATAAAATTCATTAATGTAAAGACGTCGTTCTCTTTCAAAGGCTTTACATTTGTATAAATAATGTATTTCATCTGCAACAGCTGGAGAATCGCACAGAGGGCATGTTCTATCCTCACGGGGTAGACCACGCCATCTGCCGGTTTCTACTGGAAAATTATGATTACTTGTTCTTAATCTTATAAGTGGGATATATACTGATTTTTGTGATAGTAAATATTGTTCGAAAGAAGGGGTATCTTTGAATAGGGTATAATATATTCCTTTAGAGCTATTGAGAACAGAACTTCGCCAAGATTGAAGAAAATGATCTCAGAATGTGGACATTAAGGATTTATACAAATTTAAAAGACTTTATACATGAAGCGTCAGAAAATCAGGGATTTAAAAAAAATGTCCATAGTAAGACAATCTAAATTGCTTCACATTATGAAAATTTAAATCAGCCAATCACCGAGTTCGTCCCCAATGCTAGGGAGTAGGCAAGCACCACAATGATCTTCAGCACTCGGAAAACGAAAATTCCGAGTGTAATATAATTAACGAGCTCCCTCCATATCCGAACGAATGACTGTGCGTTGCCATAGATTTCCTCTGGTTCAGTTGCTTTGTCGAACAAGTACAATCGTAACTTATGGAATTATATCTCAAAAAGCAATCTGCGCAAACATTACTAAAGCTTAAGTAGTCGTGACCTTATTGGTTGGAGGCCCAAGGCCTCCAACCATCTTAATATATAGATATAAATCTATTCCATATTATTAAAACCCTTTCTTTCCAACGGTACACGCGAGAAACAAGCAGCTACAAGTCGATAAGTAGATAATGTGATAAAGACGAGTCAACTAGTGTGATATCACTAAGTGACAGAGATAGAGGTAGTGAAATACGCTTCAGACAATACTTAAATATATCTTGTCCTGGCAATCCTTGAGAGTTTAGAAACAATTAACTGATGCATGTGGACTTATTAATTTGCAAAACCATCGAAAATCTTGAGCGGTGCTGGACGCTATCAATTGTGACCTATATCCTAAAAATAGATCCCTTTCGCCTCTCTCCCAGGGATACATCGGTGACTGACTGACAGTTGTTTAAAACGGAACTGTATATATATAACTGCATATTTGTCTCACTATTCTCTAATTTGATGCAATGAAAAAAATATTTATGACACCTTTTCTTAATAGAGGATAGCATGTAGGTCTTTTGTTCTTTTGTTGCCTTAATCTACTCATTTGCCGTCATGCAAATCCTATCCTTTTGTACCCTATTATTTCGCAGTATTTCCTAGCCTAATTAGGGTGCCTCCAACTTACCCGTTTTAAAGGCTTTTTTTGTTTTGAAACAGTTACGTTGACTGAAAATACATTTCGAAAATTTATTTGTAATATTTGTTGAATACTATTCTTCTTCGTTAAAAGAAATAACCATACACATGTAGATGACAGAAGAACACCAAAACAGACACAAATACTAATAACTAATAATATCTTTGTTGATTATATATATGTATATATATATATATTAAATATAGATTAAATATAACATACTTCACATAGTCGTTTGAAGAATCATTTTAATCCGATACTAGTATTTCGTCAATAGTATTGACTCATCAGGGATGAAACGATATGATCGTTAACATCGCATTACAAGCGTTTTTATAACAAAATATACGTACAATGTACAAGGATATATTGTAAATTATGCTAATCAGGTGACATCATGGTTCTTCCTTGTTGGTCTTCTGATTGACACAATCACTCTCTTATGAGTTTACCCCTTGAGCAATATGTTAATGTGACATAATCCCTTTTGTTTTTAAATAGCTCAATTGTAGTTAGAGATATATGTCAGTGATTTAAGGGTAATCATCTCATTGTTTATTTAGTGAGGGTCTATAGGTGTCAATGAAGGACTCTTCAAGTCGTAAAAGTGCATTTGAGACACTGCCCATGTTAGATTCATGAAATAATTTATAGAAAGGAAATATTTTGAAATCACCATTTGTACAAGTAGAAAGATGTTTATTTACAAATAAACAGCGGTATCTGCTATCGTTATTGTGTTGTCTGTGTAAGGTTACCCTATTTCTTAGGCATTCAGTTTTACCAATATAGGATTTCTTACACTTAGGGCACATTATTGCATAAATGACATTTTTTGAATTGCAATCAAAGTTAGATTTTATTTCAAATGTTTTGCCATTGTCAAATGTGAAAGACGAGCCTTCTAATAAATGGGGACATGTGCCACATCTTTTATAGATAGAGATACATCCAGATAGAGTCACAAGTGATACAATCTTAGTTAGCTTTGATGTGACTTCCCTATACAGTAATATCCCACATGAGCTAGGCAAAACTGCACTAGAATTCTGGATTGACAAACATCCTGAGTCAATCCATCCACGTTTTAGCAAAGATTTCATCCTTACATCAGCTGAATTTATTCTAGAAAACAACACATTTCAATTCAATCAAAATTCATATCTTCAAATTCTAGGTACGGCAATGGGGACAAAATTTGCGCCAGTCTATGCCAATTTAGTACTAGCGTACCTAGAAGAAAATCTCTATACTGCCATAGAGGAAAAATTCGACAAGAATTTTGCAAATGAATTCATCTTAAAATGGAAAAGATACCTTGATGATTGTTTCACATTTTGGGAAAAATCTAAAGGGGACATATACCAAATATATGACATTCTACAAAACATGCATCCCAACATCAAATTCACAATGGAAACGAGTGAGACAGAATTACCTTTCTTAGACATACTTATCAAGAAGGATGATACTCACATCATAACTGATATTTTCCATAAGACAACAGACACAAAACAACATCTCCATTTCAAAAGCGCACATGAACGACATGTCAAAACAAACTTGCCCTATTGTCTAGCTAGACGTGTCTGTGCCATAATTAGCAATGAAAACCTCAGGTCTCTAAGATTAGAGCAACTAAAATCTTCACTATTGCAGCGAGGCTATCCAGAACCTCTTATCAAAGATGGAATAAATAAAGCACAGGCACTCACTCTTGAAGAGTTACGTACTTATAAAGATAAAATAAATGAGGACCAAAACACAATCGCTTTTGTGACAACACATAATAAAAACAATGCGGAATTATTCCCTGTTATACATCGGAACTTACCGATGCTTAGTCAAGACAAGAGGTTAGGAAATAAAATCATTAAAAGCAAAAGACAGCCAAAAAATCTTAAACACGTCTTAACAAGGGCTAAATATGATGGTATTCAAAACCCAACAGAAAGACCTTCAGTTTCCAAATGTTCAAATAAAAGATGTGGCACATGTTCCCATTTATTAGAAGGCTCGCCTTTTACATTTGACAATGGCAAAACATTTGAAATAAAATCTAACTTTGATTGCAATTCAAAAAATGAAATTTATGCAATAACGTGCCCTAAGTGTAAGAAATCCTATATTGGTAAAACTGAATGCCTAAGAAATAGGGTAACCTTACACAGACAACACAATAACGATAGCAGATACCGCTGTTTATTTGTAAATAAACATCTTTCTACTTGTACAAATGGTGATTTCAAAATATTTCCTTTCTATAAATTATTTCATGAATCTAACATGGGCAGTGTCTCAAATGCACTTTTACGACTTGAAGAGTCCTTCATTGACACCTATAGACCCTCACTAAATAAACAATGAGATGATTACCCTTAAATCACTGACATATATCTCTAACTACAATTGAGCTATTTAAAAACAAAAGGGATTGTGTCACATTAACATATTGCTCAAGGGGTAAACTCATAAGAGAGTGATTGTGTCAATCAGAAGACCAACAAGGAAGAACCATGATGTCACCTGATTAGCATAATTTACGGTCGTAGGACAAAATCGCCAATGGACAAAATCCCCAATGACATAATCCCCAAGGACAAAATCCCCAGTGGACATAATCCCCAAAAGGGTAGGACAAAATCCCCAAGATGAAAAATACAACAGAGCAAGGAAGTAATAACATGTAATTTTATTCATACAAGCAAGCAGTAACAATCCCGGTCTCGCATTTTACATAGCACTTTTAAACAGTATAGTTTCAGTGAAACCTTATAGAGTGACCTATGCCTTTCAAAAAGTCTGGCAATGTCATTCTTCCATCGCGATATGCAAGGCAGAGGTTTCTGAGTTTATTCTGGTTGTTGTCACGGCGACGATTCCGACGTTTTGCTTGTCGGATGCCTCTTGAATATTGCAGCAGCTGTGTTTTGACCATAGCATGGTCTCTCTGAAAAGCCTCAATGATTGATTGATGAGTGGCTTACTTTTACTGATCAAAGAAAAAAATTATAATGTTATCAAAACAATAATTCTCAATAAACTAATACTTGTGATCAAAGAAAGCATTTATCAAAACAACATTTACTACCAGTGATTAAAAACAGCCATTTGTCAAAACAACAATTTCTCAAACTTCTCAGTAACTAATTCTTTTGATTAAAGACAAAGTTGATTAGTAAAGAAAACAAAGCATTTTTAATCACCTTGGGGATTTTGTCCATTTTGTTGTTATAGGGCTGGGGATTATGTCCACTGGGGATTTTGTCCTTGGGGATTTTGTCCATTGGGGATTTTGTCCGTTCACCTAATTTACAATATATCCTTGTACATTGTACGTATATTTTGTTATAAAAACGCTTGTAATGCGATGTTAACGATCATATCGTTTCATCCCTGATGAGTCAATACTATTGACGAAATACTAGTATCGGATTAAAATTATTCTTCAAACGACTATGTGAAGTATGTTATATTTAATCTATATGTGACCTTGCGTTTGAACCAATTCAACTTTTCATATATATATATATATATATATATATATATATATATATATATATATATATATATAAAAGTCATATTAGAAGTACATATACCAATTAGGTTGACCTTTTTCCGTCAAAGACTGAATTATTATTAACTCAGAACAATAAAGATAAGACGCAAGTACAACGTCAGCATTTTTGCTTAATATGTTTTCAAGCATGACTAGCCTTATCAAACATCTGGTTCTAATAACACGTGACCAAACTAGTCAGTTTGCATGATTTTAGAAAATAAACATATTATATAAAGGATGTGACGATCTCGATTTACATTTTCTACAATTTAAAATGAAGCTCTTACTGCTTTGCTTTCTTGTCACATTTGCTGGTAAGTTAATCCTTAGTTTATCGCTAATAACAAGATATGCATATTTTAGGATCATACGACTGGGCCTTGGTTGATTTCACCCAATATTCATTTATGTACTCCTATTGAGGTGGTCAACCGACGGAGCCAAGGGTTAATGAACTGAGTGTAAACATTGTTTTGTAGCATAAAAATACAAGGAGTAGTATCCTACACAAAACGAGAAAATATTTGATCATACTGTCCCTTGTTTACTTCATTATTAACCATTCTTTCAGTTACTATGTTACATGGTAATCATAACCGTGCATGTTTAATTCATCCTTCTACAAAATGGTTTACGTGAAGTATTTTCCTGATCAGTGAATTTGATTTGGTTTATACGTAAATCATTTCATATAGTGTCGCAAGAAATGATTTGAAGAAAATGTTTTAGTTTGTCCATAAGTGTCTTGAATTGTTACAACATCTCCACTTACATGTTTCAGGCATGTCCAGCGGTAAGTAAAAATGTATATATTCAAATGTATTATTTCAAATTTGAATGGTGTTGGCGTGTCAAGGGACAAGGGAAATTATATATATACCTATAGCGCCTTGAAAAAGCACTGAGTGGTTAGATACGTGCGCTCCATAATAAATGGACATATTATTATTATTATTATTATTATTATTATTATTATTATTATTATTGTTGTTGTTGTTGTTGTTGTTGTTGTTGTTGTTGTTGTTGTTGTTATTTTATTGTTATTGCTATTTCAGCCCCTTTTAGTTCAATCAAGTCTCTGGTTTGGTGTGTATATTAATTATTAATCACATTGATAGTATTTGGAGGGTTGATTATTAGATAAGACATCTCTTATGTACCTGTTTCTCTACTTTATTTTTTATTGAATTTACCATTTGTCCTGACCAAAACAGTTTTGTTTGTGACAGGTGCCTCCATTCAGAAACGATTCACATGTGACTACCTGTCATTTCACCTCATGGGGTTTAGCCTTGGAGATGCCGCTTGCGCTGGTCACTGTGCCGGGATATCGGGGTATCATACTGGACATTGCGATAAAAGAACTTGCGTCTGTGAATAGAAAAGTAAGGTTCCTGAGATCTTTCAAGGGGCGATTAAGAGAGGACGAGAACAAAGAGTGTTAATTTACAAGGGAGGGGCATTTACAATAATGACATATGTTGTTTTTCTGTTTAATCTGCGAACTGTGATTGTTTATTTCCTTTATTCCAGAGTGACAGAGCCCTTCAATTGGAACGGTCTGAAAAACTCTAAATAAAGCAGTGAAACAAATTCGTTATCAACAATGCTATGTTACGAGCATTGAAAAAAACAAAAACAATAAGAAATAAGAAATAAGAAATATATAATGAATTACATAGGACATTTATTAAAATATTTTCTAACAGGTTCTGTAAATTATGAACATGTCCAAACCATACTAAAAGCAAGCGGCAGCCATTTGCAGTAATCTGCAAAGTGATTAACCCGTTTGTAAAGGAGGGCTGTGGTTGGAATTATAGACAATCCACAGAGATTACTGTGATTGATCATTATTTTTGAGATTATAACGTCGCCTGTTGTACAAATTGAGGACCCATCTGGGATTCAGCAAAATTCTCCTTTAATTCTTGCCTCTCAAGATTTCCTCTACAACACAAATGTATGATAGCAATATGGTTATTAGTAGTATTTGGTTGCAATGGTAATGATATCCAAAATGCAGTACGACTATTAAGAATCTCTTTCAAATATTCAATGAAAGTGAATATCGTTATGATACACCAAAATGCAGGGATGACTAACGGAAAATACGTGACAATTCGGGACAGTTCCTTTCCTTTGCTGCAACGTTTTTTGGTATCTCGCTGGTTCTTGTAGCTAGTTGACCTAATCGTCAGCAGATACATCAAAATGAAGATAAAAGTGTGCTATGAAGTCTAAGTCAATACTAGAATTGGGTCAGTTTAACTAAAGCACTAAAGTTAGAAATTTTTGAAATTGCACAAAAAGACTGAAAACTTTCTGATAATCATGACTGATTCTTGAAATTCAGAAGATAATCTAAACGATAGGCAGAATTCGTCATTTAAGTTGTTCTGTACAAGCTTCTAGTTGTAGCCGTTGAATCTGTCGAATAATTAATTCCTAATAAACCCAGGTACGATTTAAAGAGCTGTCCTCTAGTAACGTGTTACTAGATTAAAGTTCCCTCTTGTAAGGCAACTAAACGAAACATATTATTCTTCACGAGCAAAAATATCTGATTACTTACACCAATCTTTCCTGTCGTGTCTGCAAATATTTTCATCTTATGCCCGTTTTACAATTGATGGTGACGCTGCTTATTGGCGTCCGTCGTTTCAGACGGAAGGGCATCCCAATCAAGTGCACCCCATCGCGAAATGCAGCGCAGATACTTACGACATACGCATTCTTCATTCACCTTTTTGTTCGTTCTGTATTTGAAAAAGGAATGCATTAGCTATTTTTAATGCATATTCAGTAGGCAAATTTCATGTGTTCTACGTCATGGCTTTTGCGAAAGGATATGATAAGGACTGACGCTCGACATAGGATAGGGTGTTTTGAACTTTATTATTGAGGGCTGCAATGCACGCAGAGTTCTGAAAATTATTGCAAATGTCAGGGGAAAGATTTCTGTGAGTGATGAACTATTTGTCGGGCGTGCATTACAATTTGCCTTGCAAAATGAGACTATGACTTAAAGTGACTAACGTACTGGAGATGCTTCATTTTAAATGCTTATGCTTGACGTGTGTTTTATTACTGGCTTTTGGATATTGTCCGTGTTTACTCGATATTCAGTGCATTCTAAAGAATAATCATAAATTCATATGCCCTTCAAGTACTAGAAAATATTAACATTGAAGAAAAAGTAGTATGTCTGTGAATTTGTTTTTAAAATTAATTAGTAATTCTTCATTTTTTCCATAACCATCTTAGATATTTAAAGGTGTTTTCTTTTCAAAAAATGTTTTTGAATTTTATCAAATTATTGTCAGTACCTGTTGTGACCATTGTGACTGTTCATTTCGGCTCCTATCGAAAATTGAATTCTACAATTTCATTTATGTAAAAAAAGAAAATTATGAAATATCTCTTCTCAAAGATTGATGTGACATATGTTTGTTTTTGGAAATAATTCAATGTACATTGTATCCAAAAGTAAACATGGATCATAAGAATAAAATTTCCAGAAAGAAGGTTCCAAATTGCAAAGATATAAATTATATCAACTGAAGCATTTGGGGCACGCTATTTAACCCCTTGGACATTCTATGATGTCTATGACTGCTTTGGCTATTATTTTTCAAAACGTAGTAACATCATTGTAATATTACATAATAATAAATTTGAAGCGCTTTAATTGTAGATTCGTGATAATTTTTTCGACAATGATATTACAGATTTTCTAAATGTGATCTAGTTCAATCTACTTTAGTAAATAGTACCTAATGTATACCTCATCTGTTTACAAATCAATGCACATGTAAAGCAATCTGTATCTGATATAAATTTGCTTCGATGTACGTTATAATTCTTGAGGAAAGATGTGAAACAAGTGTTTGCATCATAAAGGAGTTTTAAAGCTCTTTAGATACGCCTCGTTTAGATATAGATAGACACAAACTGGGTTGTTTTCTCGGGGATGATAATCTTATCCTGATTGAACAAGCTTGCTTGATACTGCAAACACTGCACAAAGCTGCAGTAATGGAAATAGCATCAGGGGACGTAGTAGTACTTACAGTTTTAAACGTTGTCACAATATCAGTAGAGATAGTTAAACACGATCTGAATGTTTCCCAAACCCTGTAAATGGTGTGTTTTCTTTAACCCATTCAGCCCCAAATTGAGAGCTGTCCCAATTTTATCTTTCCGAGGGTTTCTGATTGTACCGATAGCTTAACCTCAGCAAGTTTGACCACGATTTTCCAAAGGCGAAATAGGCGAGCTTTTTGTACGGTCAGTGATGCTGATGTTGTCTGGCTCAAGTGGTGTGGGTCCGAATCTCGCAAGAACCCGACCCGAAAGTCTTCAAGATTATATACTATTACAGATACAAAATTAGCCCAAATATTCTAACGTTACAGTTGATTGTGCAGTAGCTGCCGAAGACGTGGTTATAGCATTATTGATAAGTACTAATTAGTATTAGTATTCGAAGTAATACAAGTAGAAGTTGCAGATGAATTGATAATTATAGCAGCAGTAGTGATAAAAGAAGAAACCCCCAGTAGTGGCGGCTGACGTTGCTGTAAAATAGTAGCAGGTCTGCAGGCTGTAGAGGAGTATCAATTGTGCTGTTTGCATATGCAGCAGAGATCGATGTCATTTGAACTGAGCACACCACCTGTTCTCATAAATGCTTGCCTTATCAGCTGGGGAAGACATGCAGTTTATATTTACCATCAGGAGGCACATTGAGTTATCCATATTGTCAGGAATTCTTCCGTTATACGTGCTAAGAAGCCTGTCGGTTCACAGCTGTCTTGGGTTGAAACTTCCAGGAAGCGACTTGTACGACGTAGGTCTACCAAGATGATTCATTCCATTTTAAGTCTAGAAAACAACATATTTAATGTTAATATAACAGTGTAAACAGATAGAGTAGAGAGTATCAAGATGGCGACTGAATCGCCTCTTCATGTTGAAACACGCTAAGAATCCTAAGGTATAAAGTGCTTTATTCATGAACTTCCTTCTCGCTTTAGGATACAACATTCTTCGTCATTATTTAATATTCCTTTTATTGAAACCAAAATTGTTCGAAGATCTATTGATTCCAAATGCCATATTTACAAAATTTCATTTAGAAATGCCTTTAGGCTCCTTGAAATATCTGTTAATGATGAATAATTAAAGCTTCACCAAGTTGCTATTTACTTGAAAGCTCCCCAGATGAAAAACTAAACAACATCCCAAATCCCGGAGAACAATATATCTTTATTACATTCAATTGTTTCCATATTTGCTTCTAGGACTAAACAATATTATATGGACATGAGAATACTTCTCACGTGTAAACAAAAGGTGAAAACCCTCACACATCATCATACTCACCTATACCTAGTGCACACAAACAGGTGTGAATGGTTTAGGTCTCGAAGTACACAGCATCGGCTTCCCGTCCTTCATTCACAGACAGATAGACAAACAGACAGAGAGATGCTTTGTTTCAGTCTCACCTCATAATTTCACATTAAAATACGCCACAGTTAAAATTGAGACACTCCGTGCAGGGTTATGCAAGACCATAAATTATATATTTACAAAGAATAAAAAAGTAATAGACCTTCACACATTCATGTTTTATTCAATGTCTGATGTTTTGTAGAGTTTCGGTTGATTATGTAAACTAAGTTCTCATACTAGCATTAGAATAGAAAGAGAGTAACTAAAACTTTTTGACATGAGCGATTTTGTAGATATATTTTTATATCTATAGATGAATAGAAGAAAAAGGTAGCGCTCTTTCATATCCCTGAAACCGAAAATGTCATTTTACTTACAATAAAAGGTGCCTTTGGTATAGAAAACTGTTATTGTTTAAGTCTGGGCGTGTTGAACGGGATGTGTCATCAAACACTTAAAGCAACTGGATATTCAAGCAATTGTCCTTAATTCATTAGTAAAGACTTTAACATACATTATCTTATATCATGTTCTCTGCTGTAGAAACATCTTCTATTGACGCACATATAAAGAAGGTGAAAGTCCTTGGTGCACTGCTTCATTTAGTACCTGAGCAGTGCCATCCGTGGGGACAAACCAGACAGTGAAAAACAGTCTTGAACGTGGCTTTCAACACCAAATCACGTTACGCAGTCCTATATCTCCAAAGGTGAACATCTTAAGAGCCACTGGAACAGATCAGAACTCGCAGTGCTAAAGTGTTAGGGTGTGTTGTGCTTGGTTCTAGGCTGCAGTGCAGCACACTTTGATAGTCTCACTGGAAACTTGTTTCTGCTTTATTTAGGAGAAAATGTCACTTGCTGCTAGTCCAACACTAATAAAGATACCTGAGTGTTACCGCGGCCTTCATGAGAGGCTTAGAGGCTGCAGATTGCTTCCAAGTGCACACGGGTTCTTCAATGAACTTTCAAGAGAAGATATGTGTGTTAACAACGTGCATACCTTCAAGTCAGGATGGTATTTTATCTTTTACCATTGTGTTATATATTGTGAATATACAGTCGAGTTAAAACTAGCTGAAAATTTTTCGTTTTGAAGTCCAACATTACACTATGATATTGCAAGCCTTACATCCGTATAGTTCCCTACGCTTTCTAATTGGATTTAGTTTAGGATGCATTCCTTGAGAATTTGTATTTATGGAAATATGTGTGATGGAATGCTAGGATATCGAAGTCCTTAAATACAATCATATTAATATCAGATACATTTTGATATACATCCATGACATTGTTTCCATGATCTTATATGATGTATTCTCATAGACAAAATTCGTCTCATCACAGCTAGCTGTAGCCTATTTTTTAAAATCATAAATACATTATAATATCAAGGATCACTGTTCACTTGTATGAGACCAGAACCACTTCAAAGTGCCGAAACAAAGTTTAATTACCTTTGATATTTATTATAAGAAAGGTATTTATATGGAAAGGTACATAGTTTTTCTGTTTTACGAAAATTTTTTTTTCAATTCATTATTTTGAAATGTGTTTCTAAGTGAAAGTAATCCATGAAACATACATTACGATAAAAAGACAGAGGAAGGGATACCAGCACCTTGTGGCACCATGTTGTCTTCAACAGATGATTATTTGAGTAAACCATTAACCTACCTCGTTACTGACAAGAAGAATATTGGCACTCCTAACCATGTTTGTCTTCTTCTAGCGACTAGAGTAGGAGTAGAAAAAGCAATAAAGAGTAATCAAACTGTTGCATATCACAGCGTAAATATAACTGATAAGAATCTGCAGCTGCATATAGCGTATTCATTCATATCAATTGATGACTAAGTTGTTGTATAAATCTTATCATTCATATGTATTGATTATGCAGAGAATGCTAATGATGCACTGATATGCCAATAATATTTTAAATTGCCTGTTAATTATATGTATTAAAACTTGTTTAATCATTTTGTATTCCTTTGTGCACTATGAACCGTTCTGTTAAGCTATGACACGGACTATGGTCACGAGTAGAACGGAAATAAAAAGTAATCGAAATGTTGCATATGGCGTTAAAAGTTTATCCAACTATACCGAACAGAATCTGAAGTTATATTAGTTTACCTATTTATTCAGACAATTTAAATATAACTGTATATAACTAAAGCTGAGGACGAAAGTAGAAAAATGATCATATTCACATTTATTTTGTCCATTCTCATGTCATCTATAGACGTTCTGAAGATTATACCTCCAACAGGTCACTGAGTGGAATGAACCCACACGGGCACACCTGTTGTTCCAAACAGTTGTTAAATGCATTAACCTATCTCTGCTGACAAGTTTTTCTCCGCTGACATGTAGAACGTTGCCATTTCTAAACTTTACACACCTTTCCGTGAAAAATTCAGCTCAACCCCAATAATATTTCTATTACAATTACAATGTCATCAATGTGTTTTATTCGTTTAAAGTGAATGACAGTTTGAAGTAAGGGCTATTGATGATTTGTTGAATAAATTCAACCTTTATTTTAAACTAGATGCAGAACACAACGGCTGTGCGAATTGTTTCCTCTCTAAAAATTGTTTCCAACTTCATAGGTTTCTGTCCATTTCACCGGGAGTGGAGTAGTGATTTCATAGTGAAAGTAACGTTTGTTTTCTAAAACTATTTTCCATAATGTAAAAGAATACGTAAGCAATTACCTATTTGGTTTTGGTGCTGTAAAATACCTTTGGTTAAATGCTTACAGCAGATATAGCGAACACGTTTTATGAGGTCAACCAACGTAGTTTTATTTGTATTGACTAATATAAATCGTATCAAAATGATACAAATTTCAATAACCATGTTATAGCAACCACATTTAAAAGATCATTGCGCCGACAAGCGAGACCTAGCAATGGCCTTATTACACAAAAAGTGGGAAGGAATTTTAATCAACTGCATTTATTTTCCCACACATTTCCCCTTCACTACGACACAATTCTGCGAACGATGTTGTAGACCCTTTACTCCTGTTCTGTTGAAGTCTTTTTCTTGGGTGTGTGGAAACTGATCTATATAACTGATCGGCAATAAGGTCATCATCGGACCGGAAGTGCCCTCTGGAATAACATTTCTTAAGGGTGTGAAACCGGTAATGTCTTAGGGAGCTAAATCAGATAAGCAAGGTGGATGCTGAAGAAGTTGAAACACATAGTCATGATTGTTAACATGCAAAGAGCTGATGTGTGCTCAGGCGCACTGTCCTTGTGGACAATCACACCTGGTCAGTTTTCTTGTCTCTTCATCCTGACACGCCTTGGAGGGAACACTGTTAATTGTCTTACCCCTTCTGGAGATGATCCACTATGCTGATGCTATCACTTGCCCTCCTGATGGAACAGCTATTGTTCTCTTTGCCCTCGGTGGCGTCACATGCTTCGACTGCCTCGACTGTTCCCTTGTCTCAAGCTGAAAATGGTTGACCAAAGTTTCATCCATTTCTATGTTCGATTTTAGGAAACTGTAAGTATCTTAAATTGATATGATGTGTATATAATGTTTTTTACTTGGTATTTTTTGGAAACCTTTGCCTTATGTAAAGTTTCAAAGATAATAAAAAGAACTCGCTCCTGCTTTATCCCAACTACTCAAGCAATGAATCTCACCAGTCATTCATTAACAGGTAATAAAGGATTCAGCAATCAGGCTGGATCCTAACTGTTATTGGTGTGGGGTTTTTTTTATATTCCACCGATTCCGGGATCATTTTTAGCCAAATCGGCTGATGCACTTACATCCAATTTCCTGTGCTGGTACTCCTTATTGAGGAATGGCGAAACTAAGCTTTTGGGCCAAATCGGTTATTCAATTAAAGGCCCAGTTTGACCCAAAATTTTAAAAATTAAAAATAAATATTTCAAAATGCACGTAGCGACTTAAAACTTGTTTTAAAAAAGCACAATAAAATATCTTGAAAAAAAAGAAAATCGTGTCGAAGTCGTAGGTCACGTGGTTTCGGCGCCGTCTTGATTTTTCACCCTTTTTCCCCCATAAGTTTTCGACCCCATGCACAGTTGGGGATAACTTCCGGTACTTACATGGTTGTACAGCTTTTGTTTGTCTCAGAATTTGCAAATTGTTAATAACTTTCCCGCAGTGAACATTCAAAGTTAGTGAATTTATAAAAAATCCTAAACTTGGAGGCCAGATAACTAAAATGCATAACCCAACGACTTTCATGATTAAGGTCTATAAAATGAAGAAAAAAATAGCTCGTGAACAGTCGTTTTCGGTCACAAGAAAGGGTCAAAGGTTCCAAATCTGTAAAATGAGGATTTTCCGACTGTGTTTGAAAAGTCATAGCTCATTAACAACAGTCCAATCAGCATCATTTAATAGCTCATTAGACGGACAAAATAATTCAGAACCTGGTAAATTCTAGATAAGTTAAGTTATGCCCATTCAGAAGGATATACCGACCTTATAAATTCTACTTTCGTTTTGAACTGATATAATAGAGGGGAGTAACTTAATCCTTTAACGCGGAATTAGTATCAAGGAAAGTAGGACATCTATGATATTACTGTTTTATCATTTTGTATCTGAGATGAAATGATATTAAAAATTCTAATTCTACGTTGATGTTCTCTGGTGTGAGACTCTTTTCATATACAATTAAATATGTATCTGAAGCAATGGGAATTCCTGATAACATTTTGCTTTGATGTACATAATAATTACTGATGAAAGATGAACAAGTGTTTTCATCATAAAGGAAGCATTATTCTTATCTATAGCTGTTTAGATAAGCCTCGTTTAGATAAAGGAAGGAACTGATTTGAGAATTTTCGTGTGTTTCATTATCTTCATTGAACAAGCTGGCCTTGTGGTTGCAAACACTGCACAGGGTTGCAGTAATAGAACTAGCATCAGTAGACACAGAAGTAGCACTATAGTTGCAGTAACAAACGCTGTTATGATATAAGTAGAGATAGTTTAACAAGATCTAAATGATTTATTCACCTAGTAAATGGCGTTTTTTTCTAATGTAGGACCTACAGAAATATACACTTGTATTTAGCTCAAAGCATAGATTTGAGGGATGATTACAATTTTTTGCTTTTCAATGATTGGTAAATTATGCGTTACACCAGCGAAATAATATGTTCAATATAAATACTTGAATTAGTTTCTAGGAAAGCAGGATATCTGTGATATAACTGTTTTATCTAGAGTCCACATTCTATTTCATTTGAAAAAGCAGTGACGGTAATGTAATAAGGATAATTTCGAAATGCTGTATACAGTGAAAATTTGTTTTTGAAAATGATATTGAAATATCTTAAAGCTGCGTTAATGTTCTACAATTACATGTATATCAGAAGCAATGGGAATTGCTGTAACAATTCTCTTTGATGTACATGATAATTTTTGACGAAAGATGTGAAACAAGCATTTGCATCATAAAGAAAACATTGTTCTTCAACTAAAGCTGTTTAGATAAACCAAGTTAGGATAAAGGAAGAAACCGAAATGAGTTGTATTTTTGTGTGTTGACAAAATAAAAATTATCTTCATTGAACAAGCTGGCTTGTAGTTGCAAACACTGCACAGTGTTGCAGTGATAGAACTAGCATCAAACATACTAGTAGTTGCAGTTACAAACGTTGTTTTGATATCAGTAGAGATAGTTGAGCACGATCTAAATGTTTCCATCACTGTGTATATGTATTTCTATGAAGGATGTGGGTTTCGAATCCCGCAGTGACTCGATCTGACCAAGATTTTTTATCTATTATTGCAAAAACATATATAGTATGATCCCAAATATAACAATGTTACAAATGAGAAAGAAGAAGCTGCAGAAGACGTACTCATAGTATTAGTTATAAGTACTAATTAGTAATAGTATTTGAAGTATTACTAAAATTAGTTGCAGATGAAGTAGTAATGACAGAAGAAGTAGTGACAGTAGAAGAAGCTCGCAGCACTAGTGACAGTAGAAGAAACCCGCAGCAGAAGTGAGAGTAGAATAAACCCGCAGCAGAAGTGACAGTAGAATAAACCAGCAGCAGAAGTGACAGTAGAATAAACCCGCAGCAGAAGTGACAGTAGAATAAACCCGCAGCAGAAGTGACAGTAGAATAAACCCGCAGCAGAAGTGACAGTAGAATAAACCCGCAGCAGAAGTGACAGTAGAATAAACAGAAACCAGCAGCAGAAGTGACAGTAGAATAAACCAGCAGCAGAAGTGACAGTAGAATAAACCCGCAGCAGTAGTGACAGTAGAATAAACCCGCAGCAGAAGTGACAGTAGAATAAACCAGCAGCAGAAGTGACAGTAGAAGAAACAGAAACCAGCAGCAGAAGTGACAGTAGAATAAACCAGCAGCAGAAGTGACAGTAGAATAAACCCGCAGCAGTAGTGACAGTAGAATAAACCCGCAGCAGAAGTGACAGTAGAATAAACCCGCAGCAGAAGTGACAGTAGAATAAACAGAAACCAGCAGCAGAAGTGACAGTAGAATAAACCAGCAGCAGAAGTGACAGTAGAATAAACCAGCAGCAGAGGTGACAGTAGAATAAACCCGCAGCAGAAGTGACAGTAGAATAAACCCGCAGCAGAAGTGACAGTAGAATAAACAGAAACCAGCAGCAGAAGTGACAGTAGAATAAACCAGCAGCAGAAGTGACAGTAGAATAAACCAGCAGCAGAAGTGACAGTAGAAGAAACAGAAACCAGCAGCAGAAGTGACAGTTGAAGAAACAGAAACCCGCAGCAGAAGTGACAGTAGAATAAACCAGCAGCAGAAGTGACAGTAGAATAAACCAGCAGCAGAAGTGACAGTAGAAGAAACAGAAACCAGCAGCAGAAGTGACAGTAGAAGAAACAGAAACCCGCAGCAGAAGTGACAGTAGAATAAACCAGCAGCAGAAGTGACAGTAGAATAAACCCGCAGCAGAAGTGACAGTAGAAGAAACAGAAACCCGCAGCAGAAGTGACAGTAGAATAAACCCGCAGCAGAAGTGACAGTAGAATAAACCAGCAGCAGAAGTGACAGTAGAATAAACCCGCAGCAGAAGTGACAGTAGAATAAACCTGCAGCAGAAGTGACAGTAGAAGAAACAGAAACCCGCAGCAGAAGTGACAGTAGAATAAACCCGCAGCAGAAGTGACAGTAGAATAAACCAGCAGCAGAAGTGACAGTAGAATAAACCCGCAGCAGAAGTGACAGTAGAATAAACCCGCAGCAGAAGTGACAGTAGAATAAACCCGCAGCAGAAGTGACAGTAGAATAAACCAGCAGCAGTAGTGACAGTAGAATAAACCCGCAGCAGAAGTGACAGTAGAATAAACCCGCAGCAGAAGTGACAGTAGAATAAACCAGCAGCAGTAGTGACAGTAGAATAAACCCGCAGCAGAAGTGACAGTAGAAGAAACAGAAACCCGCAGCAGAAGTGACAGTAGAATAAACCCGCAGCAGAAGTGACAGTAGAATAAACCCGCAGCAGAAGTGACAGTAGAATAAACCAGCAGCAGAAGTGACAGTAGAAGAAACAGAAACCAGCAGCAGAAGTGACAGTAGAATAAACCAGCAGCAGAAGTGACAGTAGAATAAACCCGCAGCAGAAGTGACAGTAGAATAAACCCGCAGCAGAAGTGACAGTAGAATAAACCCGAAGCAGAAGTGACAGTAGAATAAACCAGCAGCAGAAGTGACAGTAGAATAAACCCGCAGCAGTAGTGACAGTAGAATAAACCAGCAGCAGAAGTGACAGTAGAAGAAACAGAAACCCGCAGCAGAAGTGACAGTAGAATAAACCCGCAGCAGAAGTGACAGTAGAATAAACCCGCAGCAGAAGTGACAGTAGAATAAACCTGCAGCAGAAGTGACAGTAGAAGAAACAGAAACCCGCAGCAGAAGTGACAGTAGAATAAACCCGCAGCAGTAGTGACAGTAGAAGAAACAGAAACCCGCAGCAGTAGTGACAGTAGAATAAACCCGCAGCAGTAGTGACAGTAGAAGAAACAGAAACCCGCAGCAGAAGTGACAGTAGAATAAACCCGCAGCAGTAGTGACAGTAGAAGAAACAGAAACCCGCAGCAGTAGTGACAGTAGAAGAAACCCGCAGCAGTAGTGACAGTAGAAGATGCTTCCAATAGTGGCGACTGAAGTTGAATAATAAATGTTTTACTGGCAGTAGAGGAGTATTGTGCAATTTGTTTATATAGAAGTGATCGATGTGATTTGAACTGAGCACACCACCTGTTCTCATAAATGCTTGCCTTAACAGCGGGGGAAGACATGCAGTTTATATTTACCATCAGGTGGCACATTGAGTAATCCTTTTTATAAGGAATTCTTCTGTAACGTGCTAAGGAGCCTCTCGGTTCACTGCTGTCTTGGGTAGGAACTTCCGGTAAGCAACTTGTACGGCGTAGTTCTACTAAGAAGACTCATTTCTTCTTTAAGTCTAGAATACGACATATTTAAATTGTTAATATTGCATTGTAAACAGATAGAATAGAGAATATCAAGCTGGCGACTGATCCGCCTCTTCATGTAGAAACAGACGCTAAGAATTTCCCCAGAGTTTAAGAGCTTTATTCGTGAACTTGCTTCTCGCTATGAGACACACCATTCTTTGTCATTATTTAATATGTCTTTCATTAAAACCTATATTAATCAAAGATGTATTGATTCCAAATGTCATAGCTATTTACAAAATAAGATTACTCAGAAATGTTTAGTCTCCTTGAAATATCTGTCACTAATGAATAATTAAAACACAAATTTTTTATTTAGTCCAAAGCTCCCTAGATAAAACACTAAAACATCATCCCCAAAGCCGGAGAATAATATCTCTATATCACAATCAAATGTTTCCATATTTGCTTCTAGGACTAATTTTCGACCAATCATATGGACATGAGGATACTTCTCACGTATAAAGAAAAGGTGAAAACCCTCTCACATCATCCTTCTTCCCGTTACCTGGTACACACCTACAGGTGTACACATCATCCTGCTCCCCGTTACCTAGAACACACCAACAGGTGTTAACTGTTGAGATCTCACAGTACACAGCATTAGCTCCTCCTCGTTCATTCACTATCATGTTTTATTCCATGTCTGCTGTTTTGCCGGGTTTCAGAGTGTCATGTTAATTGATTCTTATACGAGCATAAGAGAAGAGAGAAACTAACTGTTACTCCTTTATGTGAGCAAGTTTGGGGTCATTAATTCCAAATACAAAGAATACAATAGAAGAATACAATATCCATTCATTTTACTGAAATGGAAAATGTCAACTGAAATACACTGAAAAAGGTACCTTTGGTGCTGAAAACTGGCATATATACTATTTGAGCTTGTTGAATGGGATGTGTTATTTAACATCTTTAGCAATTGAATGTTCAAGCAAATGGCCCTAATTCTTTCGTAAACACTTCAAACGTAAGCCTTTTCCATTCTCGTGTCTGTAAAGAAAACTTCTATATGAAGTTAGGCTGGGTGAAGTGAATATATACCATGCCGTCCTTTGTGCATTATGACAGTGCTGTGTTATTAATAGGTCGCAATTAAAGGACTTCAATCTTGAAAACGTCGCTAAACACGGAATCGTCTCACCCATTCCTGCCTCAACACAGGTGAAGATCTCAAGAATCTGTATCAAGAGAGCAGTACTCACTTCGCGGTTGTTAACGTGACACAGAGTATGTTGCACATTTATTTAGATCTTTAGATAACAGCCAACTACCCTATCGCTTTAGTTAATTTAGAATTGTCGTCCTTCACTTTATCTGTAAAATGCTAAATTCATGTTATATACAAAGCTAATCGAAACACGTTCTGATATAATGTTAATAAGTTAAATAAATGCTTCTTATTTACCAACATTAGTTAAATGACCTGCTAGTCAATACCGATCCTTGTTTTGTCTTTTTGTTTCCAAAATTACGATTGTGGTGCAAAATTTTCTTGTTTTCGGCCATAAACCTGCATATTGTCACTATACTAAGCTGATAAACATTGAGATGGTAACTTTCAGAATCAACCTCTACATTTCATAACACCAGTTATAAATTTTGACATATTTGACCCACAACATTCACTGTGCCCCTTTAAGTGTCATAAAATGTTGAGCTTGGTTCCGGGCCGCAGTGCAGCACCCTTTGAAAGTCTCACTGTAAACTGTTTTCTGTATCTTTAACTAGATGCTATATTTAGGAGAGAATGTCAGTTGCTGCTAGTCCAACACTAATATAGAGACCTGAGTGTTACCGCGGCCTTCATGAGAGGCTTAGAGGCTGCTGATTGCTTCCAAGTGCACACGGGTTCTTTAATGAACTTTCAAGTAGAGATGTGTGTTAACAACGTGCATACCTTCAAGTCTTTTACCATTGTAACATATATTGTGAATACACAGTCTACTTAAATCTAACTGAAGTCCAACATAACATTATAATGTTTCACGCCATTTGCACCTGGTTTCTGATTGGATTTTATTTCATGATGCATTGTTTGGGAGTTTCATTTACGGAATATCTGTGAATGCACCTTCAGTGACACAACAATATTTTCATAATCATATCATGCATTCCTTCAAATGAATAAATTCTCATTATCACAGCTAGCCTCTTTTGTCGTTAGTAATGAATACATTATAATCATAAGGATCAACGTTCAGTGGTATAAGATCAAAACCACTTTGAATTCTATTAATTCTAAACTTCTTAAGGAGTGCTAAACTCAAAGTGCTAAAATGAAGCTGTACAAATTTTAATTACCTTTGATATATCTTTAAGGAAGGTCTTTAAACGAGAAAGTATCCAGGACAGAACGTTTTTCTTAGTTTCTCACCGAAGGTTGGCAGTCTTAAAGTTATTTCTGTATTACGAAATCTTTCAATTTATCATTTTGAAATATGTTTCAAAGAGAAAGTAATCCATGAAACATACATTACGACAAGAGGAAGGGATACAAGCACTTTGTGGCACCATGTTGTCTTCAACAGATGATTATTAGATTAAATCATTAACCTACCTCGTCACTGATAAGAAGAATATTGGCACTCCTAACCATGTCTGTCTTCTTCAGTTCAACAAACAATGCAGATACATTTAGGCAATTATACTTCTGTGTGTAAACACTCTAAATCATCCAGTGAATTTGTTTCTATCATTGGCATGGGTCATGAAGCTCTAGGGTAACCTTCACTGACTAGGGTCGTCTAGGTGCAAAGATAACGAGGATAGGATTGTCAATCATGTCTACTTTCATATACTGTCAGGAATGTCGCAAAATCTAACATGTTCGCACACACCGAATTACTTTTTATGCAGATCCCACTATTCATGAATTCAATATGCTTATAGCAATTTGTGTTATAGATGTGCCAAACGTATCCATACTTATTACCCATATGGTAATTCATAAGCGGTGACATATTTTCAATATGAGCACATGTGCACATATCACTTTTGCCTAGCAACGATTGTTTCAGCGCGAGTGACCGTATTTTGTCGATTGTTCGTGACGTCATTGTTGCGGGCCGTCGCAAGGGAAGTAGACCGTTTTCTGAATATTTCCTTGCGTTTGAAATGGAATAGAATCGGTAATAAAGAAATTATTACCCTCGGAAGTGTGTGATATGATTTTTACGAAACATGTGCGAATTTGTGTATAACCCTCGCTCTCGCTCGGGTAATACTAAAATTCACACTCATTTCGTAAAAGTCATATGACACACTTCCTTGGATAATAATCTCTATATATGTGTACATTGAGTAGAGAATCTTAACGACGCACTCATATGAAAAATAATTTATTACCACATTAGTTTGTACTGTTACATGCATTACGTATCGTTCTGTAAAGCTGTTACTGGGGTTATGACCTCGAGAAGTAAAGGCAATAAAAAGTAATTAATTTGTTGCCCATCTCACAGCTTAAGTTTATTCAATGAATATTACATAATCTGAGATAATGTACTACCTTTTTTATTTAGGCATTTTAATACATATTTGCGTCCTTAGTGGGGGATGAAAGTAATAGTTTTATCATTTTCACATTTTTTATGTAAGTTTTCATATCATCTAAAGACTTTCTGAAGATTATTCCTCCAACAGATTATTGAGTGGAATAAGACCATTTCTGGCACACCTGTTGTTCCAAACAGTTGTTTAATGCATTAAACTATTTACCTATCTCAGCTGACAAGTTTCTTTCCGCTGACATGTAGAACATTGCCATTTCTTAACTTTACACGCCTTTCCGTGAAAAATTCAGTCCAATAATAGAATATTTCTATTGCAATGACTGTCATCAATGTGTTTTATTCGCATGCACTGAATGACAGTTTGAAGTAAGGGCTATCGATGATTTGTAGAATAAATTCAACCTTTATTTTCAAACTAGATGCAAGACATCATGGCTGTGCGAATTGTTTCCCCAAATATAGATCGTGAGCAGCACATTGCAAAACCAAATTATTTCAACAAAGTCAATTAGTGTCAACAATATAAAAAAAAGCTTGAAGACTAGACAGCCTGATAAAGCTAATTATTGTGAATTCATCCAGCAAAATGTCAATGTTATCCTTGATAAAAACAGTCTATTGAAAAATTCTGTCACAAATAAACTTTTCAGCAAATGTATTGAAGGTTTGTGACAGAGCCCAAATAACATTATAAAGGCAGTGCAAAGTATTTTGTCATTGTGTTGCAAGTTGTTCCATTGAAGCCGGCACTAAGAGATCACAAAGAGCATTTTAAATGACACAACTGTTTTCAAAGTAAACCTACAGCATTTACAATAACCACTTAAAATTTTAGTGTTCTGAGTCCAAAACTGCAATGAGGTTTTCGCTACATGATAATTATCAGGTGTTTGTTGTTTTCAATGAAAGCACGATCTAAAATGTCTGAAGTTTCAGGTTGGAAACTGAGACACACTGAGATACCCGTCTTTGAAATCAACCTAGGCACGGTGAATAGCACTATCATGTGGCCATGTGTTTAGGATTAAGTGTCTAATGGACTGGGAATGTTTCATTTTAAACGCTAATTGTTATGCATGTGTTCTATTCTTGGTTTTGAGCTGTTATGTTTGAAATTTAAAGACAGTATTCTAATAATACATTAACTTTCTGGAGTATCATTTGCATTAACCATGAAGAAATAAGTGTCTGAATTTAGAGGTTCCGTTTTGTATACTCCTTTGTATATGTTATTCGCTTGATTTAGTTTAAAATGGTTATCTGCTGACTGTAGTGTTCAGGATATAAATGTTGAGAAGCGATGGAATAAGCATTCACATGTGTAACATGTTAAATCATGTTAAAGAATGGTGAAATGTTTGTTCTCATCAATTTCGCTACATTTCATTCCGTAAATGATATTCATAATTCATTACTGGGAAGTCACTTGAGGTCACATTATATCATTAAAGAAAATACAAATTGAAATTGCAAACGCTATCAACGATGTGACAATAAATGTAACGGGCCTCCGCTGACCATAATACTCACTATATAGCGATTGGATAACGGTGTAATTACATTTTATGCCCTTTGAGGTCGATGTCGCTTCTGCGCTTACGGTTACAAGGGGAAATGTGATGGTTTCAGTTATATCCCTGCAACGTGCTTTCTAATACTTGCCGTTGCTATTGAAAAGTAGAACATTACAAGTATTATATCAATAGCTTCTACTTTCTTCTAATGGTTAATTTCACATAACCCTTTTAAACACATGTAGCAATCCTTTTTCATTATATTAATTTCTAATCGCATTGAAAATCCCTTCATTGAATTAAACTATGAATTTATTTTGAAAAAGCTGACGAAAGTTATCTATGCTATCTTTTGCAACATGTGATTTCAGCAATAACAGAAAAAAGTTAATTGCCTGTGCCCATGGAGTAATTTGAGTAAAATCAGATTAGTTTGTTTATCTCGTGTTCATTTATTTAGACATTTTACATTAAGATTTTCTGACACTCTCAAAATATTATTATTTTCATTCATCTACTTCAATTAATCCTGCCAACTTATGTGCCAGATAAAAATGAAAAATTTAAACCTAAGTTTAATTTAAAAAAAGGAAAGTCATTAAGGACATCTCATTAAAGAATTGTATATAGAATATAAGATAAGGAAACGTTTATAAAACTTTCAATTTGAGTTGGCAAGGTAATTTGGGTAGTGTGGAGGACGTGAAACAAACAACCGGTAGCCTAGAATAACATAATGGTCCCTGAAAAATATATTTTGGTATGAAATAATATAAAAAAGAGTCCTGTACAATACTAAATTTCAGGCTATGGCTGAGGCAACTAAACTTAAAAACATTTTCTAGACTTAAGAAGGCTCCTTTAATAGTTTGCCATATGGGTCTGGATGATAGACAACCGGTAGCCCTAACAAACAACTACGTATAGTGACATGGATCTGCACTTCTTTGTGAGGTATTACAGAAGTTAGAAGGACAAAAAGAGAGATAAATATAGGAAAACAATTCTCTTATTCACAATGTGCAACGTTCCTGAACCTAAGACATTTCCTAAGATCAGTGTTGGTTTCGGTTAACTGAATCTTGATCAATGTTATCTCTTGGAACAGATATATTTATTTCTATAGATGTTGTTTATATCATTGTGTCAATGTGAGAATTTGTCTGTCTCTACTGTCTTGATTAATTTGTATTTAAATATGTATATCATTTTTTGCTCTTGTACCACCGTTGGTGTCGATACGAGCTGAATAAATGAGTCTGAGTCTGAGTTTTACTTGTAAAAAAAAATTCTCTCGAGAGGAAAATGCTCTCTTTTTCATTTATATTGCCCCTTTTTTCATATATTGTAGAATCTACACAAACGACTATTCTAAATTTCCACATGGGAGATTTAGAATAAAAGTAAACAAATAATTTTATTTCTCCTTTTTGCAGCACTAGCTTTGATCATAAGTTTGGAACACCGAAGACCGTGAATGAATGAATATGAACAGCGGCTATAATTCTCAAATTCGTTGAGAAACATATCAATATATAGCCACAGAAATCTGTTCTACAAGCAATATTCGAACACTTTTTAAAATATACAATAATTCTATCATGATATTTAAAAAAGATAAATAACATATGTTGATTTCTCATTCATCCTTTGGTTATCTTTTCATGCATATGATTTTTGTTAGAAATGTGGTACCATCAAATGAAGTGTCATGAAATCTTTGAAATCTCTTTGAGATTGTGTAACTTTGATCTTTTGAATTTTTATTTTACCACATTTGGGTAAAATACTACATTAGTGCCAATTATGGGAAACTAATATGGTTCCATTCAGAGGTTTTCACAGCAATCAATGGACAAAGTGGTGTGGCAGCGTCTCTATTCTATAATAAAGGGCACTATGTAATTGAACAGACAAAATTGAAAGAAGCGTTAAACACCATATCCCTCACCTAGCACTACCTGAACACGGATGAAGACTTCAAGAGTCAAGAAAGTTAACTATCAATAAAGCAGTAACGACTTCCTGGTGTACACCTTACGATGTGTTAAGCTTCATGAGCTCACCTAAACAAAACAATAGATTGTAAACCCCCCCCCCCCCCCCCCCCCCCCCCAAACACACACACTTCGTTTCAAAGCTCTATTTATTATACTCACTGATAATTGTAGAAACTGTTTTCTGTATCACTACAGTGAATAGATGCTATATTTAGGAGAGAATGTCAGTTGCTGCTAGTCTAACCCTTACATAGAGACCGGAGTGTTAGCGCGGCCTTCATTAGAGGTTTAGAGGCTGCAGATCTCTTCCAAATGCACAAGGGATCTTCAATACATCATCTAGTAGAGATGTTTGTTAACAACGTGCATACCTTCAAGTCAGGATGGTATTTTCTCTTTTACCATTGTGTATATATTGTACAAGCCTAATAAGCAAATATCTGAAAGTTTCTGATGGAAAGGTTTTGTTTTCCATCTAGAGAAGCGTGTTATCAAAAGCCAAAAGACATCAGTACCAAGGGTTGTTTTCTGTAACGATACTTCATTGTACATGTATTTGTTATAGATATTAATTCAAATAATCTATTCTATCTTATGAAACACAATCGTGATTTTCAATATTATAAATATTCTTCTGCTTCGTGACTTTCAAGCTATTATACACGCTATGACAACAAGAAAAACATCATTCTATATTTTCAACTTCTGTAAGAGTTATCATCCATGTTTACCGTGCAGAGAGCTATACAAATGTTCATTAGTACTGAAGACAATTAAATGGGAAAGACTGAAGAATATTTTCATTAAGTGCCTCATCAAGTCCACAACAAAAGATCTCAGCTTAGTATATGTTTCACGAAAGCTTTCTAATCATGATTAGTGTTTCAATTAGAAAATAATCCATTACAGCAAACTGTCAGAGGGTATCGAGGCTTTTATGAGCAACGATCGAGGTTATTCCTCCTGCAACCCACTCGGTGGAACAAACCGACAATGGGCACACCTTTTGTTTCAAACAGTTGCAAAAGTGATTAAACTATATATCAACCTATCTTCACATTGACAACTACCACATTGATACTCCCATGCATATTTTACCTTGAAATTATACAATAATCTCCGTACTCATTCTCCTTTCTTCAAATATAGGAAACATTGAATACCGAAACAAGGAAGTAAATAGCAATTATGACAGTCTCAATAGAACAATTGAAAGAAACACGTCAAACTGAAATCCTTAATAAACTAAGACATTTCATGCAATAAAAATAGACTATAACCTTGCGTCAAATCACTTATTACGATCAATTGATCGCGAGCTGCACGTTTTTTTTCCCGATGTGTCAAGTTTTCTGTTAGGGGTGTATCGATTTGGATACAGCGAGTTTCATCAACCAATGAGGTTTTAGTAGTTTTTGTAGTACATAATTAAAGTCACCTTAAATACAATGTTAATGTTTAACAACTATCATTTATCTAAAACTTAGAATAAAACCATCATCGTGTCAGAAACACACGTCTTTACATGCATCACATTCGAGTTATGAAAAGCTCCTTGCACCTACAATCGACTTCTATCAAACATGTACTGCCGCACTCCCGGCAGATCATCATATATGGGGAAATGGACATTAAGAGCTCCCAAATAGTACTCAAACTACCCCAGCTGTTTTCAAAGTAAACATACAGAATTTACAATAGCCCCTTCAAATGGGATTGTTCCTGATCTCATAGTGTGATAAGATTAAACACACCAATTATCAGGATGCTTGTTGTTTGAAGTGAAAGCAGAGGACTAAAATATCTGAAGTTTCAAATTGAAACTGAGTTATACTGAGGTAACCGTCTTTGAAATCAAACCACGTCCGTTTTACGGCACCATCACAGGACAGTGTGCTTAGGATTACGTCATGGACTGGATGATTCAATTCCTATTGCCTGCGTTTACTTGATGTTTGAAATCTAAACAGCCTATCCTAATAATAAAGTAAATATCTGGAAAATCTTTCGCATGAACTTTGAAGAAGAATTGAAAAACTTATTGCTTTAGATATTACTGTTTCTTTATTACTTAGTTTCATATTATTAATCAAGCGTTAAATTGCCTACGTTTTATTGTTATGTAATTGTCACCAGAATTATCCTTTTTATTTCTTATGACAATCAGAATGATACAATCATATATGTCAGTTGTGTTTCCTGTCGGTGATTGGCACCTTGTCAATGAGAATAAGTTTCCAAATGTAGTATTTTGTTTTTTCCTTATTTCAAATGTGGGATTAAATAGTAGTAAGACGTCTCTTCCCCATGTTTGTGACAATACAACCAATAACATGGTTTGTCGGAGAGTCATTATCAGTTAAATGTTTACATCCGATAAGTTTACTTATCTCCGATCTCAAGACATAAATGGAATCCAAAATTAACGCTGGTATCCGATAACCATTCATCACCAATTATACATAAATGTTTTTTATAATCTATAATTCTACCTGAATGATAACCTTTCTCTGGTATGAACGCTACACTAACACCATGTCCTTGAATGAAAATCAAGTTTTAATAATAAAAAAAGTTGTATTTGGAATCTCTTCAGTTTTATTATATCCAACATTCTGATCTGCTATCATTAAGGATGGGTATCGCTCCTCATTTCTGTATTGCAATAAACTGCAATATAGAAAAGCGTATTGCAATATATTGGTACTTTTCATTTTTTAGTTTTTCCATGCTCTCTCGACTTTATAACAGTATTGAGAACAGTGATCCATGCTTAACTGGCCCGTCGATTTATAAAGAGAGATAATTCAGTGGTTGCTATGTGACTTTTATATGTCTGTGCTATTTTCACTTTACGAGTTAACATTTTGTGTTACAAATTTCAATAAAATCACATTTTTTGGTTACGTTTTTCTGCAATTTTACACGGAATATTGTTCGTTTTAAAACCTCCAATATATTGGATATTTTCAAAAAAGTTTACCGGTATGTATCGTGTTGGTTCTGTATTGCAATATACCGATATACCGATAATACCGCGCACCCTTAGCTATCATACAATAGAAATGTTTCGTGTGCCGGTCTCTACTTAATCTTCTGTGCCCAACCACCAGAGAGGAATGGGATGGATAAATGAATAAATTATATGATTTACTCGAAAAAGTAGAGCAAAATGATAAGTTCCATATTGTATCTAACAAAATTCATGATATAAGATTCTACTGCGACGCTATTTGTTTGCAAATAGCAGTGATGCCATTGGTTATATATATGATCAAGGAAGGCCATAACGAAAAGCTATTTATGTATGGATGGAAGATTTCTTCTGTTTACAAATAGAAATGCTTATTTCAGGTGGATCTTCGATTTGAATGATGGAATGAGAGGTGATGTATAAGAAATAATTTGTTGCTACAGCCTAAAATTAAAAACAAAATATTTCAATGGATTTGCGACTTGAGGTAAACTTATGTTTTCAAAGAAAATAAGTATGAAATTTTTAGATGGCAAACTCCGCATTGACTAATGAAGTTAAACACCATCCTCGACTTGGCCGTATACGTTACGGGCAAAAACTGATATAGCACACACTATCAAGATAAGGTAACGGTGTAATTGCATTTTATGCCCTGTGATATTGATGTCGAGTTTTAGCTAATCTCAACCGATAAAGTTACAGAGTGAATGGTTTTAATTATACCCCTTCAACATGCGGCATGTTTTCATGACCTCATACTTGCCGTTGCCATGGAAAACAGAAAATACAAATATCTGATGAGTAGTAGCCGTTTTACTTATGCACGTCGCTTCACATAAAGGTTTAAAACATATAGCGATCTTTTTAAATTATTTTAATTTCTTATCACTTTGGAAATCAGTTAACTTGATAAAGCTGAATTTATTTTTGAAACAGCTGATGTTTGTTATTCATGCTCCTACGATTTATGCTATGTTGTTTCAGCAATTCCAGAAAAACGTTAAAGGGGCACAAGTATGTTTTGGGGTCAAATATTTTAAATTTCATTAATGGAACTATTTCACTGACTGACTATTTCTGAAAATGAGCATCCCAAATGATGTGGTGAGGATTTTGAAATGATTTTTAAGATAATTTATCTCTGAATCACTTCAAATGGCGTTTTAAGTTCAACTCATTCTTCCATTAATGAACAAACTCTAACAAACAGTTGTAGAAATACAGACAGTGACTTCAGGTGACGTCCTAAGGGTTTTGACATTTTTCCCTAAAAAAGTGAAATTTTAATTTGTTTTCACAAAAGGTTTACCATTATTTTTTCATACGTTAAAATTCTTGTAAGGTTTGAGACCTAAGTTTAGAATATGCTAATTTTTAAAACTTAATTTGCGAAATGCTTGTTTCGGCCCCCTAGTGATTTTGAATTTCTTGCCGAAGTCGAGAAATCAAAGAATCTAATCAAAACATCCAATAATAGGCATAGGCGCATTTGGAACACAACGGCATAGGCGAACTGTGACGTCAAAGTATTGTTTTTGACGTGACGTCACAATAGAAGAGTGATATTTTGCTCTTTGGCATCGTATATAAAATAATAACCCCGATATGATTGTTCTCGTATGTAATAAAACAGATTATGTTGAAGTTACATTTTAGTAAATGGAGAAAATATAAGATTAGATTTACCCAAATCTTTAAGGTCATTACAATACAGTGACTTTTTAGACCGGTAACTAGGATG
Source organism: Phorcus lineatus (assembly GCA_921293015.1). Lineage (NCBI taxonomy): Eukaryota > Metazoa > Mollusca > Gastropoda > Trochida > Trochidae > Phorcus > Phorcus lineatus. Next base: position 2,687,446 of record OV121081.1, on the reverse strand, counting down.
CTGTCTTTGGTACTATCACTATTGATAATTCTACAAAGTGTTTTTTTGTATCCATATAATTAGTAGATGCTATACTTAGCAGAGAAGTGGGTCGCTGCTATTCTTACTAATATAAAGACCCGAGTGTTACTGCAGCCTTCATTAGTGCTTTAGAGGCTGCAGATTGCTTAAAGTGCACACGGGTTCTAGTTAAGGTGTGTTAACAAGGTCCATTGAATTTCTGATGGAAATTAAGGTTCTTGATTATGTACCTTTAGAATCTGTTGTGATGGAAAGCTGATATACATGGGAGTCTTCTCAACAATACCAAACGATGTTTTCTGTATTGACATTGTACTCATTGTACTTATATGAATAAAAATAAAATCGTATACAACGCAAGCATGAATTGTCATTTTCAATATTATTGATATCCAAACAGTTCAAATCATTCTTTTATACACGCTTTAACATGATGTTCCTTGCAGAAAAATTGTTCTTTATTTTAATTTTGTAGGTTGTACCCAAATATACCGTAAAATGAGTTACTTGATGTGTATGAACATCAAATTCCCTTCCAAGCAACGCAATCACATGGAAAAGACCGAACATCAAAGTGTTGACATTGTGTATATATCACTGACATGAATTGCTTTGACTTTCTTCCGGGAAGTGCATCTGTAGGCCTTCCAAAGACCTGGTTTCCATTTGCCTAAATCTTAAAGTAACCGTATTCTTTTAAGGCAATTCAATGTTAAAGGATTAACCCTAGTGTTAAGGTTGTTTAGTGCAACGACCCAGACTATTAATCCTTTAATTGGAACGAACCAACCAAGTGCACGCACCTGTTGTTTCAAACAGTTGTAAAAGTGATTAGACTCCTAACACACCTCCACACTGACAAGTAGCAGATTGACACTCCTAAAGATGTCTTCCCTTTCTTAATGCAAACACCTTAGCAATATAACTAAATACAGGAGCTGTCAGTATGGAACTATTTTATGTGCAATGAACACCAAATGGTTATACAAAGTAAAGGTTTCTCATGATTTCTAGATACAATTCAACAGGATTTTATTTACAAATTATTCGCAAATCTCAGTAATGCTTATTCTCATATACCACAAACTCTTATCAAAGCTCACGGTGGAAAGGTAGCTGGAAAGAAATAGCACTAGTGTCAAATAAAACGGCAATATAAAAACCTCGTCAAAACTAAACCCTTAATAAGCTGAGACATTCCATAAAAAGTAATATATGTAAACTTTTTAACGACACTTCGTTGTTCAACAAAACACTTACAATTGATTGTAACCAACTTGCCACTGTTCACAAGCTGTATGCGTGTTTTTCCAATGTGTAATGTCCATTTCCTGTAATTGATGTCTAAATTTAACAACTCGAATTACTTTGTTTTTCATAATATTTTCTGTCTTGTCAGAACCTAAGCCGATTAATCACCTCGGTCTTGGTGTGGGAAGGAAGAATTGTTGGGGAAAGAATAGTCCTGTGCATTAAATATTAGCCTAGGTCCTCACTCAGCAAGTCTAGATTTGACTGCATACAAATATGAATATGAAATTAGAAGCCTTGCGAAAAGCATATTATGGATGAAGGAACAGTAAATTATTAAAAAATGTGATAAACTAAATTATAGTATAGGGAGAGAATTACACAGATATACCTTGGGCAACGGCTTGTTACATCAACCGATTGAGGTTTTTATAGGCGAAATAGCAAATAGTAGGAATTAACCTTGTCACGATGTCAATTTCTTATCTAAAACTTAAATAAAATCCATATTTATGTCAGAAACACTTGTCTAGGCACCCCATTCGATTATGTTTTTAAAAAGCTCCTTGCAACGACATGCAATTTATATCAGATCACCAAACATATGCACTGCTCAACTACTGGCAAACCATCACACGTAGAGGTCGACATTGAGAGATTACAAAAAACATTTTAACTACCCCAGTTGTTTTCAAAGTAAACCTTCAGAATTTAAAAGAACATCTTCAAATGGAATTTCTCCTGATTTCAATGTGCAATGAGATTTAACACACGGGAATTATAAAACTAAAATCAGACATGTCGAGTTAACCATCTTTGAAATCAAACCATGTACGTTTAATAGCACTATCGCTCGGTAACGTGTCTAGGATTAAGTAATGGACTTGATATGTTTAATTTTAAACACTAAATGTTATGCATGTGTTCTATTCTTGGTGTTGAGCTGTTTTTTGTGTTTACTTAATGTTTGGAATCTAAAGACACTATTCTAATAATAAATTATTTTCCCCCTATTATCTTTTGCATTTACCTTTTAGGAATAAGTTATGCTTTTAATTTGTAGTCTTATAAAAATTGTTTGAAAATGAAGGTACATATTTGTCAGTTGTGTTCACAGTACATGACTTTCACCTCGGAGGTCATTTAATGGACATTTTTAAAATTGAAATCTCCTCTGGTGTCACAGCACAACCAGTCGTCCTAATACACAGATTTGTTATTGGTAAGAATTCAACATACGTGAAACAAACTAGGATCTTAATACCTTAATGTAATCCTGGAATAAGCAAAAATCGTCCAGACGTTTTTAACTTTTCTGACAGATTTTTCAAATTGCAAAACGAAATGGTAGAGAGTGGAGCATTTGTGATCACTCCATCGCATTTTATGTTATGTGTGACTTGCTATAATGTTTTTGAATGCTTTGTCTTTTATAAGATAAGGGTCCAAATAATGAATTACCAATCACGTTCACACCTTGCCAGCTCTCAAGCAATCCAATGACGAACAGCAAACAATTAAAGAAGGACAATATCATACTACATGAATCTTTTAGATATGTCAATCATTTTAAAGATTTTTTTTATCGTTTTCCATACATTCCATACCGCAGAAAAACATTAACGATTCAATTCTAGGAAGTCATTAGAGATAAAATTATGTTATCAATGAAAATACAAGTATAAAGTGGAAAGTCCGTCTTGATTAGTGTTGTAAACTGTTATCAACAATGTAGTGGGCCTGGAGTGATACAACACTCACTACAGCGATCGGATAACGGTGTAATTGCTTTTTAAGCCCTGTGCGATTGATGTTGGGTCTTTGCTAACCTCAACCGATAAGGTTACAAGAGGAATTGATTTTAATTATACCCCTTCAACATGCAGCATACCTTCATGACCTTATACTTGCCGTTGCCATGGAAAAGATGCAAAGATCTAATTTGTAGCAACTAATTTCTTTTTATGCACGTCTTTTCAAAATATCCTTTCAAACACATGTAGTAATCATTTATAATTTTACATACTTGTTATCGCACTGAAATCAGTTCACTTGATTCAACTATGAATTCATTTTTGAAATAGATAAAAAAAAAAGGTTACCTAAGCTATCTATTGCGATTTATGAAACATGCGATTTCGGCAATTACAGAAAAAGTTAATCGCCTGTGCCCAGGGAGTAATTTGTTTGCGTAAAATCAGAGTGTTTGCCACTCTCAAAACTAGGGGTGTCCATGACTTATATCAAACAACCCGTGGCAACAACAAATAACTTCGCAGTGACATGAATCTTCACTTCTTTAATGGAAAGGTTTAAATTATGAATATTAATAGATAGATATCCCAAAGTTTACTAATGTCTTTAAACACTGCAAAACAGCTCTTTTATGCTTTTGAAAAAAGAAGAAACATATTGTCATATTAAGAAAACACTTTTTTATATAGCCTTAGTTCACATTATTATGTCTGCACCGATGTGGTGTCTTTTGTACTAATAGACCTGTGGCCGTACAGTATTGAAATAAAATATTTAATTTGAGATAGATAGATATGGAAAATAAATCCCTTATCAATAACATTAACATTTCAGCGGAGTACCACCCATGGTTCGCTAGTTCTAGCCGATGCTCGCAGGTTTCACCGCAATGCATAGCCAGAATGGTGTTGCGGGCTTTCTCCCTGCAATAATACTAGCAGTCGCGATATAAGTGAAATAATCTTGAAAGCAGCATTAAACCTTAACTGACTCATTCACTCGAAGCAAGTTCAAATGCCAAGTCCACACCAAACATCGAACTAGATGCAGTTGAGGCAGAACTGTGAGTACATGTCTTATAACTTTTCAGCACCTTTAAATTCTGAAGTGTTCCTTGATATCGTCCTCGACACCATCAATACGCCTCCCCATTCTCTCTGACTCTTCCTCCACCACTCCCTATCGCCCCCGTCTAACAGTCTACTATTTGTACAAAGTTAAAAAGTAATCATAAAAGGTAGGCTGTAAATGTTTTATTTAGTTCCCAGTCCATAGCAAAAGATCTCAGTTTTGTCATTTTGATGGAAGCTTTCCAATCACTAATAAGAAATGTGAAAATAATCCATTACTACAAAAAGACAGAGGAAGGAATACAAGTACCTTGTGGCGCCCCTGTTGTCTTCAACAGATGATACATAGATTAAACCATTAACCTATCTCTTTACTGACAAGAAGAATATTGGCACTCCTTGACACATCTGTCTTCTTCAGTGGGCAAACAATGCAGACACATTGTTGCAATTATAGGAGTGTCTTTCATTAAGCAACTGTCAACATCTATGAATTGACACAGCATAGCACTCAATGCATATTTGTTTATTTGTTCACGAATTATTTTTGTATCTTTGACTATCTACCGGGTAGTCTTGGTGCAAAAGTTAGCCTCCCATGCGGTGTGCTGTTGATTCAATGTTATTGGTTGACCTTCTTGTTGTGGTTGTTGTGAGCAATGATTCAGGTTATTCCTCCACCAAGTCACTGAGTGGAATAAATCGACAATGGGCACACCTGTTGTTTCAAACAGTTGTAAAAGTGATTAAACTCTTATATGCTACTTCCAGACTGACAACACTAAACATGATCCAATTCTTTCTCTCAACAATGTAGACGCAAAAACTTAATACAGGAACTGTCATCATCCAACTATTTAAGTGCACGGAACACCAAATCGTTGTTCAAAGTAATAGTTCCTAAAGATTTCTATGTACAATTCAACACGTTTTTTTTCATCTGTACACAAATCTCCAACGTCCTCGTTCCCAAATTTCTTCAAATATAGTGCAGCATTGAATCCCGGTCCGTTCTACTAAAGCCAGATACAGTTACCAAAGGCAATAGTAGAAAAGTACCCGAAATAAAAAAGCAATAATGTCAAATAAAACGGCAACATTAAAAGAAAGAATTAACCTTAAAGGAAAACTTGAAAAAAGATTATTACCCCTGCGTCCAATTCCACAAAACACTAACAATTTTATGATTTCACGAGCTGTACGGGTGATTTTCCGATGTGTCGAGTCCATGTCTTTTCAGTTCATTTTACTTCCTTTCTTAAAATATTTTCTATCTTGTCAAAACCTAATGCCTTTTTTACATGCACACTTTTGCTCCTGTAAGTATATTTACTCCTAGGAGTAAATATACTTACAGGGAGTAAACATACCATGTAAACGGTCTCTTTGCAATTTACTTACAGGAGTATATTTGCTCCTAGGAGTAAAATACTCCACCCCAAGAGGTAAAGTAAAAGTAAATTTACTTTTGCTCCTGTAAGTAACCATGTCATGGAAACAGGTTTTGTGTTTACGCCTGTAAGCAAACTGAATGCAGCATCCCAAAACTATACATAATATTTCTTTAAAAAACAGACGGTCACAATCTGTATATGTCAATTTGAAGAGATGTTATGTGAAGACAATCTTTTTGCTGTGATAGAACAGTTATCCAAATGAGCCAATAGGTTCACATGATAGAAGAGGAACTTTCTGCTCTTTCCAATGTTCCGCCCATATTGAAATCAACTCAAGAGTTCAGATCATTTAGAAGATAAATAGTTGTGTTTTTGAAATTTCCGGAATTTATTGCTATTCAACACCTGCCTTTTATGTTTAAAACTGTACAGTAAGCTTTAATTTGCGGGTGTTGAATAACAATGAATCACAGAAATTTTAGAAACACAACTATTTGTCGATATTGTAGTATAGCATAAGAGCAAATTATCTTTTTGCGTATCAACTTTTGAGTGGAAAGGACTTTGTGACTGTTCAGTTTTTGTGAGGGGTATAGGAAGGTCATAATAAAAGAGATTTCCAACTTAATATACTCTACAAATTAACGTTAGTGTAATACCAAACAATTGCTTTCATAAATGAGTCTTATAATATTCACTATGTCATTTTTGACCAAGATTAAGATTTCTACTCAGCTATTAATCAATTGATTATAGTATATCAGAAAATTTGTGTTTTTGGTTAAAGATAACGTCACTAAAAAACCTTCCAAATTTATCACAATTATTAATGTTGTACTAAAAAAGCTGAGAATTTTACCTTGACATTGTGTATATCTAAACTACTTCTATAAATATATTGGTGGTAAATGGAAAACAAAAGAATTAAGACTTAAGATTTTCATTTGAATGAAAAAAACCCCATAAACCTAAGTTGAAAATTGTTTCTATTGTTCATTATCATAAGCTGGAATGTCCCCACAACAGTTTGACATTCACGTTTAAATTTAGGTAACTTGAGTCAATATTGTCTTTTTATACATTAACATTAACATAAAAGTGTGGATCCTGACCCATTGTCGGAATCCCTTTTCACTACCTTTTATTGTGTGAGTAGTTCCACCACAGACTTGTATATACCTTCAATAAAGGTATTTCGATTTGAATATTTCAGCTATGAATAAGTGACATATCGAAATATATGGTACCCATGATTTACCCAAATCGATTAGTCTTTATGACATCATGTCATTGGAAAAACATTCCAAAGAAAGCAGATTTTCAGCTATAGCAGTACACAGAAAATATTGACAATCTCGTCTCCTTTGGATAAGCAGTTTACTCATTGTGAGTTCTCACCAAAATGATGTTTTAACCGTAAGCAAACCAATATACTTAAGGGTCCTTAATTTTCAATGGAACGTAAAGTAAATATACTTTTACTCCTAGGAGTAAATATACTCCTGGGAGTAAAGAGTGCATGTAAAAAGGGCATAAGTCGATTTTTAACCTCATATTTCGGTCTTGGCTCGACTTGTGGTGAATAGAATAACACCGAGATACCGTGGACACAGCTTCTTATATCAGCTGATTAAGATTTTAAAGGAGAAATAGCAAATAGAAGTCTTTATTAACTGAAACCTTAAATACAATGTTAATTTCTTGTAATAACTACCATTTATCTAAAACTTAAATAAAAAACCATCTTCATGTCAGAAACACCTGTTTTACAGGCACCACACAAGCCTACAAGCGACTCACCAAAGCATGTACTTCTCACATGTGGAGGCGGACATTAAGAGCTCAAAAGTAGTATTTTAACTACCCCATCTGTTTTCAAAGTAAACATACAGAATTTACAATAGCTCCTTCAAATGGGATTGCTCCTGATCTGTGTTGCTCCTGATCTGTGACTGTAATGAGATTCAACACACCAATTATCGAGATGTTTGTTATTTGAAATGAAAGCAGAGAACTAAAATGCCGCAAGTTTCAGTTCTGAAACAGAGTTATACTGAGGTAACCGTCTTTGAAATCAAACCATGTCCGTTTTATATTACTATCTTGTGGTAGTGTGTTTAGGAGTATGGGGCTAATGGACTCGATATTTTCGTAATCATTTCCAAAGATGGTACATGTGTTCTATTCTTGAGATTGAGCTATTGTCTGTGTTTACTTGATTTTGGAATCCTAAACAAATTATTCTAAAAATGAATTAAATCATCTTGCACGAACCTTGCATGAAAAAATCTTTTGCATGAATCTATAAAAAGAAAGTTAAACAAGTGTAGAAGCGAGCAGAGCTTATCTACCTCCACTTCCCACTCAGGTAAGAGAATTCTAAAATAGGAAAATACACATCACTGTGAATTGATTACCAGTTGCTAAAATTGTTTACACGGGAGTTTACTAAGAGGAGGAAGAAACTGTCATCGACACATGGAGTAGACAGCCGGAGGAGCTGAATTTTGCAGTTACATGTCAGACCCTTTCATCAACCCGGGTGAATTTTGGTGTTCTGTAATGTTGTCAACTTATTTATACAATCATATCTTCTTGGATATATATATTCTTAACCAATATCTGGACATTCAGCCTACTAGCTTAGGTCTTTTTTATTTCAGATGGACCTTCGGTTTATATAATGGTGTGACAAATGTATAAGATATCGTTTTCCTGATATTCCATCAATTGTTAGAAACCGAAATTAAAAGTAAAATCTATTTTTTTGGGATCGTGATTAAAGGAAATTTATGTAACGTTAAGAAAATATATATCAAATGTTCCAGATTTCAAACACCACGCTGACTAATGCAGTTAATATATATTAAATATTCTGGAGTGCAAACTCCAACATTGACTAATGGGTTAAAACACCATCCTCGACTTAACCGTTAACGTAACGGGCCTTCACTGACATAACACACACTATCAAGATTGGGTAACGGTGTAATTGCATTTTATGCCCTGTGAGATTGATGTCGAGTCTTAGCTAATCGCAACCGATAAGGTTACAGTGGAAATGGTTTTAATTATACCCCTTCAACATGCGGCATACTTTCATACTTGCCGTTGCCATGGAAAAGCAGAAAAATACAAATATCTAATTTGCAGTAGCTCTTTTACTTATGCACGTCAATTCACATAAAGGTTAAAAACTGTAGTGATCTTTTTTAATTATGTTAATTTCTTATGGCGTTGTAAATCAGTTCAGTTGATAAAACTGTTAATTTATTTTGGAAGCAGCTGAAGTTTGTTATACATGCTATCTACTACGATTTATGGAACATATGGTTTCAACTGTTCCAGAGAAAATTTAATCACTCGTGTCCATGAAGTTATTTGATTGCATAAAATCAGATGCAATTGTTTATCTAATGCACGTTTATTTAGACGGTATACTTTCGGTTAAGTTGATACTCTCAAAATATTGTGGTTTTCATATATTTGCTACATTTAGCTCTGCCTATAAATGTTATCAGATCGTCAAGAAGGTTAGACATAGTTTGGCTTTGCAAAGTGCAGTCAATCAGTACATCTCATGAAATCAAAAAGAAATAGAGGACGATTTTATTAAACATTTGGTACAAAACATTACAAATGAATGGGTATTACATTGAAAATAACGAGACTCACAGATTGGTAGTGTTAAAAACATGACTCGCGAAACTGGTAGTATCAACAGTGAAACAGGATTCTTATAATCAATGATATTATTGATTGGATACTTTTAGCTGAATCCTTGTCAGCGCTTTCCTCCTATTCAAATTTGATTCTTGTAGTAATTGATTTTACAGAATTTCTTGTCAAATGTTTCATATCAAAGGTTGTTATGTTTACTTGAGCAGGAAATTTAGGAGCTCAGCAAGTGAAGATGTTCAGTGATAAAATGGATATCGATTGCAACAAAACGTTATGAAAAGTTTTATCATATTAGAAGCCTTGCAATCCGCAATCCGCAAGAGAGAGAGAGAGAGAGAGAGAGAGAGAGAGAGAGAGAGAGAGAGAGAGAGAGAGAGAGAGAGAGAGAGAGAGAGAGAGAGAGAGAGAGAGAGAGAGAGAGAGAGAGAGAGAGAGAGAGAGAGAGAGAGAGAGAGCAGGTAGAACAGCAACATCCTGAAGCGTAATACAAGAAAGTCGAATAACTAGTGTAGAAAAAACACGAAACAGGTTGTAGGAAAACAAACCTCAATGCAATAAAAGAATTTAATTGATATAGTCAGGGACTTGTTTGGGTGCCCTAGTTCAACAAATTGTAGCTAGGGCTGCTTGACTCCTAGCTAAGTTCTCGCGATAACACCAACATCAAGCAAGCAACGACTCTGAAGAGACAATTTATGGGTAACCTTTCCCATCTTGAATAACTTCTAAACAGCTCGACAGACTTAAAACAACTCTATCAACACGTGATAGATATCATCTTAAGATCTTATAACATATTTCTGTTATGTTCATTATATTGATGAACTCTACAGAATCAAAAGCTGTCGCTCTCGTTCAGCTTTCAACACACAGATTGTGCTCTCATGAATAGTTCATACAGGTACTGTAGGTGTATGCTTAGATATTCAAATCGAAGGACTCAAGCATTTACATTGCCATTTACACTCATTAATTTCTGAAACTTAACCAAAACTTAGTGGTCCTATCGATTTATATCCGGGGGGATGTTGATTAAAATCGCCAAAACATTTTATACACATTATTTTATTCTAAAACTCTGAGAAATTCAACCGTAATGGTCTAAAAAACACCTTTTTGCTAAATGACCAATTCAAAATTTTATGTCTTTAAAATAAAATACTTAGAATACATCAACTTCTATGCCAAATATGAGCCTCAATTCTTAAAGACTAAGACAACATACGCCTCGGTTTCCTAAACAACACCTGTGAGAAACGTTAGGGGTTACTCAAACTCTCGGGTTGAATGGAGACAAGGGGGTGGGGGCGGTGAGGGATGAAGACACTGCTCCCCCTGCCCTCCCGAAATAGCAGCAGCACATGTGTGAGCGAGGAAGGGCGGCCTATCTTCCCTGGCATGGTCGGGGTCCCCGAGCTACCGTGGTCCTCCACTGCTGCAGATACCATAGCCTCCCAGTCTCAGATACGGGTCTAATGCTGTGGCTTATCCTCGGAGAGTGAGGGCACAATGAAAGTTAACTGACGTCACGTTTCGTAACGACTCCGACCGACCTAGAGAGTTCATCGTGGACAAACAAGCCTGCTAAATGGGTGTATAAGGTGTCAGAGATAGGAACGACCGACCTATAGAGCCTGTGCTGAATGGATGGATAAAGTGGAAGGGATAGAGAGACTGAACTATAGAGTTTGTACTGAATGGGTGTATAAAGTGGTAGGGATGGGTAAAAACCTGGCTGCTAAAGACGCTCGGTGACTGATGTATTCAGAACGGTGCAAAAAGGGAACACAACAGACGGGAAACAAGTGTTTGTGCTGGAAGCTGAAAAGCGGTGTAGGTGTTCCCAGCTCCCTCTCCAAGTCGGCCCCAGTGTGTATGTTTACACGAGACCAGACGAGACCTTTCCATCTGACAGCTTCCTGACCCTTGACCTACAACTGCCAGACCGGAAGTGACCAACACATGACTCAAAGATGAGCCTCCTCTCAGATACTTCAAAGGATGCCTCCCCGCATTGTGTATAGGAAGCGTTGGGAACGTCTTGGCGCCGGTTCTAATTAAGTATGGACTTCATCGACAGGCGCTGCAGTTTGTAACCATCTGTAATTGTGTGTTTGGCAAACGGGTAAATGGAATAGTTGTGCCGAAATCTGTTATGATGAATAATGTTTCATTACAACAAGGTATTTTCAGAGAAGCATTTCTGACAATTCTATAGAAAATCCTTCAAGAAGCTTAACTGTCATATCCATGACGTCATCGTGTAATTGAGAGCGATCATCTAGGAGTGAACTCAGAGTGCGCCAGTGAACACTGTCTTATCGAGAGTTCAATAAGCGCTTTCACAACTTCCTGAAGAGTCTTTTTCGGAGACGCCATCTCTACTACGTCTAAGATCTGAGTATAACCCAAGGTGTAATCGACTGAACGCAGCGTCTTGTGCTTAATCTATTTACAAGTGGAACGTTACTAACCTTATCCTGAAACCAGTTTACCGTGAAACGACGCTTGAACCTAGTGTACCCAAGCTTGAACATATCAGATAGATAACTGGTCTGGGTTCGAACCCCGGTTCTATTCGATTGAACACAACGGATGAAACGAAAATATATTCAGCTAACCTGTCTGAGTCTGAACCTATTGTGCTAGAAATTAGTGTCTGCACCAGTGCAGTTTGAGATCTAATTCACTAAACCACTTCGTCTCACACCCGTCCCGGAGTTGATAGAGTGGAGAAGTGAGGGGTGTGAACTCGTCTCAGACCCGTGGTTGATAGAGAGTAGAAGTGAGGGGGGTGAACTCGTGTCAGCATATGTAGCCCGAGTGCTGATCAAGTGAGGCGGACAACACGTGCATGGTCAAATCGGTGTGCAGTGATAAGCTTGTGTTTACTTATCTAGCAGCGGGAAGCTGATGCCACTTCCAGACACGATCTAGCGGAAAACATCAGGATAAGGAGAGGTTTTATTGCAAGCGTCGTCTTTCCATGGATTCTTGATTTTGCATACTCAAAACACTTGGCTCGCTCTCTTCAGGCAGGATTTAGGAGAGAATTCAAGATAAAACTGATTCGAAATAACCAATATCATTAGTGTTATCGCAAAATTCGTTTTGAAGATTGAGTCAGATTTCCAGTGTGTGTGCCTTCTACAGCGTGATAACGATTTTCATATCAAGCAGAATAGCAGGATAGCCCATTGAAAAGAGGCAATGAAAACCATCGACATTTTCAACAAATCAACATTCTCCGATTACAAGAAGCCATGTGGTTAATAAAGGCCCGTTCTGCTACAGACTTGAGACGATAATGTCAGGACGAAGTAAAACCTTTCATCGCAATGGGGGCGCTCCAGAATACAACATCGCGCTTGTCGGGGCGCTCGGGGTGGGCAAGTCAGGTGAGTGCACGTCAACCTTGTGACGTCACAGGTGACACCTCGGACACATTGTAGCCATTTTGGTTTATATCAACCGAAATGTTGACCAAGATATGTATCTCATCATCATCAACACTTGTTCTTAATGGATGGTAAACGAATATCTCACGTAGCCCACAAGGAACAATCTGTTGTTGCAATCTGTAATGGTTGGCATATGTTGCGTGATTGTGTTCATAGATACGTGCTGCCTCTGGTAAAATATACAACACACAGGTACCTTACCTGCAACTTCTAACGCAGTCTATCTAAACCCTGCTCTCGACTTGGATAGTCTAATCTCACCTGTGACAGGTCTGCCCTTTTAATTTGCAATGTCAAAGATAATCAAACTTTAACCGTCTTTTGATTTTCCAATTATTTATAACACTAATTGATAATATATCCCCTACTTGTAACATGTCTTATGATTTTCCCATTAAGTATAACACTAAGCCATAATATACTAATTACTTACCCGTCTTATGGTTTATACATATTTTATTCAGTTCAATGAAAATGGATTGGCAAAAAAGCTGGAAGCTTATATAAAATGCCGCTCCCATACAAATGATATTTTGAAACCATCAAACATACAACACAAAGTTATGACAAACCAATAAGATGTACAGTTGCAACACAATTCAATAAAGATATTCGATATTCAATATTGCAAAGGCAATTTCTTCACGCTAAATTAGAGATAAAATATTTAAACTCATTCATTATCAAATCTACAAGAATTGGTTGATAAAAAGGTAAACAGGTTGTCGAATAGCCGAGTTGTCAACATCAGATAACTCTTTTTCCCATATAAAATTGTTTTTAAACTGTAACCATTGTTGTAGAATAACGCTTCATTTCTTAGCAGTGAGTTATTTGGACATATGAGTAAATAATGTGATGTATCTTCGTGTTCTGCGCCGCATGAACATGACGGGTTATTTGAAATACCCGTCTTATGGTAATGATTTTCCTATCACCTGTCGCGCATCAAGATAATCTCCCAATTTCACAAGTGTCGTCATTGTCTTATTACCTACAACAAGTGGATTATGAATGAAAGATGATCTTAAACATTGCCTTTAACATATCAGGGATAATATATCATTAAATTTAACATGTCAGGAATAATTTACCAATACTTTTAACATGTCAGAGATAACCTACCATTACCTCTAATTAACATGTCAGGAATAATCTACTATTACCTTTAACATGTCAGTGATAATCTATCATAACCTTTAGCACGTCTGAGATAATCTATCATTACCGTTAACATATCAGGGACAATATATCATTACCTTTAACGTGTCAGAGATAACCTACCATTAACTTTAAATGTCAGAGATAACCTACATACCTCTAACATGACAGGAATAATCTACCATTACCTTTAACATGTCAGAGATAACCTACCATTACCTGTAAATGTCAGTGATAACCTACCATTACCTCTAACATGACAGGAATAATCTACCATTACCTTTAACATGTCAGGGATAATCTACCATTAACGTCAGTGATAATCTACCATTACCTTGAAACATCTGAGATAATCTATCATTATCTTTAACTAGTCAGGGGTAAACTACCCACACCTTTAATATGTCAGGAATAATCTACCAGTACAGGTCATAGATAATAGCTTCTTAATAACAAAAATAAGCTTCTTATTACCTGCCTCACATATGAATTTGTCCTATTACATGTTTAACGTCACAGATAATCTATCCTGTATGCATAGACCTGAGATAATCTACGTAATACCGTGAGCGATATTACCTGTTGCTACTTACCTGGCAACAGCCCACAGGAGAGATTTCCATGGCCCTTAACGATTATTTCCGTAAACAAACACACACATTTAGTATTGCTTTAACCCGTAGGCCCTAGAATAAAACGATTTTTATGTGTTGATGACATAATGATATGCTTTAGGCCCTACATGAATAGCTTCACCAGTTTCTTGTCGACGCTCAAGTAGTATAAGTAAATAAATGTCAAAATGTATTTTTTGGTTAAAAGACAAAACCTGAATAATAAAATGGATTTTTGTTGTTGCTTACAATGACTAAACTGATCTATAGCCCGTAATCTCTGCTCTCTACTGACTTACTGTCAATAATAAAAGTTTATTACCCTTCATTGTTGGCGTTCAGACATAAACAGGTGCCCGCATATATAGTTGTCTTCAAAACTAACGTTGATGATAAAATTACTGTAACCTTTATGTTGTGATTCCAAGGATGAATTGAGTCATGTCCTGAACACTTATTTTTTGGTGTTTACCAGACTCATGTAAGAATAATTGCTATTTGATCAATTTAAACAGATTACGTAAAGAAAACAAACTGAATTACAGGATGTCACTGGTACATGTCGTGAAACTTTGACCTTGACATTATGATATCTAGCCTTACTCACAGTCTTCGTTATATTATTTTCAACTTTTCTCACCGCAAGCTGACTGAACATCCCATCAACCCTCTTAAAGGCATGTATAGTTTAAGGTGTGAAGTTACCATGCCTTTGAATTACCCCTCCAGTATTTCATTAACATGCTAATTTTCACATGACTAAATCAACATATTGTAAACAAGGCATCTGGGTAAACTAGCATGTTTTTATAATATCCGAAAATAACCTATGGAGTTGAAGTTTACTAATGCTAGTACTCATAAGAGCTAACTGATTTATTTCCTATACATTTTCTACCCTAGAATGAGGGGGTATGGGTATTATCAAAAATAAAATCGCTCTTTTGTATAAGGAGTGGAATGATTTATGTTCGGAAATTGCTTTAACAAACCTTTCTTTCATCATGACTACTCGACTATTGCTTTGATCCCCTCTACAGTCTTGTGGGAACTGTAAAATATCTACCTGTTTATCCATACGTGTACATTATTGCTTAAAACACATAAGGTACTTCATAAAAGTTGACTTTATTACTGACAAGAGTGAATTGATTTATGTTCTGTAATATATTACTTTCAACGATGAATTTGAAGTAACTGAAAAATATATTATGTTTGCAGTTAGAACAGAGAAGAAAATTAACCTGTCTCGTCAAATTCCTTTATCTCTTTGAGTGAGGTAGAATTTATATGTTCCAGAGTGGCACCTTAACGAGTGTAATCATGATTTCTACATCACATAATGATACTTACATCGTATCAGTAGATATATAATTTATGTTAATATTCTAATTATTATGTTTTAAAAAAACAATACAAAGATTTAGAAATGAGGTTCTGGATGCATGGAGAAACCAAATCGCCAAATGTTAAATATAAAAATCTCACGACGTCATCCTATTGTTTCATGACATCAGTGGTGACGTCATGAATTAAAATGTTATTATACTGAGTGTAATAAAGAGTTATATAACCTAGTGGAAATGCGGAATGCAATATTTCAATTTTGAAAACACAATGAATTGATTCTTGGCCTGACCCCCTGACTGCCTCTGTTTCAGCACTGACAGTCAAGTACATCACGAAGAGGTTCATAATGGAGTACGACCCAGATCTCGGTAAGGAGGCTATAGACGCCTTTACAGCCTAGATAACTCGCCAAAATAAATAGAACGTCTTCTCTCCTCCGTTCGGTTCTCACTCAATCTGTCAAGCTGACTGTTACACAGTGAAGACGGAGTGAGGAGTAAGATGGATAGGCGCTGCTATCTATAGCAGATATGAGCTTGTATCAAATAATTAACAGATAAGAGAGAGGCTCCATGAAAGTTTCTGAAAGTAGAATATGGAAATGGGTTACATTTTCGTCACATCCTTAGCACATGTATGCAGAAGTCAAGACATGGTCTCTTACATGTAACCATTACAGCTGCATACCGAAGGTTTGTTCACTTACCACTGAATCGTAGTGCAAATATCATGTAAATTGGGTTTCGTTTCAACGTCAATAGAATAACTTCAGCAAATCTGAAAATTTAACACCCATGGTTCATGTATGAAATAGCCATTCTTGAACTCATTTTAGGATCGTCTGGTTTCTCGTGCAAAAATTCGAATTTTGGTATATTGATATAGACAGAAGGGGTCACATTTTCGAAATTTCGATTTCGTTAAATTTCCATATGGACTCTCTGAGATTAAAACCAACATAATCACATTGACTTTGTGCTAAGGAATAAACATGACTAATTTTTAAAGACGTTGATAACTCAGTGTTTTCGAAATTTTGATCCCTGGTTACTGCAATGACCTGCCAAAACTGTCATGAATAATTGTGGGGTATGATAAGAATTTGCCTTTAAGAAGAATGGATCTCCATATATGTACTGAAAATTAAATATTATACGTTTCTTTTTCGCAACGCTACGATGCCTCAAAGGCATCTCAATAAAATGATATCTGCATTAGTATATTCAGGTAGGTGAACAACAGTTTTCGTTAGCCATCCCATGCTTGTATACGAACGGTAAAACGATAACATCGAAAGAAATTTTGGTCTCGTGAAAATGTCAGTGGAATGCAATAGATGGCAACCGTCGGTAGCCAAACCATCTTTCAAAGAGTGCCCCTCCACCCCTCTCCTAAGGCCCCTTCCCACGACTGACTGTATAAGTAAATCACATCTTTTACTGTTATCTGTTATAACAAAGAAAGATAAATTATTTCATTGAATCAGACATTAGAATATGGTTCGTGCTTCAGGACACTTTATCAAAGTCTGTTGATAACCACTCCTTTAAGTAAACCAGGAAAAAAAATTCAAAGCCAAAATGTAAGGTAATGAACTTATCGCTTCTAGCCTAGAGTACTGGTTGAAAATAATCGGAGCTTCTACCCTTTGGGATCGAGAATGTCCAAGAATGTGATAAATTGAAAATGTATATGCAAATAAACTGCCATTACATATTTTTTAGTTGGCATCAATTATTCGTTCCGTATCTATCCAATGACATTCTCTCTAAGGGTTGTATAGGAATTTATGACGTAGCTACCTCTGTTGGGAGAGAATAGGTATTTATGACGGAGTTACCTCTGTTGGGAGAGAATAGGTATTAATGACGGAGCTAACTCTGTTGGGAGAGAATGATCCATTGAATAACCATAGTTTTTAATATACTGAGGCTTTGTCAAAGTAGATTATAAACGAGGGCAATTAATATCCAATGTTAACCTGTGGATGATTTGCGCTGAAAATGAATATTCATATAGTTCGAACTCAATTAACTAAAATTGCGATCATCCCACAAGTTGAAAACCTTTAATGTTAAATCAGTTTTAATTTTGATGAAATTGGATTTTTGCCTGGTTATCCACTAATCGATAATGCATAAGTGAAATACTCTTGAAAGCGGCGTTAAACCCCAAATCACCGCACGAAGAAACCATTAAGAGAAAAGGCAACTGTTTGATGTTCAACCTGGATATATCAAATACCTCTTGCTATCAAGATAAGAAAACCCCGTAAGTCTACCTCTGGTAATCATATTTAATCGAAATCATTCTTTTGTTCTATTGCAACCAAAGCAAGGTTACTTAAGTATAGTTTTCGGGCTTGGAATTGTTTATGTTTTGAAAAAGCGAGCTTGTTGTCTAAAAGGCGCCAAGATAATTAACAGTTTGTTATGCATTTCTTCTTTTTTTTATGAATGATCACTTTATGATTTTGATTCTCTCTGTTATTTTAAGTTGATAATTATATCTCCAAATTTTGCTGTAGCTTGGAGATCAAATTAGATTTTACTTTTTGAATATATTCACAAGAATGTGTTATCTACAATGTGGTTCATACTTTCTTGAAAGCAGTGACGTGATGTTCCTCGAGCCCAGACATATCTGTTCGTGTAGTGTTTTACCTTGTTAAAATGTCAACGTGGAGCGTAAAGAGTTTTTGCTGGCAATGGCAAAGATATGGAGGCTTGTTTTGTATACAGAAGCATCACTGGTCATAAACTACTAGTTAAACTGACATTGAGACTTTCACAAAATTTAGTTGGCTTTGATAAAAGCAAAAGTACATATATTTTCTCACAACTATATTTTGTATCACTGTGACTGTATTCATCCCAAATATCACTTTTATGAAAATTAACGGTCAACAAAAATTTAACAACGGTCTTATATATGTACAGAAGTCGATATTACACGCCCAGCGTTAACCAATAAACGCCCCCAAACCTAACCGGAGATAAGTTTCAAACAATTTTTTCAAACGTAATTTTGGAAACTTACCTCGAGCAGGATGAAGATGGAATTGGGGTTGGTTTTTTTTCAAATCTTTATATTAATTTCGTTTCCATAGGTGTAAATTTGAGTTAGTAGTTTACAGAACATAATGAAGCATTGGTCACCATTGTTAAACGGTGAATAGAGCCCTCCATTTGACATGGAATGATGGCAGAGTATTGTATAGTTTCTATAGTTTACTCAATTTGGAAACATTCCGACAATGCTTTCAAAGTAGTCAGTGGATATTTTTTTTTAAATAATGGTTGAGATATGTATATAGTTTTAGCTATCAATTATTTTCATTTGCGCTAGCTCTTTTCTAGTGAAATTTCTCTATTGTGAAATCTTTATGAAATTTGAATTGACACGTTTGAATGGTCATGAAACAAGTATTTATGTAAAAGATACAAGTGATTTCGACACAAACTTAAGGTTGTTGTTCGCTCTTCATAGAAAACTAATCATTCACATGCAATGGTTTTTTAAAATAAATATTTTGAATAATTATCACCATAATCGATATATTGACACATATGACAGCTATATGACCCCACGTAGCTCCTTAAAAATTCAATACGTTCAAAATCACGTCGTATTATCTAAATTATGTCATGTGGTGCAAAAGAATTGTTGTGGGTTTAATTTAATTTCTACACCTGTGACAATACTTTGGAACCGCTGACCGGTGTTTTAAAGAGTTAACCTGTAGTGATAACTTAAACATGTGTATTTAATGATGTTTTCTCAGTTAACTTTCGTAAAAACTTTCATGTTACACACAAAAATTCGTGAATATTCACAAAGTTAAAAGAATGAAAGCATGAAATTGCCTCCCCATTCTCATATAGATTGTGTTCAAATTCGATTGTGATGAGAGAAATATAATTGTTTTATCGTCACTGGTCATAGAAAAAAATAAATTATACATCACAAGAACTTAATAACCAGCCACGTTTACAAGTAAATCCAAGTATTTCATTGCCCCTTGTATGATTAATGTGGAGATTATGACTCCCAATCCCTGTGTTTCATTACCCCTTGTATGATAGATGTAGAGATTATGACCCCCAATCCCTGTGTTTCATTGACCCTTGTATGATAGATGTGGAGATTATGACCCCCAATCCCTGTGTTTCTTTGACCCTTGTATGAGGGATGTGGAGATTATGACCCCCAATCTCTGTGGTTCATTGCCCTTTGTATGATAGATGTGGAGAATATGACCCCCAATCTCTGTGGTTCATTGCCCTTTGTATGATAGATGTGGAAATTATGACCCCCAATCTCTGTGGTTCATTGCCCTTTGTATGATAGATGTGGAGATTATGACCCCCAATCTCTGTGTTTCATTGCCCTTTGTATGATAGATGTGGAGATTATGACCCCCAATATCTGTGGTTCATTGCCCTTTGTATGATAGATGTGGAGATTATGACCCCCAATCTCTGTGGTTCATTGCCCTTTGTATGATAGATGTGGAGATTATGACCCCCAATCTCTGTGTTTCATTGCCCTTTGTATGATAGATGTGGAGATTATGACCCCCAATCTCTGTGTTTCATTGCCCCTTGTGTGATAGATGTGGAGATTATGACCCCCAATCTCTGTGTTTCATTGCCCTTTGTATGATAGATGTGGAGATTATGACCCCCCAATATCTGTGTTTCATTGCCTCTTGTATGATAGATGTGGAGATTATTACCCCCAATCTCTGTGTTTCATTGCTTCTTATGTTACAGAGGGTACGTACACTAAGCTGGAGGACTGGGACGGTCAGGAGCTAACTGTCCATATCATGGATACCTGTGATAAGGTAGGTAAAATGTGCAGCAATATTTTAGAACTCGCAAGGCAAATATTGGTGTGGATACAGGTCGTCTAGTTTGAGTTACATACTAATTTCTTGCCTGAACCTTGTGTAGATCACCCAGGTCCATTTCTCAGATCAAATGTCACAGTGGATTAATCAAATTTCTTCCTGTACATGAATGGACAAAATATTGATGAAAGCGTTAACGTCAAGATTTCCCCTTTAGAAATGGAAAAGAAATATATCATTTTTCTTTCCAAATCCTTTCAAACAGACCTGGTTACCACTTGGAATTCCTGTCTAATGATGATAATTTCATCATTTCTAAAGAAGTAAAGGCTGAATGTTAAAGAATCAAATACAACGTTGTATAAATGATATTGACTTTTTTATCCAGTAACATGTGTGTTTAATGCATCTCCGTTGGCAAAAGTGACTGCTTCTGAGAGCAAAAAGAACAAAATTAAAAATCCTTCTTCATAATTATGTCCTTCGTGTTGTGCCGCTCCCGTCTTCAGAGGAGATAAGTCACACAAAACGTTTGGATATCCTCTCTGGTAAATATTCAGCAGTAGGAAGGCTCGCCTTATACTTGATTCCGTAAATTCCTTATATACTGTTTACCAATATTGGAACAACGATTCTTATCTTATATCCTATTCCGTAAATACTGGAGGTGAATATTGCTGAGAATGTTGGATAACGTTTTCTACTGAAACGAACAACTGATGTAAGGAGTTGCAGTCCCGCTGAGAATCTCGCGTTAAAAGGACACTCTGTGTATTTCTTTAAATGGTTTTGGCTTATACTTGGAACATACTTTAATTGTAAAAACAAAAAAATTGCTGTTCTTACTCATATTCATATTCGCGTTCGTGTTCGTGTTCGTATTCGCATTCATATCCATATCAACTTCCGTATCCATATCCACATCCATATCCACAACCACTTCCGTATCCATATCCACTTCCGTATCCATATCATTATCCATATCAATATCCACATTCACATTCATATTCAAATTCATATCCATAATCATATCCATCTCCATATTCACTTTCACGTTCATATTCACATTCACACCCATATTCACATTCATATTCACATTCAGATTCACATTCACATTCACATTCACATTCATATTCATGTCCAAATTCACATTCATAGTCTTTCTATATATGAAAAATTACGCTGTTCAATGGATATCGAGCAAGATATTTGTGTGTGTGCGACAGCCTAAGTAAAGCGTCAAATTCAAATCAATACTGGTTGTGCTATATCAACACTATCAACTGCGAAGGTTCTTATACTCTGTGCTTGTAGGTTTTCAAACTTACGTATGATAATATTATAATAATAACTTTCTTATACCGCGCATATATCCATGACAAAGCATGCTCAAAGCGCCATGAGTATTATTACCCTGGAGGGATAGTACTTTCGGTGCTGCCGATTAACAAGCGCTCCGCGCGACCGTATAGATCCGTACTTCCCCCTAGTTCAGGTACCCATTTGTACAGCTGGATGAACTGAGTGCAAAGTGGATGAAGTGTCTTGCCCAGGGACACAACACAGGATAAGACCCAAGTCACAAATTTTTGGTGTCTCCACCGGAATTCGAACCCGGGTCTCTGGCGTGAGAGGCAAGGAAGCTAACCACTACACCACTGTGCTCCACGCATTCCCTGTTCCGTGTCCGGTTTTCGATCAGAATTCCGTGTACCTTTATATTGTGACTAGACAATCTATTTCTTCCGATTTACATTAGAATTATATTTTACAGCAACAGTTGGTAATTTTGATTAAATGACACAACACCACACACTATGGTGCTTTTAGATTTCTATTGATATCTCGATGAAAGAGCGCACAAGACGCTCATCTATGTAGAATAAATGAAGACTGATTCGACAATTACCTCCTACATGATACTATAGGATGGAAAAAGGTTACAAGATTTAAGAGATGTTTACTTGATACATGCCTGCAAAGTTAACAAAAGTGTTTTTGAAACTAAAGTACTGTGAAAACTAAACAGGACACAGAACCCAACAAACTGAACAGAAGAAAGAGACGACCGACTCATGAAATCGGATAAATGTAAAACTTTGAAAAAAAGCCAAAAATGATATCATAAAAATATATCCGCTACCTGTTGTGAAGAGGTTTAACTTCTTGAAAATGTTGTAGCCAGATTAAAAAAACAAAGAATTATTTTTGTCAAAACATCTATAAATGTTTAAAAAAACAGATAGAGGATCTTAAACAACTTGGCTGCCTACTTCGTAAAGTCTTGTCAAGATAAGAACTACAAACCATGAGGCGCCCTACTTCATTAAAACAGGTAAATGCTTAAGAAAAATAGGATTTTTGTCGGGAAAAAACTATAAAATACAAAAATATAGAATTAAACCAGCAGCGTTCTACTTTCAACTTAATAGATCCTTCAATGACATGGCGCCTTACCTCGTAAAGCTTTTTAAGATAGAGAATTTGAATTTAAAGGTAAAACGTCAAGAACATCTTCTTAAAACGTTCAATTCGAAACATGGAACAGAAGGGTGGCTATATCGAAACAGATTGTCTTGTGAAGTAAAGTATAAGTACATGTTCAGTGTTGCAACAGACGTTCACCCTTTCTCCCCCTAGAAACAGGTAACGAATACGTTTTTCAGGTTTGAAGGGGTTACAGGGTTCGGTTTTGTTCCGTATAAACAGCGTTTGGAAAATGCAGTTGGTTATAGTTAACAGCTGAGAACGTGGTCTTTAGAAACACGAATGCCTTGGCCCATTTAGACCCGAGCATTAAAACAAATAAGAAGAAAAGTGTTTTATGCGGAGTAGTAAACATGGCCCAGAGGAACCACTGTGTTTTGTGACCGATAGAAAATATGGTCTAGGAGATAACTTTTCGGGTAGAAAACGTGGTCTAGAAGATTAAATCATGTTGTTGAGAAGGAAACATGGACAAGAAGATTAGTTAGTTATGTGGGGCAGGAAATTTGTTTGGGAGCATATATTTGTTATTATGTTGTTATGGCGAAGCAGTTAGGAGGGTTAGTTATGTATCGTTCCTGTTGGTTGCATGTAATTAGACGTGTCATTTTACCCACGTTCCGGCCGTCCTAGATGACACGGAGATATGCAAAACCAAATTGGCCAAGCGCCATTATTTTGTATATATATGTATGTTCCATACCTCTTGCATATGTTGTATTTGTTCTACAGAAGGTATAGCTCACAAAGATAGTATCAAAACACTGTAACTCCAAACTTTAGGCGATGACAAGAAAACGCTTGGCTGTTGTTTATCTTGATTTACAGTCTCTCTACCGTAGTAAATAACTATCTGGACTGTGTGCTCTCCTGCTTTTACCATGATTGCAATCCGGGTCAGAAACAGTATTTCTATGAGCCAGTTTTGATATTTTCTTAAATATAGAGTTGAAAGTTAAGGGACAACATGCAAGGGGTAACCTTTCTACCTATCTATATACGTATCAATGTGATTGTAGTCATCTTAGGTTTATTCAGTTCTGAGATTGTCAAAAAGAAATTTATGATTAATAGACATTCAATAAGTTCAACCATGTGAACTCTCAAAATCATTGAAACACCTCACAACCGGTGAATGTTTGTGGACTTTTTGTCTATTCTTTTTCGATTTTTTTCAAAACCTTTGTTCATTGTTAACAGTGCTAGATACTTACACTAAGGATGAATATATAATCTCTGCCGGAGACAGTGAGAGGTTCAAATGAAAATGATATTAATCCTTAATTTCTGAAGCAAAATATATAGTATCTGATTCTCATTTCTCTATTGGTCCGTTGAAAATGAAGTAAGAAATGCTTCTGTAAAATGTTTTGGCTGGTTCAAAGCAAATAAATGTTAATGGGCATCCGCAGTCTGATTAAAATCGACCGTGTTCCGAGGAATAAAAGTTTTTAAATATTAAGTCTAGCGGGAATCGGACGTCCTCTATCAGGGGCTGTCCTGGTAGAGGACGTTCGAATCCGATTTTGTCAATATCTAAAAACTTTTATTCCATGGAACACGGTCGATTTAAATCAGACTGTCGGCATCCATATAATTTCTTCTCCTCATCGTTTAGATCTCAAATTGCATTAGGATAATTGTATTACGTTTGTGAAACGTGAAGACACATCTGTTCAGGTTAGTGTTTTAACTAGACAGAACTCAAACACTCACCATATCCTTACGAGCACAGGGTTCGAACCTCTGGTTTTACCGAAAAATGGATAATTGATCATATGGACTTTTGCAAATACATATCTTTTTGATATGTAAAGTTAAAAATACATTTCAAATTTGAATGAAAGCGGTAAGGAAGGTGTTTACAAAACTCGAGCTATCATTTAGAAAACTAATATTTTTTTATTTTTCATGTTTTGCTAGGTCGGAATTAGAGATTCGAACCATCGTGCTTGTAATCGAAATGCTTCATATAATTAAATATATATATATATGTATATTTTTAAATTCATTAGAAATTTTATCCGAAATTTCTCCTATATGAAGTGAATAATTTAAAGCATTTCCCCCGTGTCAACACTGCAGGTACATACGTTACAGCCTGACCGTGATAGGGAGACGAGAAGAACGGTACGGGAGCGTGAAGCTGGCAGCGAGGCTAATCAATAACGATAACACGAGGCATCTGCGGAGCTTCACACACACTTATTATTGCCAAAATCTAGAATAAGTTTACATTTCGCTGTAATTTTCTTATATATCTCGTGGAGAGTAAGTTTTTTTGCAAAAGGTCTTACGTTGCTGTTTAAGTATTTTAGTTGATATACAAATGAGAGAATTGTTATGATGGATGAATATCTTCTGGAGAGGTAAATTTTGAATACTGAGATTTCAGATACCATTTGTTTACTTTAAATGGTTTGAAACGACTAGCATCTGAAACTTACAAGGTCGAAATCTATTGTTCAAATTGTTTTGAATGACAACACAAATCTTTTGGGAAACTTCTTTTTGAATGTTTTGCAACGAGTGTAATCTACGATTTAGCAAAACAATGCTCAGTTCAATAGGCGTCCTGGTACAGGACTTCTGAGAGAATGAAGCATGATGTGGAGGTTTTCGTTTCTTTCTCAAACTAAATTTCATACAAATTTGATATTGGTTTGAATAAGAAAGCACTTTGTACAATCGCAGTATGGGTTGGGGACTACTGTATCTCTTTAGATCATAGGTTCAAAGTGAAAAACGTTTGAAGTCGTGTGCAATTGACTTTGTATTCGTTAGTAAATGCGTTATCAGTGTTGTCTTACTGCATGACCTTGACTTTCACTAATCTTGACAGTTGAATGTTTTCTCCGTCTTCCTATAAATCTCTTTCTTTTTTTATGTTTGCGTGAGTACAAAAGTACATTTTTGTAGGCGATCCTGCTCTTTAAACTGTCATAAATTGGCAATTATACTTTTCGGTATCCGTAACGTCAATCTTTAATTTTACCTATTTCTTTTTTCTTTTAACGTGCCTAACTGCGACGTCATCATGTTGGTGGCCTTGACCTCTCAAATATAGGATGACAGCGCGTCTCTACGGTACCTAAATCGTGCTCGCGGTTTCTTGGTCATCTTTCTGCGACGTTTATCGACCACGACCTCTCTATTTCAGGATGACAGCGAGCCATTGCGGTATCTGAAATGGGCCGACGGGTTCCTAATCGTGTACAGCATCACGAGCAGACAGAGTTTCGACAAGGCAAAGGAGTACCTCGAGCTGGTCTCACAGCACGTGAAGAACATCAGCCGGGACTGTCCCATCGCCCTGGTCGGAAACAAGATTGACCTCGAGAGATACCGGTAGGTCACCACCTCCCAGATGTTGAATTCGTAGATACTCACAGGAAAGTACCCAAGTTAAATCACATTTCATAATTGAAGTCGCTGGTAAGTAACATAATCACAGACACTCGCATACCGTCATAAAAACACCTTTCAGATAGATCTGAGTAGAACACCTGCCAGGTAAATACTCAGGAACGCTGGCCGAGAGCTTCGAAGATTTCTCGATAGGTCATGTATTCATTGAGTGATGAAAAATTAGTTACTGCTATGATGTCTTCACGTCTACGAAAAGCACGTGCAAAACAAAATAACAATTACGTATTTATCTTAACTTGTTGTTTGTTGTTTCTAGAGAACATGTGTGGAAGCGTTAAGGTCGATTAAATCATTTGTTTAACCTTATTTGTTTATTCATGTTTCTATCAGTAGGAAATCAAGTGAGCTATTACCGTCCAATGTAAACGACGGTAAAACAAGTTCGGTCATTTTGTTACATATTTCAATAAACGTCTCGTTTGAAGCGACGAAATACTTACATCTGTATGCGGAATTGTTATAAATATGTTATAAATAATTAGAGGTATAGACTGTGGCATTTTGGTAGCAACTCTCCACGGAAATGTCACTGGTTCGACTTACAAGACCACCGTAGTCACGTGTGTAGATGCTGCATCTGTACAAACACGTGGACAACTTGTACTATAGATAACTAGAGTTGTTAGTCGATGTGAACCTCTACTAAAACGCAACGTTCCAATGTTACTACGATTTGTTTCTCGATCTGGACTATGATTAAGGAGTAGTTGACATCAGGATCCATGGGGAAGATTTCGATTTCGTTGTATTGTTAGATAGATTCAGGAAGGCGCAACTTCCATTATGTAAAATAGTGGATGAAAGTTTTTTCCGGGTAACTCTGTACAAGCTGGAGAAATGGTTAATTAAAATGTTTTCAAATTGATATTGTATCAATATGAACGAGAATAACGTGTGTTTGCGTTTTTTCTAAAGAATTACTGTTTTTTGGGAGGTGTTTTGCAATAGTGTATTCAAATTAAGTACCCGTTATTTCGAGGGCAAGCTCTCTTCTACTCAATAACCCACAGACTTCATGTATCATCTGTAGCTCTATGCGCGAGGTGAGAACATTATGTAGATGCTGATTTGAGCACTTCTGAACCCATTCTCCAGGTGAAGAATTTGTAAAACAGTTGACTCGGACAGATTTATGCATATATACTTAAGTTGAAGCACGAAGAAAGTGATACGTGCAGAGCACTATATACGGGGATACTTATTGTTTCGCACTGGGGACAAACTCATTTATAGCGTTAAATGTAACAGGAATCTTTCCAAAGAAACAGCAGGTTTTTGTAAGGTAAATTTATCTTTTCGACAGACATGTTATAAACACTATTTCAGATTGCTAAACACTCCGATGGTAGCTTGGTACGAGTTGCGTAGGCGGCTAGTTTTGATTCGCTGCCAATACAGCGATAACAGAAGAAGAGGTACTCTTATTCAACATGTATGGTAGGCGACTTATCCCGCCTCCGGCCGAGTCAATATTAAACGTACATAATGTAAATCCAACCCGGGTAATTTGTAGACTGTAGGAGAATACTTGGGATGTCCCATTAGCTCCAACACTTTGATTTGTGAACTCTATGTCGGCTTCTGACCTTATAATCTGGGCAGGTGCGCGTTATAATCAAGTGTTTGTGTGGTAGAGAATGTCTTCAGACAGCGTGTAAGTGGGACTGGAAGCGCAGCGAGGGTTAGTTAACATGCCACGGCGCGTATTTAAGCACACCTGGAGTTTAATGAAGCACCTCATGTGTTTCAACCAGTGAAACGTCCTTGTCACTTTGTAGTGCTTCTAATTTGAAAACTGTTTTGATTGGACGTGTATATACAGTTAAAGATCTTCTTCCGTATCCTCTTGTCCTATGCAGTTTTAGTTTGAGTGTATTTTTGGCCAACATGTGTTCCAAGTTAGTCTTAACTTTTAGTTCTGAAGCTCAATTTGAAAACGGTAAGATGACACATACACTTTCCTTCTATATGTTACATAAATATCATCAAGGACCCTCAAACACCCGTCAGACTAAAAGTAACATCACCGACGATTCCGATGAGACTATTCCGATGATTTTGTTTATAGTTGATATTAAAGCCAAAATGCAGTCGTCGCTGACGATCCTGGTTTCGAAGACCCTTGGATAAGTTTTTGGAGTAATTCCAATGTTAATTGAATTAATTCTTTGACTTTAAATGTCACTACCCTCTTGCTTGTTTGTCTTCAACCTTCCCCTAAAACCTGATGAGCACAAAAGCAAAGGACTCTTAGTTCAGCTCATCATCACTAAATGATCCCGTAATCTGTTTCAGGCAAATAAGCAAGGCGGAAGGGTCTAGTTTAGCGGCGGAAGCGGACTGCCTGTTTTTCGAGACTACGGCGGCGGAGGAATACGAGCACGTGGAGGGCATGTTTCAGCGCGTGCTGCAGGAGATTCACCAGGAGAAGTACGGTCACGTGCTGTCCCCCCTCGTCATATCGGAGGATAAGGTGTATCTGGGCTCGACACGGAGACCTAAGTCGCCAAGGGGGACCGTGGACAGGAAGGAGGAAAAGAACTCGGCTAAGAAGACGCCAACATTCAACAAACTTTTTAAGATATTCAACTGACGACTGAGAGGATTATCATCGCCGCATTTTCAATAAGGGACTTGTCAAGTGTTGTCGGAGAAATTTCATTGTGAACGTGTTGACAATATTGATGAAATCTCTGGGTACACCTATGCAAGAATGATTCAACTTACGAGTTTACCAGAGCCATTTCACGGAGACGATATCATTTAAATGACGAGTGGTTGAAGCAGTTCACCATGTAACCGGTTAGAGACCGGATACAACTATGCAGGATGAAACACTTCTCCCTCGATAGACGTTATTTCACGGCATTATAAACGATATTAAAGCATTTTGGTTGTTTTTACCTACAGACGTACGGGATTCAAGTAATTCACGATGTTGAAAATGCTCAAGTCTATTCTTTCAATTGTCGGAAGACTCTACACTGAGAATAAACTGTTGAATCTATATTTCAGCATCTCAATGGTGAAATACAATCATAAGATAATGTAAATATTCATCCGGACATGTGCAATGTTGCATTTTATGCAAACCTATTGATAAATATAAACAAAGTATGAACAACAGATTGGGTTGCTCCTTGTAGAAACCTTTCCTGCATGAACAATTTGAAATTTGAAATGATTTGAAACAATGAAAGAGGTAGCTGGTAACACACGTGGTAACACGTGGGAATGCTATGTAACGAATCTCTCCAATGAGGGGGAGGAACTCCTATGTTGGATGAAATCATTGCTTGAGAACATGCTCATAATATGAGATGTGGTGTTATCAGACAGAACATGCTCATAATATGAGATGTGGTGTTATCAGACAGAACATGCTCATAATATGAGATGTGGTGTTATCAGACAGAACATGCTCATAATATGAGATGTGGTGTTATCAGACAGAACATGCTGCTCTAATTTACTTTCTTCACCTTTAAGGTACAATTTCCATTCAGTTCCGTGCGTACCATTTTTTTGGAATTTTGAACGTCAGTTAGATAGAGTTAATATGACGAGATATATAATATGTTGTGTTTATGGCATGCAATGTGAACGGAATACACAGTCCTGACCATAACCGGTTGAGAAGACGAGAAAAGTTCGCTTTTTAAGACATTGATACATTCATTTAACCCTGTGCCAAATATAAGACTCAATTTCATCATTGAAGACCTCATTATTGGTGTAATTATCATGTTCATGAAAACCATTTTTATTTATTTTAATGATTGTTGTAGATTATTGACTATTGGATGTATTTGTCATTCCCTAGTAGTAGAAACTTTTAGTGTCAGGTGAAAATATAGATTTTCGAATCTCTCATAGTGCTGATATAATCTCAAGTAGCGTATATTAACGTGTATACCACATTGTTAAAATACTTTTCCTTGCCAGAAATGCGATCCTTATTCAGCATTTTGTGTTTAATTTCAATTCAAATACGTCATTAATTTTCATGTCAAGTTTATGAATATCGCATTAACGTTACTGTTCTGCTCAATCTATAGATGAACGAGTGTTTAATGGTGCTATTTCATCCGTTATGCTAATACCTTTCTTATCAGTTGCACATTTGAGAAATGAAAATCATAACAAAGTGTCTGAGTAACGATTTATGCAAATATTTTTTCTTTTCTTGATGATGCGTTGGTTACAAGGTGCTCAAGTCTGTTCCTGTGCTTAATAACACAGAGTTTTAAGCTTTACTGGTCGAGATATTGACATATGCAAATCACCATACACCTTTCATTACTTGCTATTCATCAAATCACGAAGACAACACAAAAAATACACAGGGAGTCAAATTTTAGAGATAATATTTTCATAAGGCCTTACTTTAAAATAATCCAGGAAGAAACATCTATGCAAACAAACATCTTATGAAAGCAATAAACGTTTACTTTTGTTACAGGAACTTTTTCGTCTTTTTCTGATTTTCAGATGACTAATGTTTTGTTTTGTATTCATTAATGTGTGTTAAGCAATCTGTACATGGTTCTTGTATATTACGGATATCTCAGATGATTTAATCATACATAGGAAAATATATTTCAAGTACAAAGTTCGAATACAAGTGCTCTTTAAAGACCTGCATGGTTTGATGTTTGTTCTACTTTGAATATATAAATCTTATGTGCCAAACTTCTGTGTCCGAAAATTTATACGTTATTCATTCAAAGGAACATATCATTAATTTATCAAAATCATCATTTTGAATAACATCGACCATTACTTGGTCAAGCAAGTGTCATTGTGACAGAAGTTAATTCGGTGACTTGTCCTTTTGTTTCATGTTGAATAGTTCTTAATTTATTTTGTGAACCTCTATTAACAAATTGGTTAACGCATGGCTAGTTTTTTGTTTCACTTTCATGTTTGATTATATGTGTATGCTACAATAGAATGTGCATAGATATACATGGAACTTATTTGAGCGACAACGCATTTCATAACTGATCATAAGTCAGACAGTCAGGGATAAGCCTGACAATACTCACAAAATGGTCATGGGTGATGACAAGTTTTGTCTCTTTTTAAACATGTGATTCAGAATTTCATTAAAACTAACCACCATACCACTTTGCTGTTGTGGAGAACGACTACGGTCCGGATAAGTACTTTTGTGAAATTCTTAATTGAGGTTTCAAGATGGCAAATCGCCAACAAAGTGCAAGTAACGAGTGTTCTTACCTCGAGCTTGACTGACGGCGTCGACCCTTCTCCTCGTTCCTCCATTGAAAACTTTTTTCTTTAAGCAAGATTCTGAGGAGGGGGTTCCATTCATGCTCCAAGGGGTTCACATCTGGCCTCAAAGCAGGCCGGGTGGGTGTGGTGATTGCGCTGTTCTGAACATAATCCTTTACAGGGGTGGAACGGCGGGGCTGGACTTAAAATCCATGAGTAAAATATTGTCTACAAATACAAGGTCAATATCCCTTCCGAGTCGTACTGGTAAGTTTTGAGAACAATACCAAGGTTTTTTTACTCATTTATGTCTCTTTGGCACATCCTACTGAATCCTTTTTCGGGTGCACATGGGTACCTTGGATGCTCGGTTGTGTTCGGGCTTTGTGTGCAACCTTGAGACTTAAATTCCATACAAGGAAAAATCATTCATAATCTTTACACTATTAAAACATCACAATATAATCGGTATTAGATTATGACAAAATGTTTCATGTTTCGCTTGAATAATTTCCATGTGTGTCCTATTTTTTCCAGGTGGATGTTCAACAAAATGGCTGTTGTGTTCTTTAATTTATCATTTTATGTCTAATCACAACGTTTTTTTCACCTAATCACTCTAAAACATGATCCCGAAATGATTTCCATTTCTCCGATGATTCAAACAAAAGCATTTTAAACTCTCAACCGTCCGTCCTGTTGTAACATACTATTCAGCTTTTTTATTAATTATCTACATCGTTGCTTTTGTTTTGTTGGCACTTTCCACTCAAGGTGAAATCTGAGATTGTAAAGGAACAAGCTTATATCTGTATTTGGAAGTTCGAGCATTTTCTGTATCTTAATACCATAAGACTGTTGTATGGACCGATAGTCCAACCAAACATTTACTAGTATCTTAATACCATAAGACCGTTGTATGGACCGATAGTCCAACCAAACATTTACTAGTATCTTAATACCATAAGACCGTTGTATGGACCGATAGTCCAACCAAACATTTACTAGTATCTTAATACCATAAGACTGTTGTATGGACCGATAGTCCAACCAAACATTTACTAGTATCTTAATACCATAAGACCGTTGTATGGACCGATAGTCCAACCAAACATTTACTAGTATCTTAATACCATAAGACCGTTGTATGGACCGATAGTCCAACCAAACATTTACTAGTATCTTAATACCATAAGACCGTTGTATGGACCGATAGTCCAACCAAACATTTACTAGTATCTTAATACCATAAGACCGTTGTATGGACCGATAGTCCAACCAAACATTTACTAGTATCTTAATACCATAAGACCGTTGTATGGACCCGATAGTCCAACCAAACATTTACTAGTATCTTAATACCATAAGACTGTTGTATGGACCGATAGTCCAACCAAACATTTACTAGTATCTTAATACCATAAGACTGTTGTATGGACCGATAGTCCAACCAAACATTTACTAGTATCTTAATACCATAAGACCGTTGTATGGACCGATAGTCCAACCAAACATTTTCTGTATCTTAATACCATAAGACTGTTGTATAGACCGATAGTCCAACCAAACATTTACTAGTATCTTAATACCATAAGACCGTTGTATGGACCGATAGTCCAACCAAACATTTACTAGTATCTTACAACTACTAGTATCTTACAACTACTAGTATCTTACAACTACTAGTATCTTACAACTACTAGTATCTTACAACCTCGACAGTCAAAACACTCATGTCAGAATATTCAACTTAAATAAAGTATACGAATTGCAGCAAGTAATGAAGCACACATAACGTATCTTTGAACCAAAACGAAAACGGAGTTAACGGTTGATTTTAATAATTTTACGACACTATACGAGCAAATATATGTTTTCTTTCTTGTTGTTTTACGATGGTTAATGACGTTGTATGAAAAGAGTTTAATCAATCAAGGTATTCTTGGCCAAGATGCTGACTTACAGCTTGGGAATTGACAATTGAATTGATTTCGTCTTGCCTGGAAAGTTGTTTTTGTTGAAAATTTAGTTATTGGTTTTGTCTATAGTTGTCTATAGTTGAAATCTGGTGCTAGTTATAATAATCTCAGTAGCAAGAAACTACATTTATTTATTCCTCTAAATCTTACTTTTATTGGAGTTTGATGAAATACCTTGATGACGGTAAGCTTCAGTTTTGACTCCTTCCATATCGTAAGAAATAAATAGTCGTAGCGCTTTTGGGTTTCTATTCGTAAAGATTGTGTTTTTAGAGCCAATGAAAATGACAAAGGGAATTGTTATTTGAGATGTACATTTGCTATAATAAATTTGATATTTATGAAAGAATGGTTTAGTTGTGTTTCATGGTCTATCCTACATGTATATCATTTCGGACAGGAAAGTCGTCTTCCTACGTGTCAAGATATTTGAATCGTATATCCAAATCCTGTGTGTTCGGGGGAAATAAAATGATGAAATGGCGCCAAGTGGTGTGACATATAAAGAAGGAAAGGGAGCATACTCGGATGAACAATTAATCCATTGTGCCAGATATGGTATGGAATTACTACCTGTCAATCGCGTTTTGAGGCGTCACAGAAGGTGAAATCCAGGAATTGAGAAAGAGCTAGGTATAAGAGTTGTAACCTGTGTGTATACATGTGCACTTATGGCATGCGTGGCCCAGGCTATATTTCAGTATAAGGATAACGGATTGGTGTACGGTTTGCTGGGTATAAGATGCTATGTTTGTGACCTACATTTGTCCCTTCACTCGAAGAATGACATTGTGTGGGCCGCCAAGGCTAAAATATGTGTTTTTCATTCCCTGGGAGAGCTAAATTCAAAAGTGGTCCTAAGTCTAATTACTACGGGTCTATATATATAATGTGATTAGATAGAGAGCATGCAAAGTTCTTTCTTTAACCAAACCAAAATAGTATAAAAGATTAATTTTATATCTATAATCTTTGTACCTCATAGACCAACACCTACTCAGTCTATGTCAGTACATAATATTAACAGAATCGTTGTCTTTCAGTAGTCCAATGAGTCTATTCATATATTTTAACGAGAAGCGGTTTATTGAATATCGAATCTAATCGAATGGCAATCCAAGGAACCTTACGTTGTGTCATTAGGTCCCCCTGTTACGACGTAAATTGTAATATAAACGTAAGTTGTAATACTTACAGCAAATTGTAATAACTCTTGACGTAAATTGTAATACGCAAATTGTAATAAAAACTGACGTAAATTGTAATAATATATTCTTGCGGTAAAATGTAATAAATATTTACGTAAATTGTAATAACCGAATTATCAAGGGGACCTTAATTAAACTACCTCAAAATCCCCTTCACTTGAACTTAGATTTCATATTAACACATCAAAAAATATTCTTCAAGAAGTTTCCGCTTGATTCATTTTACGCAAAAACATACATATTTAGGGTTACATACGCTTCTCGTTGTACATAAAAGGAAACGGTTTGTACCGTACATGGTATGCTTCTAAATGTCCTAGGCAAGCTTTGATCGGATATATTTTACAGCAAATGCAGACGCCAAATAATTAAGGGCTTGAACCTGCTAATATTATATAGAAATTCATAGACAGGAAGAAAAATTGAGTTGTACAAATTCTAGCGAATATTTAAGATAATATATGGCGATGGGGCTGAGGTAAGGGATATTTTACCAGCTATAATTATACAGTATTTTATATTATTTATTATTATATATCTCCAGAAATTGGTAGATGTTTTGGAGACAGTAGATGATTATGACAGAAAAGTCGGCGCTTCTACGTATTAAGTTACAAACGGTCTGTATACCACCCAGACAATTGCCACCAAAACCAGATAAAAAGAAAATATTTTGTTAACATTTATTTATTCTATTAATTTCATGATGGCAGTAACTAATATCTAAATGAGAGTATTTATATAGCGCCAAAATTCCAAATTCTTAAACTAAGTCAATGCAATAGAACATACTTTTCAACAATGAATGTTTTCTAGTAATGCTGCATTAGATAAACAGTGACATGGCTGCATGTACATGTAACCCTTTTATGACACCCGTCATGTCCGTCAAAGTACATTTTGTACGTTCAATCTTATTCTCCAATTTCATTACACAGGCGTTAATTTATTGGATTCATTCATAGTTTTATTCTATCATTAACACACAACATTAAATATCCTCTCAAGATCGCTACTAGAAACAGGTTAGGGCCCTGTGACTGTTTTGCGTATAACAAGTTCGTATGGTTGTCGTAACCCTTACGCTTACTGGGGCAATAGCACGGTTTTTAAAAGATGTATTTATTCAAATTTCCCCAATTGATCATTTGTTTATGCGAGATGTATTTTCTTCAGAGGTTCAAACATCTCATTACTCAACCTGATTATCCGTAGTCGTAGAGGAAACAATAAGAAATAAACAAAAAACTACTGGCGGCCATTTTTGTGTGAACACCTTTTAATCAATTGATGTATAGAAATTGGTTCGTATAGTTTAAACGATCATGTTACGTTCGTTTTAAAACTGCTTCTTTCATTAAAACACATTGTCTTGCAATTGAAAACATTCAAATAATTGAGCTTCTTTTTGAGCGATGACATACGTTATCAAGTATAACAATTACATACGAAAAGAACCCAACTTCGCCAGCACTCGCCTTTTGTGTATCTATATGAGTTGTAAGCCAAAGGCTCAAATATTACAAATCTTCATCTAAATATTGGACATCTATGATACGGACACATACTTGATTAATGATATCTGTTTGAAAAGATTGATGTATGTAGCTTGGACTTTTCGCTGTAGAAGTATAGTGCTATCTGAAAGAGAAAGATATCTATTAAACAGATTTCTGTGCTACTGTGGCTGCATGTTCAAAGATTACCTATAATATTCAAACAAAACCTCCCTTAACCTGCCATGATGAGTATGATTGTAATGATATACACAAAAAGAAGACCATTTGTGGACACGCGTATTAATTGCGTATAAGCGTCCTCAGCATAATTTGAGCATATCCAAGACCGTCACGACGTACAAGAACCAACCTTAGAACAATTAGCATGTCTATGAGGGTGGTATATTGCATGTGCATTATATATTTTATATTTCGTATACCTAGACTTGCTTCGTAAGGTAATGTCGAGGTCAAATTATCATTAACCACAGTCTCACTACAAGATTGATAATGTGTGAACGTTATAATACATTGAAAACCAAAAATAATTAACAAAGTTGTACCCAAGGAAAATTGACGGGGAAAACGTGCTTTAGTCGGAAAGACTTTTAAATGGCTAACCGAGACTCGTTGGCTCCGTATAGCTTGGGTTGTATTTCAAACTTATTGCTTCAAACATTACAAAAAATATAGCAGTGTTCATGTAGTTGCCATTTCAGACAATCAACAAATTTACAATCGGACAATTACAAATTCATAATTGTTATTATGGCCATCACTCTACAGATATATTCTCTGTTTTATCAACTGGTACGAGTATGGTTGTAAACTGGAATCGTGTAATGTTTATACCCCACGCATAAATACTCAGAAAAGAGTACTAGTATAAATGAAATACATTACATCCTTTTTTGTTTAAACCACACCAAGATAATACGTATAAAGTGTAGCATTATTTCGTTTAATTTCATGATAATGTACTGTAGGCCTTTGGGTATTGAGTAGAGACTGAATCGGATACATAGGGTAACCACAAACAATTTCAATATATTCAACTTTTACATTTAAGAGAGAAGTAAACAACAGCTTTTAAGGATGAAACCTCTTTTTTCTGTCATTTTTTTACTACATCAGCATTATATCATAGCGCAAAACAGGGTTAACAGGGTCACCACCCTAAAAATGTAACCCTTCTACGTCCTTAGTTGTGGAGGTAGGACAGGGATATTTACATGTATTACTCCTTATCCTGAAAATGTAACATTTTCATAACTTAACTTTGTCCTGGAATATATAATCAAAGCAGGTTTGCGGGTTGACATCCTGCGACTACCTATTTGAACGAGAACGTAATAATATATGATCTCCTTTTATTCATATTAATAATTAGTTAGGGAGTGATAGTTATTACAATTCATGCAAAACGATTTTAAAACAAGAGTAGAATCGATAATTTCCACTTGGTCGGGAAAATTCAAATGAAATAAAAACACATTTATATGAAAACAATATTTTTTTTGTAAAATTGGATGGAAAAAACGTAGGTACCTATAACTATCCAACCAATCTTTCACAAGATCTTGTTTTCATGTAAAACGCATAAATACTCAGAAAAGAGTACTAGTATAAATGAAATACATTACATCCTTTTTTGTTTAAACCACACCAAGATAATACGTATAAAATGTAGCATTATTTCGTTTAATTTCATGATAATGTACTGTAGGCCTTTGGGTATTGAGTAGAGACTGAATCGGATACATAGGGTAACCACAAACAATTTCAATATATTCAACTTTTACATTTAAGAGAGAAGTAAACAACAGCTTTTAATAAGGATGGGTATCGGTTCTCAATTCCATATCGCAATATATTTCGATACAGAAAGACGTATTGCATTACGTATTGTAATATATTGGTACTCTTCATACTTTAGTTTTTCCATGTGCTCTTAAGTAAATAACAGCAATTAGAACAGTGATCAGTGCTCAACTGGACGTCTTTTTGTAAAGAGAGACCATTGAGTGACTGGTCTTGTACTTTTAAAATGTCTGTGCTATTTTCACTTTGCAAGTTCACACTTTGTCTACGACTTTCAGTATAATCATAGGGTGTTTTGTTACTTTTTTTTGCAATTTTACACGGAAATTGTTCATTCTAGAACCTCCGATATATTGGATATTTTCAGAACACTGTACCGGTATAAATCGGGGTGTTTCTGTATTGCAATATACCGATATACCGATAACACCGCGCACCCTTAGCTTTTAAGGATGAAACCTCTTTTTTCTGTCACTTTTTTACTACATCAGCATTATATCATAGCGCAAAACAGGGTTAACAGGGTCACCACCCTAAAAATGTAACCCTTCTATGTCCTTAGTTGTGGAGGTAGGACAGGGATATTTACATGTATTACTCCTTATCCTGAAAATGTAACATTTTCATAACTTAACTTTGTCCTGGAATATATAATCAAAGCAGGTTTGCGGGTTGACATCCTGCGACTACCTATTTGAACGTGAACGTAATAATAATCTCCTTTTATTCATATTAATAATTAGTTAGGGAGTGATAGTTATTACAATTCATGCAAAACGATTTTAAAACAAGAGTAGAATCGATAATTTCCACTTGGTCGGGAAAATTCGAATGAAATAAAAACACATTTATATGAAAACAATATTTTTTTGGTGTAAAATTGGATGGAAAAAACGTAGGTACCTATAACTATCTAACCAATCTTTCACAAGATCTTGTTTTCATGTAAAACGCTAATTTTTTTAAAACCTATTCCTGTCCAATGATCATGATTCATAAAGCCCTCATTCAGTAAGTACATATTTTATTGGTAAACAACAAGACCAAGAAATAAACATAAGAAAAGCATTTCATTATTTTTCGTCTTTCCCATTGCTAGTCGCTCTGTCCTTGTTTCTGTCCCTCTGTCTATTTGCA
Organism: Phorcus lineatus; assembly: GCA_921293015.1. Lineage (NCBI taxonomy): Eukaryota > Metazoa > Mollusca > Gastropoda > Trochida > Trochidae > Phorcus > Phorcus lineatus. The sequence continues at coordinate 2,648,035 of OV121081.1, read as the reverse complement.
AGTGAATCAGTTTGTCTATCTTTTTTGTCACAACTTTTTCTACTTGACATGTTGCAGTAAAAAAACGGTAATGAACATTCCCACGGTTTTATTCTGTCTTTCTTAATTATTAACCAAAAACCCCTGTTAAATTCGTAATTTTGAGAAATGCAATCGGTTATTACAAATTACGTAAAAAGTTATTACATTTTACCGCAAGTAGAGATTATTACAATTTACGTCAATTTTTGTTACAATATGCGTATTACAATTTACGTCAGGTTTTATTACAATTTACGTTTTTATTACAATTTACACCAAGAGTTATTACAATTTGCTGCAAGTGTTACAATTCACGTTTTATTTAAGAAATAAAGTTCGCTCTACCCCAATGTGTTTTGTAATAAAGTATAGTTTTGCCCTGAACTATTATAGTTAAAGCACGAGGACGGTAGTCCGAGTGCTTTAACGTTATAATAGTTCAGGGAAAACTATACTTTATTACAAAACACATTGGGGTAGAGCGAACTTTATTTCTTTTCTAAGATGCTTAAAAAATCTATACAGGGAACACTCTGATTTTAATCATCTCGAAATAAAAAATAGTGTTTACATTGCTCACATTAATAATCCATGAACAGGGCTAACTGTTCGCTATTCCAAGTATGGAACTCAACCCCTAGTTTAAGACGACATTTAGTTGGTTAAAGCTTTGATTACTGCAGTTTTGCACTTAAACTTTTTCATTTATTCAATTTTGAATTATATTTTCTTCTTATTTTTTTCTTTAAAAACTTAAACAAACAAATTATCACCTCTTGTTTTTTAAAAAAAACCTTTACTTTTACAAACTCGTGTCGTGCGATTATGCAGGGCTTATCACGTGGTTAACATTCCACAAAGAATTATGGGTATTGTTTGTGTTGGAAGCGTGATGGCGGACTGGATCCGGACATCTATTTTTTGCTGCTGTCATAAACGTTGAAGGTGATGCTTTAGTCTCTTATATAAGCAGACTGTTGGGGCTGTACACCTAGAATTACTTAATTATTAGGTTGTCCATATCACATTGAACCTGGTAGAGACGGTTGACGTGAACCAACGTCACAGTCCCACGGGGCGCCGTGACCTGACGTGAAACAACGCGGTCACTCGACGGTAGACAAGCATTTTCTGTCCATTCTTCTTTACGGTAAATAGAAATAGATGATTCGAAACTTGTATCTATTAATAGAAACATTAATACGATTATGTCGTTAGACCTTGATAGGGGGATAAGCCATGTTGCTCGAAGAATCGAGATGAAAGGTTACCATGGACGCGTGATCACGAGGGGGCAGCGGGGAAGAGCGGATATAACGTCATTCAATTGTTACGTCATGAAAAAACTATACCTTTATTGTCTCATAAAGTACTTTTTTTTCGATTGTTCTAACCGCTAGGCAATACAATTTACGCCGTAACACCCCCTACTGCTGACTGCGCCGGTGCATATGAAAACATATCTGAAACATAACCATATCTGAAACATAACCATATTGTACATCCATATGGAACATTCCAAGTGACTGTAAATCGCACGAAAATCACGAGAAACATTCCCTACCCTGTTATAGCCTTTTTTTACATGGTACCCAAACAATGTCTACCTTAATTGACTGAAATGAATATAAAGCTTTCATCAAGTATTTCCAATTTTAAAAAAAAGGTATTCTGGAGCCGGAAATTCATGATGATGGTACGTCACAAACACTAGGTGACTCTGCTCCATGATCAGTGGCGGATCCAGGGGGGGTGTGGGGGTGTGGTGGGGTGGTTCAGGGGGTCAATGATAGATTCAAGTCAATAAAAAATAAATAGTAAATCATTTATAACGTAACAATGCCCCTCCCCCCCCCCCCCCCCCGTTGTCAAATTCTGAATCCCCAAACATAGTAAATCATACATAACGTAACACTAGCCAGCCACCCAACCCCGTTGACAATTTCTGAATACGAAACACCCCCCCCCCCCCCCTTTCAAAAATCCTGGATCCGCCCCTGATGATATAGCTGCGTTATACAGTGGTGGGCTGAATGTACTAGGGGAAGAGAAAACACCGAAGAAGAGCCACTCCCTGGTCATCCATCTGATGTCAACACAGAGAAAAATATCAATGATATGCTTAATACTTAGTTGCTGCCCCACATAAGTAAAATACCAGTTGTACGATTTATACTTGGACATTTACATGTGGATGATGTATCGGCACTTCGGGTCCCCCGGATGTTATCTGAAGACTAAATTCAAAGACATGTCTTGGTTAGTGAGCAGCTTCTTGATGATAACCGCGCCGGTCCAGAATCATTTCTGGCCCATGACTTTATATAACTACTCAGGATGAAACCATTCGCCATGATTCAGAGAAAAAAAGGAAAAGAATGCAGTTAAAACACGTGATGTCACCCAACCCAAAATATAAAAACATGATTCCTCAATTGGAAGGTTAATGCGTCCATTTTCTGGGACACATAAATGGTGTAATAATAAATAATTATTTGAAGAACGCTTCTGCAATCACTGGCGTATATTATCCAAAGGAGCTGTTACAATTACGTTCGGGATTCTTCCCCACGCTGCATTTTATCCTTTGAAACTTCTATCTCTTCCCAATAATCAAAACATAGCTCCGTGGCCGACGAGAATGTTTTTGCGACAGTGTAGAAGTGACGTAAGTTGTTTTCAGGCTGAAGGTGTTAGAACAACCATGGACCAATGCAGTGAGTTGAGGTGATATGGGGTTTAAGAAGATGCGTTGAATTAAACTTTTGAAATAAACTTCCAGAAACGTCTGTTTACGTTTTAGCAATTGATAGTTTGCATTAATGCCTTTTACCCAGTAAATCGTATTATTTTTGTTACCGGTATTGTTTCAAATGTCGATAAGAAAAGGATACAAAGTCAAACAAAATGTTTGTTCTAGATCACTTCACTGTGCTATTCGCAGTAGAATTGTTAATGCTTTTAGCTGCCAAAGGTAACCTGATGATCAAGAATAATGATCGCCAAAGTATCTGCTCTATATAAGTCTATATAAGTTCAAAAGTTCATTTGAACAAATCTTTAGGCCTGTCTCTTGTTTTATATGGCATAATAAATAGGTTATTTTCTTCTTCTAAAATTGCAACACTTAAAAGACTCGCTATACGTCAAAGGCAATTTCAATTTTGTTTTTATATTTTTTTGTCAGGATGAAATGTGAGCAGGTCTATGGTATTGTGGCAGACGTATCGAGTAATATGGATTTTATTGCCGCTTCATCCAAAGACGTCAAACTTTAGTGCGGCCATCAAAACTTTACTAAAATCCCAAGGCACGATATGTATTTTAGGCAAAGATTTTATTCATCCTTTTTAAAAGAGACGTAATGGATCGTTTTATCCATGCTTTGAAAATTATAAATATACAAAGTGTTATTTTATTTTAATCTTCGTGTTTTAAAAAACACATTCACTATTTATATACAAGATTTTAGTCACTATTTTGTATTGTTTATGTATAAATCTGTTATTTGTTTTTTTAAAAAAAGTATTAGGTCTATAGGTACATATTCTTATCATTATATATATTTTTTTATAGTTAATTGGGCCTAGATTTCGGCGTAACAGACATGATTATCGTGATATTTGTTAAATGCAATTGTAAGATTTGGGGCGTAAAATAAGATATATAAAATGCTAAAATTAACAATGATGAAATATTGATAGTAAATTTGACAATAGGCCTATTCCTAACTTGTTTTATCCAGTATCACTTCGCTTCATCAACATTGTCTTGTTTAGATGTCGGCTGCTCAATGCATCGACAAGTGAAGTACATTCGGATAACAGCGTCAGGAGCAAGTGGTGTTGTGAGTTATCCCGAGGTCACGTGATCCTGTGCGCACGACTTCTGTCGGTAACACACTTTTGTGAAGACGTGTTTATCAAAGAACAACATTTTACCAATTTCAGTAACAAAACATCCAGGAAGCTGTACGGGTAAGAAATTTGCGTGTTATGAAATGCTGACCCAGTTTATTTTGCAATGTATGCACTTGGACAGGACAAAGCGGGGGTGCTTACGGTGTTTGAAGTGCGAATCGATTTCTCTAACCTTGATTTGTAGGAAACTGTCCTTAGTTATTGTTGATATCTTTAATATGTAATGCAACATGTTTGTAAACTGCACATCATTTGTTAAGAGGCTACTGTTTCATCGATTAATTGATTTAATTAAATGTAAGTTCTATTAGCCATGCTGTCTGGCTGGAAAATGGCGGATGATTTGATCAATGGCGTCGTGTCACGTGACCTTTTGCGTCCATGCTTTTGTTTTGTTTGATTTTGGTGTTCTGGCGATATGATACTAAATGTGAAATAATTAGCTTCTGATTGAGTTAAAACAACTTTTCCATTGTCAATAATTTATTCTTAACAAATGGAAGAGATTGAATGATTGTTTTATTCAATGTTTTGAGTTGAAAGGGTCAGATCTGAATGTTTTCTTTTTAACATAAAACACAAATGTTGAGTGGCACACATTTTCTGAAAGGAAATAGACTAACATTCTCATAATTTTGTATTCCTTCAATTCAATTATAATTCGGGGCTTTTCATTTAAATCTATTTGAAAGGTAATGTTCACATGAGAAAGAAAGTCATTTATCTTATAGTTTATAATTTCTCTGAGTTTGGTACTAAGGTACATAAAAATAACCATAACTAAGTCTTTATTTCATGGATTGAACAAATCGCAGTCTAAAGTTGCTGTAGTTCAGATAATTTAAACTTCGGTTCATGAGCGGTGATTGCGCACCAAAAGTCCAAACCCTGTCTTATCTGTAGCACAATTTTCCTTGGGAAGTGTTTAGCCTTCTAAGTCAATGAAAATGAAACATCTAACTTCAATCGACACATTATAGAAAGATAAAGACGTCAACCATTGGTCCAAGGAACACGTCTAGCATGCTGGAGTAAAGTTGCTGCAAAATTTTGCTATTGAGCTGTCAAAAAAGTCGGTCATACCTCTTGTTATAGAACAATTATCTCCATTAGAAAGACTTGTAGTCCGGGGGGGGGGGGGGGGGGCACCTGTATGTCTTCAACGTCTGGGTTTGTATTTTGTCAAGCATTCAAGTTTACAACTTTACAAAGTTTTCTTCATCTTTTTCAGACACGGGATGGCTCATTTTGTCTACCCAGTAGCAAATGCAGCCCAGCCGGCCACTGCGTATCCCACGGCACAAACTGCTTATGTTGCTGCCACACCGCAGGCTGCCTATGCTACAGCTGCTCCACGCGCTGGGCAGGCATATGAGAGTTACCAGGCAGCTCATGCTGCGCCACAGTATGCCTACACTACAAGGACACAAGTGGCAGTCACGGTAAGATCTAATGTACTCTTCAACTTCAATGATTGAATTTTTTTTTTCTAACCAGTGCGATTTGATTAAAGAATGAAGCATGTTATTTACTATTATTTACCAACAAGTATTTTGCTATCTTTTTTGTTAAGTAGAGCTTAAATAGTTGAGCCCCTTTGAAACTTTAAATTGTGGGTTTGAATTTTAGTTGAATAAGCAGTGTTATCCTTTTTAACTTGTATTAATCTTGCTTGTGAAAGCCTTATTTGTTTTGAATTCTCTAAATGTGTATCTCTTATCCCCAGCCTGCCGTGACATATGATCAAACCAAAGCTTATTATCAGCCGGCGCAGGCAACAACATACACCGCTGCAGAAACTCATTACCAAGCAGGTAAATTACTGAAGTCTTTTTTCAAGCTCAATAATATGTGTAATTATGTCCATTAAGCCAAAAATGATTGATCTTCATTCATAAACTGAAGTAAAGATTTTGGCATTTAATTTATACATCTAAAATCTGCATAAAATTCATTTCAGAATGGATTTTTCCTTTGATTTTACCAATCTGTTATCTGCTTACCAAAATATTTTCTGTTGTGTTTGTAACTAGCATGTGGTTTGTGGAATCAAATCAGATTTGATCCAATAAAAACACGGTCTACATTTTAAAAAAATAAACTGTTCTTCATGACTAGCAATCACTTAGTAAATGAATGGTTGAAATATGAAATGCAATAACAATATGTAAAATGTGTTCTTGACAAATAATCTTGACACACATTCTGTACTTTTAAATATTGTCTGCGTTTACCGGTCTATATTTCAACATTCACATATCTTTCTCTGTTTTGCTTGTAACTTTTGACGTCTCGGTTCATGTTTCTATTTTCTTCATCTATTTAATGAGATGAAAAAACACCCCCTTTTTACTTTGTCTCTTTATTTAGCATTAGCTTATCTTTCTTTGAATCTGTTAACATATCTTAGTTTGTTAATTGTTTAAAGGTTTCTCATATCATGATCATTGTCTTTAACAATTTCGTTGGGAACAAACAAAAGATTAAAATTCTATTTTATATGAGTATGAGCAAGAATTCACTTTCTACTCATTAACACTGCACAATTTCTCTCTACTGCAAGAGCTCTGAAAGATGCCAATTTCTCTTAGCTTCTAGTGTTGTTCCTTAAGGAAGTCTTGTTGAAATTTGCCCGTCCACTTGGCTGAAATATTGCCCAAGCCTATCCTTAAATTGAAAATTAGGATACATATACCATTGCAGAGGGCCCAATAGTTCAGAATAGGCCAAAATGACACTGTTTGGATAATAAGAACAGCAATATTTTCGTTATTACTTTCAAAATAAAGTAGTTATGACGTTTTAGATCGAGAGGTTTCTACTTCATCAGATGGTGTGTCTGTGACAAAGGAAGCGTACACTGCAAAATATTTTGACTTTCACAATAAAGAAGTTGTCATCCAGAAAATCCTGCTCTTCTTTTGTAAACAATTGCCATGTGCCCTTCAAATATTCTGATCTACTAGGAACAACACTTGCTTCTAACCCAAAGTGCAGATTGACTAGCTATTTCTGCAAAAGCCTTAACAAGTTTGCAAGAAAGTAAATAGGCAGATTGACTCCCTGCTTTACGCAAAGCCTTAAAGTATCTGTGAAATAGTAGATGAATAAATAGGCAGTAATACCTAGTGGTTCCCTCCAAAGCCAAACCGGCCTACAGTACAAGTTCCTCCTACAACACAGCTCAAAGACAACTCACCCAGCCCAAGGCCCAACCCGCGGTGCAGGTTACAACCACGGCGGCATATGTCTACCCTGCCACTACATCGCCCGCTGTCACCACGTATTCCCAGGCCAACTACGCGCCAACGACGACGCAGTCGTCGTTCTCAGGTATGAGTAAGTATCTTTTCATACTTTTCTCTTAGTTAAGAAACTTCATCCTAAGTTTGTCATTGTCTCCAAAGGAATCATTCTATATCTTGAGCTTGACTTGAATGACCTCATTCTTGAAGCAAAAATAAGCCTTCTGTTGTATACTTCTATAAGTTTTGGCTTCAACACTTTGCCACAGAAAATATTTCTTTCAAAGCTTTCATTTATACTTCCTAATCTCATGTACGTTAAAAACATGTACATGGTTTCATGAAAATCTTATATCAACAGCATTCACTACACTACAATTTATTTAGTTTGAGATATCATTTTGGTCTGTATGTGTTCAGATTGTTTCACTGGCATCTTCAGATTAATTGGGAGTAAAACTTGTGAAAATGATCAGATTTATTGTTGAATAGACAATTGAATCTGCTCACTATGTTGATCTGAAACTAATCTGTTTGCTTTAAGCAGCTTGTTTTCATGTGTTAGTTACATTTATTTTTTTGTTCCTTTCTCTTCTGTTCTAAGAAAATTCATATTTTCAATGAGATTATTTATGGACTTTTATGACGGAAGTTTTGGGTTTCTTGAATTGGTCATTAAAATTCGACCTCCTGTCAATGGGGGTTTACTTGTATTACTGTATGTTGTATTGTGTATGATTAAGTCGTTTAGTTATAGTGATATTGACTCCAGGAAATACCATAGTAACTCCCTGAGCTATGGTGATTTTGACTACATGATTGACAAGACTACAGTAGGTCATAAAGCTATGCTTCTGTTGACTGCATGTTGACAGACCAAAATAGTTTGCTGTTTAACTGTAGTGATTTTGACTCCAGGATAGACAAACCACAGTAAGTCTATGAGCTGTGGTGATATAGATTACAGGATAGACAGACCACAATAAGTAGTTGAGTTATGGTGATATTGACTGCAGGATAGACAGACCACAGTGGGTCTATGAGCTGTGGTGATATAGACTACAGGATACAGATCACAATAAGTCGTTGAGTTATGGTGATATTGACTGCAGGATGACAGACCTAGTAAGTCGTTGTTGAGCTATGGTGATATTGACTACAGGATGACTGACCACAATAAGTTGTTGTTGAGCTATGGTGATATTGACTGCAGGATGACAGACCACAATAAGTCGTTGTTGAGCTATGGTGATATTGACTACAGGATACAGATCACAATAAGTCGTTGTTGAGCTATGGTGATATTGACTACAGGATGACAGACCACAATAAGTCGTTGTTGAGCTATGGTGATATTGACTGCAGGATGACAGACCACAATAAGTCGTTGTTGAGCTATGGTGATATTGACTGCAGGATGACAGACCACAATAAGTCGTTGTTGAGCTATGGTGATATTGACTGCAGGATGACAGACCACAATAAGTCGTTGTTGAGCTATGGTGATATTGACTGCAGGATGACAGATCACAATAAGTCGTTGTTGAGCTATGGTGATATTGACTGCAGGATGACAGACCACAATAAGTCGTTGTTGAGCTATGGTGATATTGACTGCAGGATGACAGATCACAATAAGTCGTTGTTGAGCTATGGTGATATTGACTGCAGGATGACAGATCACAATAAGTCGTTGTTGAGCTATGGTGATATTGACTGCAGGATGACAGACCACAATAAGTCGTTGTTGAGCTATGGTGATATTGACTGCAGGATGACAGATCACAATAAGTCGTTGTTGAGCTATGGTGATATTGACTGCAGGATGACAGATCACAATAAGTCGTTGTTGAGCTATGGTGATATTGACTGCAGGATGACAGATCACAATAAGTCGTTGTTGAGCTATGGTGATATTGACTACAGGATGACAGACCACAATAAGTCGTTGTTGAGCTATGGTGATATTGACTGCAGGCTATGATGCTGCTCTGTACACAGCGGCGACCTCGTACTATCAGCAACAGCAGCAAGCTGTCAAGTCGGCCGGAACATGGGCGGTCAAGAAACCTGGCGTACCGTTCAAGGCTAGACCAAAAGGTCCTCCAAAGCAGCCACAGCTTCACTACTGTGATGTGTGTAAAATAAGCTGCGCTGGACCACAGGTAATAATTATGTGTCCATTAAGACTTTTTCAGGCTAAGAATGTGATCAAATTGAAATTTTTGGTGTGCCTTTGGAGTATAAAGCTATAAAATGTTGTCAAATGTAATTGTATTTATGTATAATCCATACCTCGACTCTTTAAGGAAACTGGGGAAAAAAGAAACATATTTTAAGTATCAAAAATATTTTTGCAAAATATTATGATGTAGATGACGTATAAAAACAGAAATTAAATGGAATGACATGTTTTTATCAGGTATCTTAAAGATATGAGATGTAATATAATTTATGAACATGTAAGGGTGTTATCCAAACTCTTGTCATTTAGTGAATACCTTTATTAATGGTCTACATTCCAAGTATACTTATCTAAGATGAGAATCATTGTAATGAACAAATGGAACGATTACCACTGGCTTGTACCTCTGACAGACATACAGGGAGCATCTGGAGGGCCAGAAGCACAAGAAGAAGGAGCAGGCTATGAAGGGTGGGGCGACGCCCGCCGTCAGGGGACACAACCAGCTCCGCTGTGAACTCTGTGACGTCACATGCACTGGCACTGATGCCTACGCCGCACACATAAGAGGAGCCAAACATCAAAAGGTAAGAGAAAGAGCAGGATCTATATCTATAGTTGTCAACTTTATTGCAATATTACAACCAATAGACTACTGTTAAATCCCAGTCTACCAATACAGACTTTAATCATTGATCATAAGCTACAAACCACTGGTTGTCAAACTTATATTGCCTCTTGACCAATGTTAAAAATAACTACCTGGTTAATGGGTTTTTAGATTAACTAGGTATCTGCTACTTTACAAGGCCTGTCAATGTTTAAGAAGGTCCATTTGATTTTCTTAGAGAATCTTAGAGAATCTTGCCTTATAAGCGAACAATAATTTACTGAAAATAGTGGAATGTCAGTTAAAGACAAAAATACTATTGAAAGTTTAATCTTGCAGGTGCTGAAGCTGCACACAAAGCTCGGCAAGCCGATCCCTTCCACTGACCCTGTAATCGTAGCTAACTCTCCAGCTACCACCACCACTGCCAAGTCCACAAGTGCTGCTACTGTCACTTCAGCAGGGAAAACAGTTGTCGGGAAGGCCATAACCACAACAGTCATCCCTCAGGCCACCAAGAAGGTCCTCGCCGCGCCTAAGATTACCTTTGTGGGTGAGTGAATACTCCAGATGAGATAATATGAAATGTAAGCTGGGTAATATTAGCAAGTTTAATGATGCTTGACAGGTTCTGGTAATTAAAATATTTAAGGATTTTGCAAGTTCTAATAATGCTTTTAAATGAACGACTAAGGTCCGAGAATATGGAACTTGTTTCTATGCATAATTTGATATTTCACTCTTGCAACTAAGGGTGGGTATCGCTACTCATAGGGCGATACAGAGAGGCGTATTGCAATATATTGGCACTTCATATTTTAGATTCATTATAATTTATTTTACCTTTCTTGGTGAACAAAGTTTCATTTTACTTTTTGACACCTGTCCGGCAGGTGGAACACAGTTGAAGACGACCGGCGCTAAGGCAGAGGAAGTGAAAGTAGAAACAATGAAAGTAGATCAAACCCCGGCTGTTAGCTCCGTCTCTGAAGGTGAGATTTACCTGTAATCTCAACTGTCTTGATATAACTGACTTTCTCCTGGAAAAACTTGCCCCTAAGTTAAAAGGAATTATAATTTGCGTTGAAAGAAAATAAATTAAGAATTTAAGCTCCCTATTTGAAATCATATTTTCTTATGGTTGTTTGATGCCTAAACTTTAAACAATTAAAAAATATTTGCAGATCTGGATTCTGATGGCGACAAATTAAACATTCTTGGAGAGAAAGACGTAGCCCCAGTTGGTGAGTAATGATTTCTTTGTCAAAGTGTGATCTCACATTTATAATTGTTAAAAATCAAAATGGACCGTTAACAATGGGAGAGAAAAAAGATGTCACACATTATTTTCAGCAAAGCATCTTTTCATTCCTGTTGTTCAACAATCTTTTATGGAATGATGCATTTGGCCAAGTTTATAGTATTAAATGTTTTGACACTGCCTTGTTATATCCAAACAAGTAGAGTAGCTTGGGAACCAGATAAAGGAAAGAAAGAGCTTTTTACCAGTGGGTCAAGGTAGACATTCTTTTAATAATGATGTTTAAGTTAGCAAGTAGAAAATTATAACATATCTGAAGCTAATTGTTACTTTTCCGTAGAGATATCAACATTATCATTATATATTATGTTTGTTCCAGGACACGAGTACATAGAAGAGATGAAGAACGACCAGGGTAAGGTGATCAGCTTCAACTGCAAGCTGTGTGAGTGCAAGTTCAACGACCCAAATGCCAAGGAGATGCATCTCAAAGGACGCAGACACAGACTGCAGTACAAGGTTCGTTCTTTCATACCTGACAAAGGATAAAAGTCCAAACTTATATTCAGTCATTATGCCATTAGCATCTTGTGTTCTCACATCACTTGACATACTTCAACAGAGCAATATTTCATGGAACATGGCACAAACCTTAACCTATCATAACACTTCAATCAATTGCAGGTTATGATAATTGCTCATTGTAGCCCTTAATTTCCATATATTTGACTGTAAGTCCTAAATTGCAATGAGTAAGTCAGCCCTATAGGTGAATTGTTAGCGTATTGCGTTGGGAATGTCCTTTCCAACCAATGTGTTTATTTCATGCATTCTTAAATGCAATATGTTTGGTAAATCGCAATTGTCTTTAATTTCCTTGTCCTGGCATATCAATCTTAATATTCCTGTGCCCTCGTATTTCATTAGTCAACTTGTGCCTTATTAGTATAGTGGTCTGACGTGATATGCAATGGTATTGTAGTCCAAAACTGCAGCTGTCAGATCCTGAACACAGGAAAGTATGGACCTAAATGGTCGGGTGAAGTGCTTAATAGGCTTCAAGGTACTGTTCCTTTAGGGTAATAAGATTTAAGCGCTTTGAGCATGCTAATGCATGGGAAATGCGCTGTTTTATGGACTGTTGTTATAACAGTGCTAAATTGTCCCCCCTCTGTATTGTATTGCAGAAGAAGGTGGACCCGAACCTGCAGGTGGAGGTGAAGCCGAGCATCCGGGCGCGGAAGGTGCAGGAGGAGAAGCTGAGGAGACAGGCCCAGAAGGAGGAGTTCTGGAGGAGGAGGGAACAAGAGGAGAGGTGCTCATTTTTTTCTTGATTTTTTTTATCTCTTGGATAATCCTGTGGACTTTTGAAGACAAATGGAAGATATTGATATCAGTCTCTATACCTGCTGTTCTAGTTTACATAACCAGGGATTTCTTACTTTTTCTGGATTTTCTGAAAGGAGGATATTTAAAATTTCTTTAATAATTGAACTATTTTAGTTAGGAGTTGATTATCAAGCTCTTATTGCTTATCTGCTGTCATCTGTAGGTTTCTAGTTACCATATTCTGGGAAAGCATTAACAAATTGAACCTGAAACTTCTTCCTGAAAGCAATCTTCCTGAATGGTCAGCTAAACTCGTAAACATTCCACCTAGGTATCAAAAGTCACTTAAGAACATTCTAGTTCATTTTGAAAGGAGACGCTGGTATAACAACTATTGCTTAATATCTCTGCAAGTGTCATAACAATTCATCATAATCAATTTATCTGCAGTTTGTTACTGTAGGAATCTAATGAGGGTTAAATCTAGCTAAGACATGCTACTTATTGAGACTTTCTCTCTAGGATGGAGGAGGAGATGTATTGGGAACATCAGCGCCGCTACGAGATGATGGAATACTACGAATGGCAGAGACACCAGGGACCCCCTGGCATGATGCCGCCACGCCCCTTCATGGGAGGACCAGGTCCCATGGTACGACTGGGAATAACACAAAGTTATTTGTGTCCAAAATTGTATTCACATCTTATGATAAAAAACAAATCACTTAATCTTTAATTTGGTAAATATAATACCAATGTTGTGGTGTTAAGCAAGGGTCCCAAAATCTTCATCCTAAATGATTTTTATGACAAATGGAAATGGCAAGCTTTCTCTATTTATTTGGACAAAATGATTTACAATGTTTTTACTTTTTGGCAGACAAAAACGTTTTTGTGTAGGGTGTAATACAGTTAAGGGATAAGAATTTATTCTATCTTATTTAAATAGTTTCCTAATTCTAACCTATCCTTTCCTTGCAGCCAATGAGAAAACCTGATACGTCAGATGACCGTCATGTGATGTCAAAACACACATCTATATATCCAACTGAAGCTGAGGTGTGTAGCAATTTCATGTCATACCTGTGAATATGATTTCAATTTCAAAAGAGAAACCATTTGACCTACCTCATTTTTCTCAAGCCATATGAGGACTAAAAGTGCACTGTTTGTGCCAATTTCCTATATTTTCAACAAAGATTTCACCAGTTGTGAACCTCTGTAATTTAAATGTGCAGGCACACGAACCCAAAATGGTCCCCGAGAACAACACAACACTTCTAGAAACTGCCAAAGTTTTAAGTATATTTTGTTTCTTTCCTTCCTCAGCTGCAGGCTGTCCAACTTATTGTCTCATCGTGTGAGAGGGCTCTTAAACAGGTGTCCGACTTCCTGGCAGACAGGTATGTATAAGATATGTGAACATGGTGCGCACGGGCCTGAAAAAGGCCTGGAATTTGAAGTACTGCCTTAAAAAGACCTTAAATCAAGCACCGCCTTAAATAGACCTTAAAATTTGACATAAAGCCTTGAAAAGGCCTTAAATTTAGCAAAAGTGATTTTCCAATTGTAAAATAAAGTTCGCTTGCAATTTTAATTACCTTCCGTCGATCTCTGAACCCGATAAGCATTTAGGTTTCCTTAGTTGATTTTGTATATCTCGAAATCTAGTCTCTTGAAGTCAGAACAGTGGCAAAAACGAAACCGTGCGAATGCAATGCACACGAGTTACCTCCCTTCATACCTCTAATGTTAAAAATAGCATCTTACCTTCTTATCGAAGGTTCTAGCTTTTCGCGGCAGTCACGAGTCACTTGAAAGTTTCCTTCTGCCTAAATATAAATCTACAAAGATGGGCCGCACTGTCTATAATGTGCAATGGGAAACAAAATATGGTTGGGTTCAAGCATTTAAGGGCGATAGACACACAGCATTGTGTACGGTATGCTACAAGACGCTTGACTTGGGGAAAATGGGAGAGGCGGCAATCAAGTCACATGGTCGTAGTCGTGCCCATCAGACAAACGAAAGGGCACGTGGCTCAAGTACATTATCGTCGATGGATTTGTGTATGAAATCAGAAACAACCCAACAGAATCAAGATAATGTGAACTGTGATAGAGATTTAATTTCGGCGAACGTAGTAAACGAAGATTTGTTGACTGTTCCCCCACCACCAAGACCTGAGTGTGCTGTGAAACCGGCACCAATGACGAAGTATGTGACAGATAATGCTGTCCTGAGAGCTGAAGTTTTATGGACTATAAAGACAATTACAGACCACAACTCTTATCTTTAATAAAACTGTTGCATTTGGTTGTGAAATATCTTTCAGATGCCTTTTTTCTTTACAAATACTCTGTTATTCTGTGACAATAGCCTTATATTTTCCTCTTAAAGCCCTAAAAAGGCCCTTAAAAGGCCTTAAATTTTATGATGTGTTGGCTGTACTCACCATGGTGAATATGATTAGAAATAACGTAACTGTTAACCTGATGGCTCATCATCCCTAGTGCTGAGTTGCTCCTTTCCTTTTAGGAAAAATAATTCTTTTGTTCAACTAAAAAATTTTGTATTTGCTTAAAATGATATGTAATTATAATTTCTAAGATTTAGATTTTAGTTTACTTACCTCTTATGAGGATTACTGAGGCGACTATTGGAAAATGGTTTAATCTTCTTTAGAAACTAGTTTGTGAAATTTTTCTTTGCAGAATTCCATTGTAATTATTTATTAGAAGATGTTACTGCTTGGCTTAAAGGCACTAGTGCACGTTTTTACGGTTTAAATTGCCTGTTTTAAGGTTTAAGAGGACTTATGCATTCACTAAAGCTTTCTATCGATGCAATAAAATACTTAAAATTCTTTACAATTGACCTGCAATCAACAATGAAAAAATTTAGTCAGCCGCTGTCGGCTTGGACATATAACAAATCTAAGGTTAGCTGTGCACAAAACGGATTAATTATAGACAGTTGAAAGCGGCTGAACTATTATTATGTGCAGCTGTTGAATTTACCTAAACTCTGAACTGAGAACAAATAATGAATTATGTTTTATGAAACCCATGTTGTAAATAAACCGATTTAATAACACAGCATTAGCATTGCTATCAGATTGACTAAAGCGGCTGCCGTTTCCGCTTTTTTGGTTATAAGCAAAATCTTCATATTTCCGATATCGTAGTTCATGCGGATTTATTGTAGCGTAACATTAAATACTTCCGGTTTTTAAAAATCAACTTTACTACCTGAATACGTAAATATTCGTTAAATAACTTACGAGGTAGATTGCTTTAGTGAGGATCTTGAATAATATCGAGAGATATGCAGTATCTGTGCTTTCGTTGTGTTAAAGAAATATGGGTGTGCACTAGTGCGTTTAAGATAATGTATTTTCATACCTGGATGAGCTTAAGTCAAGGCAGTTTTCTCACATAGATACAAAAGTCAATTATTTTGAAAATCTCACTTGTTCATGGTTTCAGCGATGCCCCGAAGGAAGCTGAAGCTGAGAAGAAGGAAAAGAAGGAAGTAAAGAAAGAGCCCGAAACCAAGGACAAGGAAGCGTAAGCATCGACAAATTAGTTGTTTTCTTTCCAGCTTTAAGAAATGTTTGCAAAGCAGTTTTTTTTGTTTTATTTTTTTCCTAGCAATTTCTATGTGGATTAAAATAAAGTTAAAGAACTATTAACTTCATGATGTAACTTTCATGATGAAATCATAAATGGTTTGATAATTTCTAAAGATGTACACGCGTTTCACTTGATGTCACCTTATTTCACTGTATTTGTGAAACAACACACTAAACAGTAATGAAAATTCATGCCATAATACTTAGCAAACACAACCATTTTATTGTTTACTTACTTTTCACTAATAGTAAAAAACAAAGTGCCGTGCTATTGTATCTAGAGTTGAAGATATATCATAGAATCAAGAATCGGAATAATTAATCTGATGATATTCGTATTGTGATACATATTATTGACTTGAAAAGTGTTTATTGTGTCTATGATCAAGGTGTTTGTGAAAAGTGTATCAAATATCCTTGAAAATAATGTATCCTGACATTTATTGTATGGTGTCGTTATTTGATGTCATGCTTCTTACTGTACAAAAGTGCTGAAAATGTCAAATGTTGATGCTCTACACAGAGAGAAGAAGAAAGAGGAGGACAACTCGCCGCGTGTTCTGAAGGGCGTGATGAGGGTGGGTGTTCTGGCCAAGGGGCTGCTGTTGCACGGAGACCTCAACGTCCACCTCGTGGTGCTGTGTTCAGAGAAACCCACTCGTACCCTTCTGGAGAGGGTTGCTGATGGGCTCCCCAAACAATTGGCTGTAAGTTATATCTGACAACCAGTTTGTTTAGAGGAGTAATTATTTGCCATCATATTGTTGTAACTATCCTTTAGTTGAAAACCTCTTTAAAAATACCAAAATTGTTTACTAAAATAGAAAAAAATTAGAAAGGACTTTGTTGCTTTTGATCTTATAAAAAACATAAAACACACATAATTGTATATATCATTATTTCATTGAAACATGTTATACAATTTACATTGTTCTGTCACTTATGTGAAATAAGAGAAATAAGATTCGCTTCTGTTCTCGTATAACTATTAGATATTATCAATGTTTTGTGGGGGCAGGATAGTGCAGTGGTTAGCGCTTTCAGGTTTGGAACAAGATATCCATGGTTTTGAATCTCGCTAGATATCTTTGTCTGCATTACATAACTGTTCTGTTTGGTGGAAAATGTTGAAGGATCTTTCATTAATGTCTAATGTGTGTTACACATCCAATTGCTCATTGAGGTATAAGGTATAAATATAGAGACCATAAAAGAAAAAGGTGAAGTCTTAAAGCAGTATGTGGCCATTGAAATGAGATCAGAAATAAATTTCTCTTGGTATTCATAACATTTAAGAATTATATTATCTGTTATAACTTTTTTTGAGTTCATAGAAACTAATTGAATGACAATCGTATGGTTACAGACGGTTACTGATGAGAAGTTTGAAGTGAAGAGGTGTGTAGAGGAAGCAGCCATCATCGTAACCAATGGAAAGGATCCACAGACCACTTGCACTGTGACCTTGACCTCTCCAGTCATGCGTGAACCCGCAGCCACGGAGGCAGGAGGTAAACCAGCATGCTTGGTTCAGGGGTAGAGGGAGGGTCCGGGAAGAGGGTAAAGTTAGGGGTGAAATCTTTCTTGAATTCACAACTCTCAACTTGGTTCAGGTCTGGTGGATAGAGTGGTCATGTGAATAACAAAGCGTCTTAATGGCGCTATATAAATGTTCCTTTGAATTGAATACCGGGTCCTTTGTTTAACAGAGTTCATATCAGAATATCAAACGAGGAAGGCATTGAGATGGCATTAAAAAACAATGCAGATTATTAACCATGAAGTTATTTTCTGTTATACCTATCAATGTAAATGTTATGTGAGCAATTGAAACAGGCTGGAAACTTTCTTACATCATTAATAAAAGCACTGCCTTCCCCTAGAATGAACGCTGTTAAAACTTACCAAGTTCAATATTTAATTTCAATTTAAATTATTGATTAAAACATGATCATTCTACAAGAATATTCAAATCAAATAGAAGTCTACATAATGGCATTTATCTCTAACAGTTTGTTCTAAAGAATATGAAATTAAAAGTATTTCCAGTTTGTTGTTATTAAAGAATTGTCAATTTTCCTGCCATTGGATGTTCTAATTTGATTTGATGTTGATACAGAATTTGTTTGTTGCCATATGATGCAAACAAAGCCTTCTAGATACCCACAGGTTGAGAGAGCAAATGGATTTGGAGCACGGAAGGATTTTTGACCATGATGTGGGGGCTGTTGGAATTGGCTTCCTCGTGACCTAATAACTCCTCTCCTCTCCCTGTCCTTCATGTTTCTTTCTTGAATTAACATACAAGATGCTTAACAACTACATGACGCTGTTCGATTTTAAGTAGAGATTTAGATTTTATTCTCTGTCCTTTATCTCTCATCACCAACAGCTTTGAAACTGCTTTTATGGCTTCATCAATTTTCTTAGCCAATTAATTTCACGATATCTTTACTTTAATTCAAACCAAGTTTTTTCAAAACCTTGTTTTCTCCTGTGTAGAAGATTTTTAACTTTTATCAAAGACACTTAATAAAATTATCAAACTAGAATAATCGTGTTCAATGTTCGATTTTGCTCAAGGTGAAACTTTCAATATGAATATTGTTCACAATAGCAAGATTATTCAATGCCAAATCTATGCCAATGGCTGAAGTATTTCCCAAGCAGAATTGAGCTCATTTCTTTGGCCATCTGTTGACTCAATGCAAAAGGATATGTTGTTTTACCAAAACTTTCTATATCAAATGATCAAGGAAGACCATTTAAGTTCATTATCAAACTTTGATTGTGCTTTTCAGGAATACATTACATATATTCCCAAATAGCAAAGTTCCATTGCTGACACTTCCTCTCTTGCCAATGCTCCCAACGTCCCCCATCTATGGTCAAACACCCATTCCTAGTGGCTAGCTACACAGAAAACTGCAACATTGTGTTATAGAGACTGTAAGCGTGAAAGACCCCCCGGATGTTCTGGACAGGCAGAAATGCCTTGATGCTCTAGCTGCACTACGACATGCTAAATGGTTCCAGGTTCGATTTACTTTTACTTATTACTTTGCAGCCTTATGTTAGCTTTTATGTATGTCTTTAAATATCAAAGTGAAAAAAAACTGAAAGAAATATGCAAGCTGTCTGAGACTATTCGACGACTTGTTGGTTGGGATGGGGTGTTTTGGTCGATGTATTCATAAAGAGCTGATGTTCGGCATTGATGGATGGAAGGAAGAGTCTAATCATGAAGGATTGGTTCAGATTGTCTTTGCTTTTGAATCTCCTCTCTGTATATTGACTCTTATAGCTTCCAAATCATGTATGTCTCTATTTGGCACATTTTCAAGTTTGTGAGCTTAAGTCTAGCCTATTTAGATATGTGTAAAAAAAAATTTAATGAAAAAAATTGCATGCTATTTTCAATGTTTTATGTCCAGGAATCTTGATAGATTTCCTATCTGAGTTTTAAAATCTTCAATTCTTTGAAGTTTAAACAAAAAAAAACGGTTAAGATTGCAATGAGTGAGATACTCTGAACCAATGATGTTCATTTCAGGGCAGATAACTCTTATTTGATGTTGGAGAATTGTGTGTGAATATATGTCTCTTTGTGTGAATGTATGTGTGTAAGTTGAACTGCAAGTCTGATGTTTGATTGTTGTATGTATATATCTAGTAACCTTTAAATGACACTAGAATTGAATGATCAGAAAGCTAACACTGCCTTGAAATGCTTTGATGTTGGTTGACGTCATGATGTTGATTAAATCTAGTCATTCCTGGTTATCTTTGAACATAAACCTTCATTTTGAGTACAATATTTGGTGCTTTGAAGTATGAGATTTAAGGTGATTTATAGATGTTTTTTTATTTGAGAATATCCTGATTTCTTAAGAATTTTGTTTAAGCCATTTTGCATTTTTTTGAAAAATAACATTCCATATGAAATCTTTTTGCTGAAAGCAGTCTTTGAAATAAAATGCTATTGAGCAGCCAGCAAGCAGGATATTTAATTCTTTACAAATTGGTTATATCATATTTAAGTATTAATGAGAATGAAAGAGAAATATAAGTGCTGTTGATTTAACAGTATGTGGACTGGGTCATAACAATTTGATTATTTGATAAATGAAGCCAGTGAAAAACGGTAAAGACACCAAAGAATTGTAGGCCTATAAACTGAATATGATCAAAGATTAGCAGGTGAATGAAAGTTTCATCCATCTCTGCCTCGCGTGTCCAATTGTCATTGCCCGGGCGTGGGAGTCGTACAGTCGTTATACTTGCATCTTCCTAGCAGGCCATGGTACATGAGGCTGGAAAGTGTTGACACCAGGTTCGATCGGGAAGGTCCATGTTTACACCCGTTCGTAGGTCACTGGTGTCTGCCCTCCATTTGTCTCGTGTCACGCATATCCCATCATGCAACTGGTCTGGCCAGTGCAGTCCACATTTATGCCTTCAAGTATTTTGTCATTATCTGGGATTATGTTTTAATCAGTGACATTTTCTAAAAGAGACAAATGGTTGGCCTTTAGTTAGATCACTTGTAGACAAATTCAAGAATCTGCACCTTCATTGAAGATTTTTTCTTTTTGTTTTAATTTTAATTTGCATGGGAGAAAGATAGAGTAATACTGAAGGTAGCTTGGCTGAATGGGTGACTATCTTCACAGTCAGATTCTTGAATTTCTGAGAAAGTTTGATACTTATGTCCATGTTTAATCTCTGATTATCGGTCTACTTTAGGCTAGAGCCAATGGACTTCAGTCTTGTGTCATCGTTATCCGAATCCTGAGAGATCTATGCCAGAGAGTTCCCACGTGGACCCCGTTGTCAGAATGGGTAAGCTTTTTAAGTTTGTAGAAACTTACTGTAGATGACTTAGGGTCAGTAAACAAACAATGAGTTGGATTCAAACCTTGGTTCCGAGCTGCAATATGAATAAAACTTAATAAATCCTTCCCAACAAAACCTAGTTTGAGTTTGTGATATTTTTTAGTTACAAGTACAAACCATTTTGTGTTTCTTGTCTGCAAGAAGTACAATTGATATAGCTAAGAATATAGTCTGGGATAAATAAGTAAAACTGTCCCTTGATATTACTGCATTATACATTAATTGTTAAACATGAACTACATTTATTTCTTCTTAGATGACTTAGAATCTTTGAGATATTGATTTGTTAATGCTGTCTAACAAATGTCCTGTGAATAGTTGGTATGAATAATAGACAATACAAAATGTTTAGAATATGGTGTGAAAACAAGTAACAAGTTTCAATTTCAGTTAACGCAAGTAACAATTCCTTAATTCAGGCATAAACAAAAATTCTGAATGTGCAGAGAAAATCTGCTTAGTTACAATCATAAAATATGGTAATTTTCTCATATATTCACATCATTGTTAAAATGATCTTTCTGAAAAAGACCTGCTTTATACAAGTCTCAAACTCTGGCTATGATAAAGCCCTATTCAAATTTCCATAAATCATGTAAATATGAGCAGATTTACTTTGTACTTTCAGAATTTTCGTTTATGCCTGAATTAAGGAATAAACACATTATGAAGAAAAAGCTTCGAACTCCTTGTTACTTGTTTTCACACTAGAATATATGATTTAAGAGTTCTGTTGGAGAGTCTTTGTTAAAGCTGATGAAGATCATTACAGTGATACCATACAGTGATATCATTTGTACGACAAGATTGCCTTGCTGCACACTGTCAGCTCAAGGCTCTGAGCATCTTTTTTCAGTGAAGTACTACTTACTATGAAAGCGAGATGTGTGTGCATCAGTTCATTTTGTTAAAATTTAAAGTATCCTTCTCTCAGTGCAGTACTACTACCTTCAAGAGTTAGATGGTGTGTACATCAGGCTATAACCGTACTGCTACCTTAGTTAAATGGTGTGTACATTACTCCAACTTGTAGGTTCATAGTTTTCAAAATGCTTAAGGCCCTATTTTCAGTGTAGTGCTACAGACTTCAAGAGATAGATGGTGTAACCCAACTCTGTGTGCATATTTTGCAGGCTATGGAGCTACTGGTAGAGAAGTGTGTGGGGAGCGGTGGAATCCAGATGAGCCCGGGAGACGCCCTCCGACGAGTGTTTGAGTGCATCTCATCTGGGATACTTCTTCCAGGTTTGTAGGCAATCTTTGATGAATGAAAAATTCTTTACAAATAGCAAGCAGCAAGGACTACTGGAGATGAATGAGCTAAGCAGTGTTTTGAGATTAGGGATTTTGTCTCGAGTCGCAATTTTGTCTTCATAGGTACTTCATTTCCTTTGCAGGAGGTCCTGGCCTGTATGACCCATGTGAAAAAGAGGCTTATGATGCTGCCCAGTCTCTAACCAATCAGCAGAGAGAGGAGATAACGGCATCCGCTCAGGTAGGAGATAACGTTGTTATAGCTGGAAAAAAATCTCAAAACCAAAACATTTTCAAGTCTTGGAGTTTCTGTAAAAACTAAATTGATTAGATTTATTGGCAGTAAAAGGTAACAAGAAGTTTACAGTAAACATTCACTAGAAAAAGAAAATTGTCAGAAATTAAATAAAAGTGGTTTTCTTTTGTCATTCTCCCATTCTAACAATCGTCCAGTACGAAAACATCATGTCACTGTTGCAAAGATGGTTTTTCAAATACCTTTTCAAAATTTCAAATGTGTCTTGGAATAACTAAACATTTTTCCTATCAGCATGCAC
This sequence comes from Phorcus lineatus, assembly GCA_921293015.1. NCBI lineage: Eukaryota > Metazoa > Mollusca > Gastropoda > Trochida > Trochidae > Phorcus > Phorcus lineatus. The sequence continues at coordinate 2,625,123 of OV121081.1, read as the reverse complement.
TGCGACTGATTGCATTCCGGCAAATACACAAAGTCCTGGGAATGGATCCCTTGCCGCCACCTAGATTCCAAAGACAAAAATTCAACCCTCGTAAAAGGAGACGAACCAGCAGCGCAGGTGGTGACGGGGATGGGGAAGGTAAGGGGGACAACTCTTCCTATGCTTCTTTACTTAGTCATCCACATACCTGAAAGAAACTGCATGAAACTTGCATTTGTCCTTTGCTTGAGAGTGGATAACATTTTAATGTAGATTTCTTCTGTGTTAATTATCTTAATTACTTCAAAACAATCAGTAAACAAGGATCAAATCAGATTGTCAATCTAATTTAACCAGGTGTTATATTTCAATGTAAAACATGTATAATTGAGGTGATGACGCCACATTTGAAATCATAATTATTCAGACAAAAGTATATTTTTATTATTATATTTATAAAGCCTAATTCTTAACAATTATCAACATTTTTATAAATAGATTTTCAGTTTACTTTGTCTTACAATGAACTTAATGAATAAATTCCCGATTTTCTTTACTATGGCAACCTTTAGTTAAGTGAATTGTTTGAGCAGGTGTAATAAGGTAAATAAAACTTTGAGTATTGTCTGATGAAAATTTGCTCCTGTTTTACCACAGCTGGAGAGAAGAAAGACAAGAAGGACGGTGAGGACGCCGCTGTGATGGACACGGCCGACAACTAAACACACCGACGTGCGATGCTTTGCACTTCTCCTCACATTACTGTGTGGATCAACTCGTTGAATAGTTTCAACTAGGTTCTTGTTTTAAACAAGTGAGACAAATAGTCTCTTCTTGTGTTTGTGAGATAAACATCCTAGAATGATTTGTGCTTTAGGTGAAAACAACTCATGTCCAAGATCATTTGAGAAGTTTAACCTAAATTTGTAATTAAACATGGGAACATAAATCTGTTTTCTCATATTTGCCTAGTCTGTAGTCAAAGCAAACTTGTTACAGCTGTTTTTCAAAAGATCTTTTCAGTTGGCAGTATTGACGGAACCTGCATACCTTAATCTTTTTATATTTTGTCTACAAAGATCATGTAACAAAAAATGTGAACAAGAATTATTTCTTGTAAGTTTAATGCAATTGTTGATCAAGAAACATGGATGGAACGTGAAGTTTTCATTCCATATTTTCACAATAGTGATAAACAGTCTCAACTCGTTGAGTTAGGACTGAATAAGTAAAATAATGGACAAGATTGACAATTTTCCAATCCTGTCATTACCTTTGTAACAGAATTAATGTTTAATAATTAAAAATGTTTGATAAGTGATGACTTTTTTATGGTAATGTGGAATTTTACTTACTTTTTGCAACACCAAAATGTTTCATTCGTAACAATGGCTTTAAAGAAAGATGATATTTCATTCATGCAGTTCTTTTCCATAAGAAACTCCCAACCCAAAAAATGCCTATCTCACTGTACAGGTAGATGCTGTCCTCAAACTTCCCTTTCTAAATATGTCTAAAAGTAATATAGATCCAAACTTTAAAGATTGATGTGTTGCGGTCAATGTCTGAAGAATCCATCTTGTTTTGAACGGTCGAAGACAGTCAACACTCCTATTACCATTTTGATAGATCGTGTTCACCACGGACTATGGCAAATTCCTAAAGGTTTCATAGTAGTAAACTCTAGAATGATTTCAAAATATTTTTGAAAACTATTTGCACCCTGCCTTTCATCATCATCAATAAAGATTTCTCTGATACATTTTGTACACATCCATACTTGTTCCATTACTAGATTTCTATTTTATTTTGTTGTTTTTCTTCTTTCTGCTTATCTGTTTTACTTGTAAGTAAACTTTTTATCATTGTCTGGAAGCATCGTATTGCACACACTGAGCCATGTTGTGCTTTGTTGATGGTAGTAGGTTCTTGCCACAGGTATGTTCAGAAGAATTAGCTTGTCTTCAATCATAGGGTTCAATTTTCATATCCAATGAATGAAAACATAATTGGATGTTTCCCGTGTAATCGCCAATGATAATTGTATATATATAAGTCCCAAAAATGTAACAATAAAAATGAGTATTCCCTTTATAGTTGACTAAATATTTTCTTAAAAAAAGAGGAAAGTATTATAAAACATTTAATTCAAGTATAATCTTATATGAAACTGTAATATGATAATGTATGATGGTATACTTCTGTGAGCAAAATATTTAATGAAAATAATTAGAAATCAATGAGAGAACGTTAAGCTGTTCCAGTACTATGTACTGCCGTGTTTCCATCCTGCCTTACTTGTGTGAATCATGCTTGACAAGTTGTAATTTATTTAGTTATTTGTAAATTCATTCTTACCATTTTTGGCTTGTGTGAAATACACATAAACATTTTTATGTTACAGGTTACCATATTTAGCTAAACAAATGGAGGGCATGCTTGTAGAAATATTACCAACACAGGTTTTTGTATTTCTAAGGATGTTAGTATTTGGTGAATCATGTTACCTACAAGTTTTCAAACTGAAATATTATTTGCTCGTTGTTTGATTTTCCTTGTGATGTGTTATGTATGAACGAGCCTTGATGCTACTTGGATGACGACTTGTGTTGGATCTGACCAACTTCTGTATTGTCACAGCCCTGTGTGTGTGGAGAATGAAGTTCATGCGCTAAAATAAAAAAGTAAATCATGAACATTATCATCCTGGTTTGTTGTTTGTTTCCTACATCCTGCTCCGTCGGGGTATTTATATCTGCTAGACTACTAGTAACTACAGTTGCCTGATTGCTCTCACAGGATTGACCTCTTACTGACTTGTTACTCATAGCTATTTGTAGCATGAAAAAGCAAATAAAGGTAGTATCTTCGTCCAGTACTGCCAACATTGCCAGTCATTTCATTGGCTGATTACGTGATTTAGCATGGCTTATAAATAATCAAAGGTATTGTATTAACCACATGGATGAACTCTCTGGGGAATTAATTAATAGTTCATAATCTAGGTACTTGACATTATAACTTTAATAGTGTTAATGAAGAATGAAGGCTTACACTGTATGAGAGAACCTCAAGTAAGTGGTCGAACAAGGAGCATCCACTTGTACCTATCCCTTACAACAACTGCTTGGGTAGGTATTAAAGGGGGCTCCATTAACTTTGTACTTTATCAACCCTTTCTGTCCTATATTTGTATTTGAAATGTAGAAAACGTCCAATGTCATGATCATAGATTTAAGATATTTCTAAAATGTATGTGATTGTGTAATATGGAGATTGAAACTTTTACATTAGTAACATTGTCTCAAAATATTTAAAATGACCTTTCTTCAAAGTCGCAAATTTAAAAAAGAGAACTGACCCTTTAAGAGCTGTAAAATGGTCCTTGTAGTCATATATGATAATATGCTTTCAAATAAACCGAACATTGTGTGACGAAATAGGAACTTACAGTATTTGGGTAGTTACAGTAATACTTTCAAATGTTTTTTTGCTTTCGATGCATTTATGAGTGATGTGTTTCAGAAATAGGAAGGCAGATGTACGAGCATGTGTGGCAAAGAGTAAATATGTTCATGTCATTTACGTGTATCTTCATCTATTGAGAGTATACAGCCTATGCTCGCAGGTTCGCGATGGTATTGCGGGCTTTTTCCCTGCATTAATACTAACAGCCGCGATAAGTGAATGCTCTTGAAAGCGTCGTTAGACCCCATATCGGCTTATCTATTGAGAGTATGATCACTTTAATGCTGAAATCTTGGGTATACCAAACTGACCAGAAGAGTATGATTGTATACTGGTCATGACAAGTTGCATGTTAAAAAGCTAGCATCGCATATGCAAATCTTCAACCAAATAAAATAAATACAGAATCTGCTATTTTATGAAGTGCTGAAAAGCTGATAACTTATGTTTGATCTATAAGAATCTCATTAAAGTATCATCTAAATTGTTTACACTACGACAAAATTGTGAGTCACCTAGTGCATCGATCAGTTGCCATCTTACTGAAATGAGAACGTATCTGTTAACGTTTATTTTCACGGGGATAAAGCTCGACGATGTTAACTGCTTGTTCCTAAGGACCACAGTTTTAATACAAAGGATTTAGCAGACCTAGTTCAAAACAACTCTCTCTTAGATTACTAAGGATTAAAGTGTATATTGGGATCGGTCTTATCTATGATATTTTACGTGCCATCTCGTGATGAAAATTGATACCGGATTGGAGAGAATAGATATCGTGTTGAAAACCGATACGAAATTATGCAAAGTATGTTGAAGTTACAAAGTATACTTAATATATTTCTGTTTTCTGTTTCTAAGTCCAAATAAATGTCTTAAGTGAACTTAAGTCTAACTTATGCACCCCATTTACTTGTATGTAACTATCGTAGAATGAGACATTTTGCCTTAAAGATGCCTTAAAGATCATATGAAAGACTTCGAATTCGGAAAAATACATTCGTAATATAAATTTTCCTACTTGCAAAGAAGGAAAGGCAGAGAAATCGATCGGTGTTATTCACCTTGTTCGTACCCTGCTGTGCCAGCTGGGAGACATTTTTACTTAGGCTACAGAGTCGAAAAATCTTAGAAAATCATGTGCATCCTGTGCCTTCAATGAGAGCGTTTTTGCATTTTTGCTCTGTTTATCTAATGCAAAATGACATTTCAACATTGATAACCCACTAAGTCCTCAATGTGAAGGGCAAGAAAACGATCACTAGACATCACATAACATACTGATTAGAATTTCTAATACGTACAAGAAACTGTCTTTATTAAAAAACCAACAAAGAGAAAGATCACTGCCCATAACGTCGGAATATACGGCTTATTGATAATTAGAATTCATATTTATGACGACGTTGAAGCAGCGATGCATTGATTCATTTTCACGAATTCACTACGATTTCGCCTTTACGCCAGACTACACCGCTGGAGGAGTCGATGCTCCGCGTGAGAACTGCAGTTTCCGGAATATTGACCTTAAGCCGAGGGTCGTGTCTGGTTCTGGTCCTGCTTGGAGAATAATGGCTATCATAGGTATTACCGAAAACGGTTGTGTCCGCTATTGTCTTTATTTAGCAAGTTCCAAAGTAACACAAGCCATTTAAAAGTATCGATCGCAGTATAACCTTATTCGAATGTTGCACGCCTATTTGTCAACTGTGATTGTAAAAACATACAGGAAAATTTGAAGTTGATTGTGTTGGATATGTCATACAACTGCAGTGTTAGTGTAAATGGTACGTGTGATTCGAGGCAGTTGTTAAGTTTCATTGAAACCTATTTACTTGTCTTACATGTGTTACATGTGTGAATGAATATGTGAGAAATTTTGACTACACTATGTATGATATTTTGCAACATATCGCAACCAAACAAAATGTCTAAGTGTTCCTTGACGTCAGAATATGAAAACATTCAACAAGAGCACAAAAATAAAGATTGTAGCCGATTTCTTAGCTTTGTTTTCATATGATTTTGTGATATGATATATTTCACTGTGACTTCTGTCACCCGTTGTGAATTCGTGAACCCTTTTGTCTCAGATATAAAATAATAACAAACCGGAAGTAGTTATCACAGATACATTATATGCAAAAGGGTGTTTACTTAATCGAACGTCAGTTTTCAAACTATTACATGTCAGTGTTTTGTAGCTTTTGACTAAAAGGTTTGACTTATAAATCGATATGAAAGCAAATATCAAGCCGCTCAATACAGAACAATCTAAATACGAACGAATTTTCAATACGTGCTTATTGTATGGAGACCAGAGGCACTAAGGTCCCGGCGGAAGCTCTCCACGGTTCACAAACAAACGAGCAAATGTCACAGCGTGCTTTCCATGGCGATTTTATTTAGTGGAGGAAAAACTCCGGATAAAGGTAAATTCAGTGAAGAGAAATGAGTCAGCGTTCTAAAGGGCCTTCAATACAGGCTTGTTTGTCTTGGCGCAACGATATTGAGTTAAGGTTATGATGTATGTAAACTGATTTAATTAGGTATCGACACAATATGATAGAGGTCATCCTAATCATAGGTAGATGGTTAATGATGTCGAGCACTAATTAAGTAGTACTTACATTAGCGAAAATATATAGTTTATAGTTTCCTTCGTAATTCTATTTCCGCTTCGCGAAAATGATTGATTGAAAGGCTGTCATAATTTGCGTATAAAGGACCCATCTTCATCAATAAACAGAAGTAAAAGATGCTTTTAAGATTCCGTACATAAAAGGACGGACTAATATAAATAAAATAGTAACATAAGATTTATCATAAATGTCTGAAGAATTGTCTCTGACTTACAGCGCACTATCTAGCTGTAGGTACACGGGATCGTTATGACCAGCATCAACAAACACTATATCCAATAAATCAATCACCAAATCGCTCTATGCGTGTCTTTTATACGGCATTTGATGACTGAAAACTACGGTAGGCACTATGTTGCATTTAAAGAATACATTACCTAATATGGTCATATGTTCTGTTTATCTTATTTTCTAAGACATCAAAGGACTGTGATGAAACTCATTTTAGCCTAATGGACGAATCAATTCACCAATTTTACAGTCTTCACATAGAATCTGATCTCATCTTCACTTTCACGAGACGAAACAACGGTTGGTTAAGATGACAAACTCCTCAGAAACTGACACTGTGCTTTTCCTCGCTTTAAACGGACACCAAGTAACAATTCTACTGATGATGGTCAACGTGGCGATCTTTCTGATCGGCTTCTTCTCGTTGGCTCTGAACGCCCTGGTTCTGGATACACTGGTGAAGAGGACGGCCCTTGAGGCCACTGACCTCGTGATGTGTAACCTGGCCGTGACGGACATGCTCACCGGCGTACTTATTCTTCACACCGTCCTCTACAATCTCGTCTACTTCCAGCACACTACGGAGTGTCTCGTCCGTATCGGATCCGTTTTCATCTTCATTTCAAGCTCCGTGTACCATCTCACCCTCCTCACAATAGACCGCTTCGTCAAGATCGTCTTCCCCTTCCAATACCAGGACATCGTCACAAGGCGCATCTGCGCAATCTTGTGTTCCTCAGTCTGGCTTTTCTCTGTGACATTTGGTCTACTTCCGTCTTTCGGTTGGCGGGATGTACCGAGACCAGACGAGCCGCCATGTTCCTTCTTGGGTGTACTACCTACAAACTATATCCGGCTTGGTCTGGCTGTTTTCATCACTCCCGTGGTCGTTATTGGCGGCCTGTACTCGAAGATCTTCATAGTTGTTAGACGACACGCGAGAGCGATAGCAGCTAACGACGTGGCGGGGTCAGCCGATTCCGGCAGTATGAAGTTCACCAAAACCGTCGTGATCCTCATCGGAACCTACCTCATCTCCTTTCTGCCTATGGGTATGTTTTAAGCGCTTCAGGGTTCTGAAAAAATAGTATATTCTGATAATAAATTACGATTGAATCAATTGTTCTTGAAGAGCCTAAGTCTGTGTAACCAAAGATTAAACAACCTAACAACGTTTAAAATCATGTCCTAAAGCATTATACAATGATTGCATAAAAACTTGTTTCAAGGGAACCGCTCTTATTCCATGAAGGCATACCTATTGATGTAGTTTGATGTCAATGATAACAAACGCTATGTGTGACTACGCTTTAAATCTCAGAATTCAAGGCTTGAAACCTTTGAAACAGCAGGACTTTCGTCTTCCAGATTACCTAAGTCTTCAGAATTCAGCAGATCTTTAGTCTTCAGAATTCAGCCGATCTTTAGTCTTCAGAATTTAGAAACACTAGTCTCCATGAAAACATTACAGGGATGTTAAGTTAAAACTTGACTAAGTGTCTGAGATCGAATAAGAATCTTTATTACATTAGGATGATTCAAACTTTGCTACTAAGGACCGTTTTGACGACAGAGGCCAAAGGAAAAGAAAGGTAATAAATCCTTTTTAACATCAAGACATATAAAGTGTGAGCAGTCATTGCAGATCATATACTTATATCATGATAATCGTAAAGTTACGCATCAGATCGAAAATGATTGTTCTCGGATCTTCATTGACGTACATTTTAAAGGTTCTAAAATCAATGCAGATCGTAAATAAGTCAGTATATATAAAGGTCTTCGACCTTCAGAACCTACCACGAACTTGCAACACACCAACTCGTAGCCAAATCGTGGATCACATGATGTTAACATTATACAGAGTAAATGAATAATATGCATTTAAACGGCCACAGGTGCTTTACACCCTCAAAACATATTTTCCCAATCAAGACATCTAGAAAGCTCAAATCATGTGTACAGACTCCTTAACTAGCGAAGGTTATGATTTATAGGTTTTACTGACCATGTGGCCACCTTGTATGGGGCAACAGGGGCCATGGGCCCTTCAACTACAACAAATTGTCTCAAGCATTATGCAGACCATGCACAATAACACGCGTCTACTAGGTTAATAATGATTAATGAGCATAGTATAACGACTTCGACAATGAACCATATAAAATTCTTGAAAAGTATAAATTAAATTCTACATTTCCATTTCTATGCAACTGTTAAAGTTATTAATGTGAGAATATCGATATGTTGCAAATGTTTAATAAACTCTAGTTGTTCTTCATTTGGATAGTGAGATATTGCGAAGTTGGTTTACATTTAGCAAGTTTATTAAGTTTACCCGATTCATATGTGTAGGATAAAACATGACCCGCGGGCATTATTGAAAAGTATGCCCGACGACCGCGGGCGTGGGCATTTCCCGAGGGAGGAGGGCATACTTTTCAATAATGCCCACGGGTCATGTTTTATCCAACTTATAAAACGTCAGAAACAGCGGGAAAACAATTTTGTACTAAAATATTAAGTGGTGGACACTGAAATGATAAGTCATTGAGAGTCAATTCAATGTGTTTTCGGTTTTGAAATGCATCGCGCCAACGCAGCCGCGTTAACCTTGGTATGCGTTGCACGTGCGGTCAGCATTTATATGTAGTGGTTCATTGAATCGCGTGATGTTCACTTCAAAATCGACTAAAAATTCCTAGATCGTCAAATAAATTTTAAGACTGATTAAAAGATATTCTCAGCCTTAGTTTACCTTAAAATGAACATTATAATATAAAATATCAAACCACTCAAACTCAGACCCTTGTTATAAAAGGAACTAACTTAAGAAGGCTATCAGAGTTGTCTCATTGGCTCAGTAGTCAGAGCGTTCAGTTTAGCGTCCTGCGGGTTCGAGACAGCATATCCCCAAAAAAACATTTGCACTTTGGAAAATAAATTAGAGCTATTTTTCAAAGTAATAGTAAAATGAACTCATTTAAATCGATTGGAAATATTTAAGATAATTGCACGAGATAGAGGGCATTATTAAGATAAATGCGCGGGGCAGAGGGCATTATCTATAAATTGCCCGGGGTACTGTGATTGAATCGGTTTGAGGGAAATTACGTAAAATACTGTCCCAAAAGAACAATGGAATGACCTCACTGGAGGTTTATACCATATGATACATCCGTCCACGTTTGATAATTTTGAATATTGTGGGGAAGAAATCTTACTCTTTTTCAATAATCTAACCTTATTTTCATTCTTAAGAAAATGCAAATAGTTGAAGTAGTGAAAAAATATCACTGTTGTTCTTTTAATAAGTTGCATCTTTTACACTCATTGTATGTGCATTTTGTTTGGTTTTAAAAAACGATTTTCGATCAAATGTGGTAAAAAAACGCCTTAAAGATTAAGCTGAATTATTTTTCTTCAGGTTTGTATCAAAATATAATTATTGTAATTTTGACCTGCGTGAAATAAACAAATGAGCTGTACTAAGCAACACATATATATGTGATGTGATTTTTTAAAAATAAGTATCAGCGACATCAAATCCATCATTTATACATAGCTCATTGGATTAGTGTTGTTTCTGTTAACCTCGTTGATGTATTTTAAACATGATGAATCAAGAAAAACAAACTCAGTTGGGCTTACAGATAGAGTTCCAGATAAACCTGTTACTCTAGCTGTACCATTTATAAGGTTAGGATATCTTTAACTGTTCGAAATCTTTCCAGATCAGTGAAGTGTGTTTACACTAACTGCTTTAAATAACATTTCATATTTGGTTATTTGGGTAATTGTAAAATGCTTTTAGATGGACAATATTATTGAGAATGTTTATTTCTGTCATAGATGTTCTTTTGAAGGAGGTTTCCTATCTAGAAGATAGATCAATTATGAACAGGATGTATTTTAAAAATGGCAAATAATTTTAAAATTCATGCTATTGGTTAAAGATATGTGAAGAATTAAATGACTTTCATTCTTAACTCATCAAATGAAAATAAAATATTTATGTTTTAACAATGACATTGCTGTATTTCTTACATGTCATGATGAAGTAAAAAGCATGAAATGTTGAATTACGTTTGAGCATTCCTTACACCTCTCAAAGCCAATTTTAAGAAACCGTCTTACTTAAGAATATTTTTCTTCACATAACTGTTCCTTATAACTCATTATCAGAAGACGAAAGAATTCAAAACTTTTACTTCAACAAAATGATTGTTCAATTACTGCGTTTCTATTTTTCTGAACCTCTTTTTCCGCGCCGTCATTGCTCATAATGTGTTCTTCACAGATCTGCAAGTCATTTTAGCCATCATTAAATCTAATTGTTATTATAGAAAATTACACCCCTCGTGTTCATAATCCCATATTTTATGTTCAGCACGGACAATAACCACAGCTCAATCATACAATTTAAGTTGGAATTGAAGTCTATAGGGCATGCTCTGTATATTTTCAGGTATTTTTAGCATCCACAAAAGACTTCTGGTAATTGTAGCGAATGAAGTGCAATTATAACCACGTGGACAAAAGTGTCATGTGCTGTCTTTTGTATCTTGATCTTGTTTGGCTGAGGCTGATCATTGGCCTGTCACATGACCCCGCCCAAACTTATCAAGGAGGAAGTGTATTAGTGTTTACATAGGGGAGTATCAATATTCTGTTAGTACTTGGCCTATAGGCTTCAGTGACCGACAATGCTTACAATAGAATCTAGGCTTTATCAAATCTATTTCAAATCTTGATAAATGGTTTCAAATCTCCAAAGTCCGTTCAAAAACAGGTGAATATCCTTCAGGTGATTTTGTTGTTAACAGGTGTAGGTTACTTGTAATTATATAATTTGTGTTGCTGTCTTCTGTTCAACAGTACTATATAACACTTGTTAAGTACAGTTTCCAGTTTTTTATTTATAATTGGATATTTTTCTAGTGCCTCCTCTTTTCATTCATGGGGGCTTAGAATAATGGTCTGTTTTGGTGTTTTTTAGATTATAGTGAATCTTGGTTAGTGATAATGATAAGAAAGCTATCAAAAAAGTTTTTTCTTTTACCTTTGCATTCAAAGAACCTTTTCAAATAATGTGTCTCTGAGTATATTATGTGGATATTATAAGGGGTCTAGTACAGACGGATATTGTATCCCATATATTATATCCTTCCCCCCCCACCTCCCCTCCCCCTCCTCGATAAACAACAATGTAATGTCACCAGTCAAACAGTGCAGTTAACTATGCGAGTGGTCACCTAAGGCATGTTAATGGTTTTTGTCTCAAGGGAAGCCATTTGTCCAATAGTATCGTCATGGTTCGCTGGTTTACTTCCTCAAATCCGATATATCACTGCAATTGATTGTTTTATGAAACTAGACGATTCATGTTTTCGGGGCATTATGTATACAGCGGTATTCGCGTGTATGGTTACGAAACCCAATGGCTTCATCCACTGTACTATACGTGGCCCTTAACGGAAAGGAGGTGACGTTGATGTTGCTGGCTACGTACCTCATCATCGCTGCTGTGGGCTGTCTGGCCCTAGTTTTGAACGCTGTAGTTTTGGACACCATGATCAGGAAGACAAAAATGGAAGCTACCGACTTCCTGGTGAGCAACCTGGCGGCGACGGACATGCTGACGGGAGTTCTCATCTTGCACACAGTCTGTTACAGTCTCATCAATTTCCAGAACCTCTCCGAGTGCGTCATCAGAATGGGCACCGTCTATCTCTTCGTCTTGTCTTCCCTTTACCATCTGGCGCTTCTCACACTCGATCGCTTTGTGAAGATTGTCTACCCTTTCCGGTATGATGACGTCATGAGCAGACGTCGGGTGACGGCCATGTCCTCGGCTGTGTGGCTCTTCTCGGTCAACTACGGTTTGCTTCCTCTGTACGGGTGGAGGAACGAACCTGCTAAGGGATCAGAATTACCCTGCTCGCTTCTCGGAATACTTACTACAAGGTACACACAGCTGGGAATGGTCATTGTCTTCTTGCCTTTTCTTGTCATGAGTACCTTTTATTGCAAGATATTCCTCGTTGCCAGGAGACATAGCCGAGCAATCATGGCGCTCGATGTGACCGGAAATACGGGCACTAAGGCAGCGTTAAGATTCACGAAAGTTGTTCTCCTCCTTGTTGGGACTTACTTCCTGCTGTTTGCACCTATGGGTAAGTAGCAAATGTGAGTCAAACACCAAAATGGACCTTGTCACAAATGATACCGTCATGCCATTCTTTGGAAATAAACAGTGAAATTTTATGAAAATACAGATATAAAAAGATATGATGTTTCTTTTAAAAGACAGGTCTATATTGTAAACGTTAATGGATTCCGACTGCTTACTTTGGATTAAAACAGTAAGGCAGTGTGTTCAGATGGAGTTAGTTGGTAGAACTATAGTTTAAACAGGGTTGTGTATAACAATTAATTGAGTATTCTTTATGGCAGTGAAACTCAAGAATTCATAGAATTGGATCAATTTGATGTACTTGTTTTCTCAGCGATTCCAACCTCTGTGACGTAAACGTCGTACTTGTCTTCTGAAAGAACGGCCTTCAACCAACTTTTCTGTCATATCGTTTCTCGTAGTTTGCCTTTCTCAGTTAGACGTCCTCGTGCATCGTCAGATGATATCTGACCGTAATGGGTTATTTTTACATTTAAAAATCTTTTTTTATCCTTTTAATTCGTAGATCCAAAATTGATCTTGGTCTCGAGTTGCCTTTTCGTATTCAAATTGTACCTTATTTTACTTAAGACTATTGAATTGATCATGTAAGGGTGATGTATGGGTATACGGTAAAGTATATTCGTATTTTATTCAACATCGTAACGCGTAACAACGCATGATGGCTCAACGCAACATGGCTTTAATTAGTCAGTGAGTTTGCTCAAGTTGCATGCCAAGTTATCACAGACATTGCTTTCGAAACGCTATCGATATATTTACCAGAAGCTACATTATCTTTGTATTTTAAGATATTTTAGTAACATTCCTAAATTTCTGTTTCAGCCACCATCGCACTCATCTTCACTCTCGGAGGGTTCCCCAACATGTCGGCAGCGGACGTGGGAGACTACATCGTCTACAGCAGCGTCCTTACCTTCGCCAACTCGGTGGTCAATCCCATCATCTACGCCTTCAAAGTCCCTCCTGTCAGGAAACGCTTTCGACAGTTTTTTCGACGAACTGAACTTCTTACCGACCATGCATGGCAGAGTGCCGCCCCCAGTCAGACTGGTGTTAGCAAAGTGGACTAGTCTTTCTCGTCAAGGAAATCAGGGCCTGGGTTTTCGAAGCTCTCTTAGCACTATGATAGTCTTAAGCACCAAACATTAACATTGTCTTACGACTGTCATAGCGCTAAGAGAGATTCGAAAATCTAACCTCTGATTTCTAATCGTGTATGAAAATCATTACGTGACGTATTTTTCGATATGATGAGTTTAATTCACTTGAATCGCGCCCTTGATAACTCTGATCAACTGCCTTTAACTGAACGAGTCCAAAGAGATAATGTGTATGGAAAGAAATGTTTGAGTATTCATGAAGGAATAGAGAACGCTAGGAAAATATTGGTGGCATTGGTTATTTGTCTTCACGTCGCTTCGTTACGTGTATTATCCGGGTACGACTTATTTGGACAAGTATGGTGCATTCTTCAACGACAAACCATGGAGGAAAGAACCTCTATGATGCCGTAGAATAGTTATCATACTCATTTATCCGTGTTGGAAATGCAAGTTAAATAATGCTGTTTTTCTCAAGCCGATGTCCCTTGGCGTTCCTCTACGGTGTCACCTTTCGACGTGAAAATTCGATAACATAGATGTAGACATTAAACATTGCATTTACAGACTAGAATTCTTAGCTTTTGTAATCCTTTACCTATTATAAATAAATATTACCCATTATGTAGAAAAATGCCAAAAATAGCCGCCTTGATTATTGTGTCATGTCACGTGACACAGAAAAACTACCAGTAATCGGCTACTAAAAAAGTTACTAAATTTACTAAAGAAGAGCGAGATCAATTTCAGAAAATGAAAAAACGATGTGAACAGTTACCCCCGTTTTTTTCAAAAATTTGAATATCTATTTAAAACGTGTTGTCACTGTACATTCTGCAATTATTTTGCTGATTATGCCAACATTAACGATTTCTTTCAGTGACGTTATTCCTGCAAGACTTATATAATAATATATATATTGACCTGACATTCTATTGGCCGGAATGTCGGCATCCACTCCTTCATCGGAGACCATGTACAGATAGAAGCAGGGCAATAATGCATTGCTCTAGGGAAATATGCTGTCGTGTTAACATCAATACTGAATAGTCAGCAATACATTGATGACACCCGCCAGCCGAAGTGCAGCGACAGAGAAAGCATTGTTCAGTTGTTGGAATGAAATATGTCAATCTATAGATGTTATTTAAACGAGAAGTAGTGGATGTTTAATAAAGTCAGCATTATAATGCTTATCAGTTCAATATAATGACAATATAAGGTTTCAGTCGTAATTTCTGATAAAAAAAATGGCGCGCCCAATTACTGAAACTTATTTACACATGCACGAAGACAAAGTTTTGGTAGTGTTTAGTCGGTCCTTCACCATATAAACACGTTAAGTGGACGCAGAATTTGGAATTAAAGGATTCACATAGCTGTTTTCCGATAATCAATGAAAACAAGAAATTATCTTTATTTTGCCATTATAGAAATAAAGATGCTGATTATTGGAGGCGATTCCATCCTCGTGACATTTGGTGGTTTGGGATTGTAAAAGACACAAAAAATATCATAAAATAAACTCTGTGTCACCGTCTTCCAATATTAATATTTTCAGCGCTTGTACACATCCCAAGGTTTGCTACTGATTGCAGAACACTTAGACGCTTCATAAAATTGTGCAAGAGTCAGGCAACCGTCGATTCATTGTTTCCATAAGAACTGATCCATAAAAATGCTATTAAAGTGACACAGAGTATGTTTCAAGAACATTGTATGTGGCTTAAATAGAGCAAAAATACCATATAACATGAGTTGAGTTGAAATCGCCTATCTAAAGTTTCATCTTTATCTCTTAAATGCAAAAAAATTGACATTTTTATGTCTTTGATTGTAACTTAAAAACGAACATAAAAATGTAAAGAAATCGAAATTCAGCGTCCCATTAATATGTGTACTACTAAGCAATATCAACCTATATTTATCGTGTCTGTTACTAAGTTTCAGAAATTACGTTCGAGTCATTTGCGTGCGCTATTGTTCGGTTTTCGATCGACTTTTTTCTAGTCTATTGTCACTATGCTAAATCGATCTACATTGAGATGTTCAGAAACATTCACATATTGTCGATGAAATAACACCATTTATGAAGTTTGCCATATTTGACGCCGACAACAATTAGAGTGTTTTAGGATATGTTGAAACTTGTGTTGGCATTTCTTAGTATACTCTTCAACATTTGATAAGGACAATATGATCTTTCTTATAAAAAACAGGTTACTTTCAATGTACATATGAAATCTTATTGTACTGATGTCCTATTTATTTCAGTGTTATTTCATCTCCATTTCCTTTCTGCGCGACGTCTGTCGTGTTTTGTTGCTTGTATTTCCGCTGTCATACATTTTGTATGAGGCCTCATTACTTCTGTTTTTCTTCAAAAATGGAGCTTGCTGGACAAGCACATCTGTACTTGGATAACTGGTTTTATAATAGCTTGGTATTTTCGTGTCAATATCCACGTTACTTCAAAATAGAAAATGTAAATGAATTTATCTTGCTGTAAAGTGCTTAGTGACATTATTTCAATTACAAAGATAACCCTTAGTAACTCACTTTCAAGAAAAGTCGCCTGTTAAAGCAGTATGAACCTTCAAACTTGCAAACTTATTATTCTGTAAAATTCAATACAATTGCGCTTTGATCAAACCTGGCTTCTATTAACGATAATTCCTTAACAAACGTGTTTGATAAATATATAACATATAACTAATGTTTTCACAGATCATAAGGATAAAGGCCTTTCCTCAATTACTGTAAAACATTTTACTCGATTGATCAATGTTTTGCTAGCCTCTTATCATGCCAGGTAAAAGATGTTTTGGTGTAGGAATGTCGACTTGGCACAGCGAAACTCAAAAGTCTAATGTGTAGAATTTCCCCTATGTAAATAACTAATTTCGGTGAATAATCACTACCATCACATTTTTCCTCATATGTCAAATACTTTCGCATATGTTGAATTTAAATTGAATAAAATAGTCAATGAATAAACAGTTATATCTGGAGTAGTCCATTTGTTGGGTATAAAGGTATTCCTATGAGAAATTACCGTATGAAGTTTTTGTTTCGATTTGTTGACCTCTGTTTTCAATACTACGAATTTTTGGAAATTACCATGTTATTGCTTATTAGTTCGGTATAGTGACATTAAACAGGTTTTTGTCGTGAATTTTTATCGAAATCTGGACAAAGACGCGCCCAGATAACTCAAACGAAATTTTGGGAACTTATTTACAAAAGACACAAAAACAAATATGGTTGGGAAAACTTAAGTGGGTCTTATAACTAATATCCGTGTAAACGGGACGCTGAATTTCGACTTTTTAACATTTATTTGACTTTTTTCTAATATCAATGAAAACAAGTAAATATGTAAGCCACATTAAATATAAGAATTAAGCGCAATGGTCTTTCATGCTTTATCACTTACGCCCTGCACGTCTAGTAAGATCAAGTGATATTAAATTAGTCAATATGAAATCGTTACAGTATTAACACATTAAAGATTGACATTATGAATAACATGGGCGTCGTGATCAAAGTAGCTCGAGGTACAAAGTCTGCATTCCTCTTGAAACTAAGTACAGTATAACATAAGTGGGCGTATCTTCTCGGTATGGATGTATGACATATGATAAGTCCATGTATACTAACTGGTTGAATAATTTAAGTATATCTGGACTTTATTCCTTTGATGTAATGAATAATTTTGAAGTTCGGCAGAAGGATCTGAAATTTAAATTTCACAGTAACATGTTATAGGAAATAAAGAACTGTCTTCTAACTAAGACGAATTTCCTATCTTAAACGGATGTTCAATTACTTTAATAATCATATCCTTATTAATTATTATACGAATAGTAGGAATCTAATGCTCATCTAAACTATTTATCACTCATTGCTCCAATCCAAAGGTGCAAGGTGCCCCCTCACAAACGTTTGAGAGTGCAGCAGCTATAAGGGAGGAGTCGAAAGTGTTGAAATGTTTACAGACGGAAGGTGCCTTACTCAACGCTTATCAAAGGGAGGTCGGACGACGGGCTATGCCGTATGCCCATTTGACCTTTTATAGGCCCGATGAGCTTAAATGATTACCATTTTAATTATTTGAACAATAAGTCAAACGATCTGTATATAAAGTTGAAATTCCTATGGATATTAGTAACACAGATAATGTGTGTAAAACATATCTTGCCAGGGTACGTGCCGTTTTTTTTGGTCAAAACTTTTATATTGTCACTATTATTCAACATGTATATAAAATATTAAATTTCAGGAAAAGACACTCCTTCTGGATAAGATAACATCATTGAAAGTGATTCATATATCGAGTTAAACATTTTGATGTTGTCATAAAACCATACTTTTCCAACCATTCATGAATGAAACAGAAAGAAGATACTGCTTTAAAGAGACGGTTCCACCGGCTTTCGATCAGGCCTCATGTTTATTTGTTTTTGAGATGGCGAGAACCGTCGTATTTTTGCTTATCTTTACAACCTTAAAGGATATAGTACATGTATTGATGGAATAACTGAAAATTATAAATAGTTCATGACAAGACAACTAAAAACGTATAATCGTGCTGTTGGAAAGCTGTCTACCCTATCATAGGTTAATGGCACATCACATCTGTAACCTGCATTTACCTTACCCCTTGAATTTCGTTTCCACAAAAATACCCTGACTGAAACCTCTCTTTGAAAAACATAATTAATGTGGTAATCAATCGATTTCGATAGCATCGTTCCTTACTATATCAGTTTAACTGCCAATCAAATCATCTCTAAATACAAACCCCTGTTGAAAATTGACCAAAGTTATATAGTTTGTCTTAAAGATATTGAGAAGTCTATCATAATCGGTTTATGATTACAATAGTATATTCAGGTGACAAGCATCACCATGCATCGATATGTATTCAAGGTTCATGTTGAAATTGATACCGTTGCGTACGTGGCAATAGGTAATATAGATCAGTATAAGTTGTTGGAAACAGGTGCCAGCTTGTAGCAAAGTCTCGTGTGCACCAGTTGCATGATAAATAAAGGGTGGTAATCCCGATAGCCATTTGTATTCGTGTCGAGATATCAAGCACGTAAATTGGTACCGGTACGAGGGAAGGAGACCTGACTTAATCTGAGAACCTTCAAACGAGTTCATATATACAGGTACATTCATGTCTGTTTTTCAATCTGTGTCGTTTGATAAGATTTTGTGTGTGAGCATTTTGTAAGAATAACAAAGAAAAATATGGGTTGGTTTGAATAGAAATCTAATGTTTACACAGAATTTCAGTAAGTTAGACCTTTCATAACTAAAGGCGAAGTTTGCAATAGGTTTCAGGTAGCGATGAAATGCAGACCTATGGTTCTGGTCTCATATACTGAATACACATTGTTCCAAAAAAGGTCGTCGTTAAATTACACTGTGAAATGCAGAAAACGAAGTGTTGTATCTTTCTTACTTTTATAACTACAAGCTTGAAGTTTGGTTAATGATTTGTTTGGGGTAAGAAAAGTAAATTTTACACGTCTTTGTCTTCATCCAACAAAGATAAATCTCACACACTTTGAGATTTCTACCATAATGATTTCTGAAAAAAAAACCAAAAGAAGATTTGAGAGTGGATATCCTGCTTTGCTACGTGCCTTTTTTATTTAAAAAACTTTTATATTGTCACTATTATTCAAAATCATGTAAATATGTAAATTTTCAGGAAAAGCAGTCATTGAAAAATGGTTTATATATTGAGTTAAACACCTTTGATTGTTTTTTTATTACCTAAAACATATATTTATTGTTGATTTAGTACCCTACTTTTTCAATTGTTCACGATTGAAATAGAACAAAGATACCGTCTTTCAAGCAGTCATCATTTTTAGTTGTATTTTTACTTCTCTGTACAACCTAAAAGGGATAAATAGTTGTATTGATGGAATATCTACAAATTATAAATAGTTCATGATAAGACAAGTCAGAAATGCCTTGTAATGCTGTAGGAAGGCTTTCTACCCTCATAGTGCTGATGTATCGGTTTGTTCCTCAATATATGCGCGTTATCATGGGTTCATGGCATATCATATGTATGACCTGTGTTAACCTCAACCCTGGAATTTCGTTTCCACAAAAATGCCCTTATAGAAACCTCTCTGTAACTATTTATGTGGTAATCAAACGTTTCTGACAGCTTCGTTCCTTACTGCATCAGTTTAACTGATACCAAAATGGAAATTAACGTAAGTAATACAGTTTGCTTGAAAGATATTGAGAAGGCCTATCATAAACGGTTTATGCTTACAAAGGGATAATAAAGTGACGATCATAACCATGCATTGATATGTATTCAAGGTTCATATTGAAATGACACCCTTTATTTACTTGGTAATAGGTATAGATCAATATCAGGGTGATGGAAACAGGTGTGGGCTTGTAGCAAAGTCTACCAGTTGACCAAAGTGTACCAGTTGTATGATATATAAACCCGATACTGTGTATTCATTTTCAAATATAAAGCGCTTCCATACCTGACTTGATCGTAGAACCAACAAATCGAGTTTCATATAGTTTCGTATACAGGTAAATTTTGTCTGTTTTTCTGTCTTAGATATGTTCAGTTGTTTTTAGATGTCTAGGAAATGTTGCTTTCATTCAGGGTTTCAAGTAAAAAACAAGATTAGAACTTCATTCTTAAAGACGCTTATAAAAAGTAATAAATGCCAAAGCATTCACAAAATTATTGTGGGTAGGTTTTTACAAATTTACAAAATGAAGCTCATCGTATTTCACGATTTCTTCAGAAAGGTTAATATTTTCGGTGAATATTTTCGGTTACTTTGAAAGAAAGGCATATAACTCAGTTAACAACAAAGATAGATGCACGATGCTTCTTGTGTGCATGTAATTATTTGCCGAAAGAGGAGGAAAGTATTCTTGCATTCAATAATTTATCTTACACAAAGAACATTCGAAATTTTATCTTTATATATTTTTTGTTGTTTTGTGGTGGTGATGGTACAGTGGTGTATGATGCGATTAACGGTGATATATATAAGTGTCTGTCGATAGGTTTAGTTGATTACTTTGTGCTTATGTGTGTATGGATCTCGTTATGTCTGTCATCCTGGTTCAGTATAATTTCATTTTTTTAGATCATTCAAGCGTTTGTTCTGTCCGTCTGAAATGGAAATGTTAACTCCCGACTTCTTACTTGTCAACATGAATTCAGGAAAGAAGGAAAACATCGATGCTGAAGAGCGGAAGAACACTATCAAACTAATTCTGGAAAATGAACGTCCAACATTGGCCTTTGTACAACAATTTACATGGAAGGATTTACACGAACTGGCTTTCAAAAGCGTTGACATACCCCAAAATTATGAAATGTTTTGGAGCACATCATTTAGGGACTCTGTTATCATATTTGATACAACAGCTATCAATTGTCAGCCATTGGATCCTTATGACGTGCAACGTATCTATAGGGAGGCCAGGAACGCCTTTTCACCAGATATGTTAGAGAGAGAACCAAGGATGGCGTCATATATGTTTAAACTTGATCGGCTTTATCTGTGCAGGATAGAAAGCAAACGTCCTCCCGGACATAAACTACTATGTGCTAGCTGGCATGGACCAAATAAGGGACATCTGATGGGCGAAGGTGAAAATCCAAAACAGTTATATACTGATGAAAAGAAGGAGATAGCACGTTCACTGCTGATATTTCTAGAGAGGATCAAGGAGAACTTTAACTTACCTCTCATGGTAGGCGGAGATTTTAATTTGAAATCAACGGAGGTTGAAATGACTCAAACATTTTCTAGGAGCACACCAAATCATGAATCAAAAAAGTTTTGGATCATAAGCAATGACTTTCATAATCGATGCATTTGTGTAGGTTATCAAGGACAAGATCACCAAGCGTTTGATAATTTCGTCTTGAAGATAATGATGGTCGAAGACAATCTATCGCCAAAGTAATAGCGGCTGAAGAGACATTCAAATATTTTTTATGATTTTCTTAATTTTGTTTTTTATATTTTCATGGCAAAATAACACGCGGAAATATGAATTCTATACAATACTTACATTAACCTATGTATTGAATAGTGGACTGACAACACGTCATTTTCATATGTGGCTTGTTATGCATTGTCTGCTGCACCAACCTGTCTTACTTTTGATTTTATACGCAATGTAATATTGTTTTGACATTCGTCGATTGCACTCACACCCTTCTAACATTCTTGCTAGTTTTAAGGACATTACATTTCAAACACTGTGGTAATATATATAATAATTTCATAAATAACATGTTCAGTTTGTTTTTCGATACATGTTTTAAAATGATATTTTCAAATAAAACATTATCAGTAGTAGTTAATAATACCTTTTAGACGGCTTTCCTATATTTTTCCCGTTTTGCGTCTATATAGTTCTACGGGCCTTCCTGTATAATTGATCATCACACCTGTTTGCCCACTGTCACGGTCGAACGGCTCAAGTTTACACACCACGACAAAGTCAAACAAACCAAACAAACCGCTCCCGAAAGTAATTACTCAAGCACCACTGTCATATTTCACCCGACTGAGTGCTTAGTCATCCGTACTGTTGTTTACCCTTCAAATTATAAGGTCTAAACGTTTAATCACTATAATAAGAAATTTCCAAATTTTTAAGAGTTGGGAGAAATTGAATAAGTCATATCATTTAAACTAATTCAACCTATGCAAGCTAAAGAGATTATCTTTATCATCTACAACATGATGTGTCTACGAATACAGTCGTGAGGATTAATTCCTATATCAAGACGGCTATTCTGAGCTTGCTGATCAAATACGTGAATGCCTTAAAAAGAGAGCCAGTCAACAGTGAGTTTCTTGTAATATGTTTTTGCTTTGATACTAACCCAAGAGATTACCCCAACCTAGCTCTAACTAATCTGAATGAACTGGGGATATTAAATTGTACATAGAGCCAACATGTTCTTGTGTAATATTTTAGATGTTTGCTTATACATGCGGTAATTAACAGCCTATAGGTAACTTATATTGGATGTGAGAGATGTTCAATCACAATTTGATAGGACCATCAAATCTTCCTCCTTCCTAGGAGAGTTCATGTCAGCGAGAACCCCGCACACACACCCACACACCAACCTGGTTCCCTGGCCTCGTTCCGCTTGCGCTACAGTGAGGCCATGGCACTGGCTGTATAATGGCGCTGCGCAGAGCGGCGATCCAAGATGGAGGACAAGGCAATTTTATGCATAGCTATCACAAAAACACTTCATTCTCGCTCTATAGCCACGACATATTGAAGACAAGCATCTACCTAGAATGCAAATAAAATTAGAACTCGGAATATCGCCACATATATTTTTTGTTGCAAAGGAATATTGCTAAACATCATAATGTTTGCAGCGGAGCGATAGCCCCGCCCACATAGAAATATAAACAATATAGTGGAAGGCTTCGTGCACTGTTTTAAACTATGACAGGTCGAAAATTTAAGAAATTGTTGTTTACTTGGTGTGGTGACAACTTGTTTCAAATACTGGTAATGAAGGAGTAAGGCGATTTTTAGACATTTCCTCAAATCGACCCTATTAAAACCTATCAACTACGACGCTCAGTACCACCGACACACAACAACGACCAACTAATTACAGCAATCAATTGCTAGTCGCAGGTTCCGATATTCGACATTTTTAAAATTGCATTTTACATCTTTAGTAGAACCGTGATAGAGATCACGAAGAACAGAAATTGTAGGGTTGAAACATCTCTCCCCTAACTTCTGAACTTGTAACTCTTTAATGACATTAATTTAAGAAGCAAAATGAAAAAAATAATGCTTTTTCTTATGTGTGTGTGTTAGGCATGAAGAACTTGCAAAATTTCATAAATTGTAGACTTTCCATAACTGTTGGCTATATAGCAAGGACTTCTCCCACTGTAACACACAATAGAGATTCGTCTTGCTGAAGCGTGATATATTTGTATTATTTAAACGGTTGTATTCAGCTAATAGAGATGATGATAACAGCTGCTGAAAACGAAAGATGTAAGTCATAACTCACATAGAACACATTTGAGCAACTGATTTTGAATTTATTCCTACATTAATATATCCCTGCATTTTGACATTCCGATAGTCAAATGGAATTTAATGCTAAAAAATGAATCATGCACTTACTATGTGGCAGATATGAAAAAAATTGCTTATAAAAATTCTAGAAGGGAAGGCAAAGGGCCCTAGTAATATGGTATACGGAGAATGTGGAAGATTTCCGATTCACATGTTTGCTGAAGCAATAATGATAACATTTTGGATGAGTCTTTTACAAATGCCCTCTTATGGATATCCAAGGCAATGTTACGATATGATTAGTTCGTATGAACCGGAGGAAAGACGGATTGCGTATCAAACATTCCGGAGTTATTAAATACGATTCAAAGTGGGGATATATGTATGGGGATAGTAGAGTCAAAATGTTATTTTCATTCAATTTTTTTAATAATGTTACGCAGAGACTGAAAGATATTTCCACGCAAAAATGGGCTACGTCCCTATATATAGCTTTCACACAATTGCTTATACTACTATACCTAATTTATTACATATAAGGAAATCCCGGATTGTATTTGCACGCTTCAGGTGCTCATCGCACGATTTAACAATAGATACTGGTAGATAAAGCAACAGAAAACAGAATTTGTTGGATCAGTATTTTTAATTGTTTGGAAGTCGGAATAAAATTTTCTTTTGAGTCATCCGTTGTATACGTCTTATATTGTCTTTCGTACACCAAAATAGGTTCAAATTCTCTCTCCTGCTGAATCCTACTAATAATAGTCTTATTCTCAAATTACAAATTTTATGTATTCTATGAAATAAAAATGTGACTTCTAAAAAATGTCGAATATCGGAAATTGGAACATACGACTAGCAATTGATTGCTGTAATTTATAGTTGGTCGTTGTTGTGTCTCAGTGGTATTGAGCGTCGTAGTTGACAGGTTATGATTGGGTCGATTTGGGGAAATGTCGCAAAATCGCTTTACACCTTCATTACCAGTATTTGAAACAAGTTGTCACCACATCAAGTAAACAACAATTTCTTAAATTTTCGACCTGTCATAGTTTAAAACAGTGCACGCAGCCTTCCACTATATTGTTTATATTTCCAGGTGGGCGGGGCTATCGCTCCGCTGCAAACATTATGATGTTTAGCAATATTCCTTTGCAACAAAAAATAAATGTGGCGATATTCCGAGTTCTAATTTTATTTGCATTCTAGGTAGATGCTTGTCTTCAATATGTCGTGGCTATAGAGCGAGAATGAAGTGTTTTTGTGATCGCTATGCATAAAATTGCCTTGTCCTCCATCTTGGATCGCTGCTCTGCGCAGCGCCATTATACAGCCAGTGCCATGGCCTCACTGTAGCGCAAGCGGAACGAGGCCAGGGAACCAGGTTGACCCACACACACACACCCCCACCCACACCCACACACACACACACAGAGGCTAAGGTGCATGTTACATCATCGGTGAGAAACAGGTTTCAATGTCATGCGCAGAGGACGAGTGGTAATTCCGTCAGACCTAACCCTTCTTTTGATGTAAAAATATAATAAACTAGGACTGCCGAGGCAGTACTTAGGTCTTCAAGACTTCCTCTTTGACCTTCACACACTGTTTGACGTTTTGTATACGTTTTCAGTAGGTAGCGAGACTTATGTGCGGAAGTGAGGTTTACTCAATGTACACGGCCTGCTGCCAGTTGAGGCAAGAAAGCAACAACATCAAAATGTAAGGGGTATCCGGTGGGGAGGCAGTAGAGGTTTGAAAGTTGAAAAAGGGCTAGTGTTTTCATTTAGCGAGATCAAGTGGTTTGCTGACACTGGAATATAGTTGCCGAATGCTGGTACATAGGTGTAGGTTCTCATTATTTATAAATAAGCAAGACTATGTCAGTCAATCGGGCCAGGCCAGGCCAGGCAAGCAAGCTTTTTTGCTCGCTTCTCTTCCCGTCTGATCCGATTTTGACGGCTCTTGACGCACATGAGTGCATTTGGTCATCTCGCGCACGTTGTCCTTACGTCCCGTCTTCATTATTGATGTTTTCCTCCAATTTTAAGCAATGTAACCCTTGCTAACGCACTTGACGAATCTTACTACAAGAGCAATGTAGAGTTCTGCGCACGTTCCGATTTGCCTTTTAAACAGGTGGGAGGGCAAATGGGGAGTGCATATCTGCATTTCATCACGCTAGAGTGTGTTTTCCTTCAACTGTTTGCGATTTAACCCTTGCTAACGCACTTAATTGACATATAGTATGATGCAAAATTTTACTCTATCTTGTGAACTGAAATGACTGTTCGCGATCGATGTTATTCTTGATTCTTAAAGACGTATTCGACTTTCATAAAACTTAGAATCACCCTGAAATTCCCAATGCCTAAGCTACATTAAGGGAGATTTTCAGCTCCTCGAAGATTCGTGCGGTCAGGAAATTGCAAAAATCCCAAAAACGTAATATGGCGGCCAAACTATTCATGCTAGGAATTCGCCATGATTTACTTTTTTGCTCCAAACGTAATTGCCTATCGTTTCAATTAAATTTCAAGTCTCTTTGTGCATTTTGAAAATTTTTCCCATGATAATTTTTCGAAATTTGGATCCTACTGTGCCTTTAACGCTTAATCCGATTAAGCCCCAAAGCTTATTCGGGCTTCTTCTCAGAAAGCTCTATCAGACCGGAAAGTTTTGCTGCAATCGCTTCAGTGGTTTTGGCTGAATCGCGTTCACAAGAATCGTGGAATAATGAAAACCTATTTCTTGAACAAATAAGTTGAAAATGCGAAAAAACTATAATACTTATGAAATCGTCATGATTGACTTTTTTGTTTGGACTGTGATGACGCTTCATTCAAAACAAGTTTCAAGTCTGTAGGTGCATTTTGAAAAATTACCCCATGTTAAATTTTGTCAAAAGATTTTCCCCGATTTTGAGCCTTAATTTTGAAAAACTTGACCTGCTTCGCGATCAATGTTTTAACAGTTTCTCAAAGTCCACATACTGGTCTTACATTCCTGAGAAAATGGTGCAATTGTGAGTCTAACTTTTTGAGTTATCGGCCCTTGAACATGGTCACAGGAGCTAAGTTGCTCGACTTTGAAGGGTTGCTGGGGAAAAAATATTTAGCTTTCATCCAAATCTGAATCACCCTGATATTCCCGATGTCTCAGCTACATTATTGGAGAGTTTTAGCTCTGAGATGCATGTATCTTCAGAGGAGAAGATTGTCAAAGATGCATGCGGCCCAGAAATTTAAAAAAGTTAAAAAAAGTAATATGGCGGCAAAAGTACTAACGCTACGAAATTGCCATGATTTACTTTTTTGCTCCAAATGTAATTGCCTATCGTTTAAATCAAGTTGCAAGTCTCTAAGTGCATTTTGAAAAAAAAATTCAATGTTAATTTTTGAAACTTTGAGTGGGTCTGTGCCTTTAACGCATGATCCGATTGTGCCCAAAAGCTTCGCAAGACTATTCCACATTAAAGTCTATCGGCGTACCAAATTTGGTTGAATTTGAAGCAGCCGTTTTGGCTGTAGTCGATTCACACAAAAAGTACTAATAGTACGGATAAAAACAATAGGTCTTCCAGACTTTGTCTTGACTTCCAGACTTTGTCTTGAAGACCTAACAAGCCCTCCTCTGTCGATATGTGAAGATGGTATTGTTTCTTGCTCTGAAACCTACATTAACACTCGACCCAGCTCTTTGTTTCCTAAGAACTTTGCGATAAGCACTGACAGGGTTTGAAATATTTTTCGAGCTCAATCCCTTTGAGCTTATTTTAACCTCATTACCAACAGTATCTTTGCGCAGAATGTAGGTTTTCGAAGCAAGAGAAATCATTTCATCGCCTTCCGCTTCTAATTTGAACAAGCCAAGAGTTCTTTTAAGGAAGTGATTGCCCGTCGGTTCAATGTTGTCCAAATCACAAAAACCTTTCAACATGATATCATACTCTTCGATCGTATATCAGGTTTTATCACGTCGCGTAATCTGTCTGCAGACAAGGCGAAATACAAGGAATCTGTATCCGTTTGCAGAAGCTCGAAGTCACGTCATGATATGAAACGGTCAAGCAAGCCGAAATAGAAGGATATCATGTGCAACTTGGCATATTGCAACACAAAATATCCAAGCACTATAGGAAGATCTAAAACCATGGTTTGTTTGTTACTAATGAGTTCATAATCTCCGTTATCGAGTTCGCAAAGACATTGAAACCTTGGTTGATTCACTGCACAGAGAGCCTCATTCTCGCCATTTATATAATTACAGTTTGTGTGTCGCGATTTATCCATCAGAACCGAACCGTACGCGCTATTCCCAATCAGTTTAAATACCTCGCCCATAATAGCAAAATCCGGGTCTGAGTCCCCCAATCTCCTACATTTGGTCACCTTTTCAGTAAACTGTTTAAAACATTTTCCCCCGCGATATTCAACATCCTGATAAATTTTGGTGACAGCCAATCCGTTTTTCAGATACCGTTGCAGTAAGGGGGTGGCTAATAACACTTGTCGCGCTCTCATCCCACCGACTAGAAGGGTTCTCGGTTTCCTACTCAATTTCTTTTTTTGAACTTGTTTTTGCATGTGCTTCCCGAAACGATCAAAAGGAACCTTGCAAGTAACGAATAGAGGCGACATTTCTGCGAAATACTCATATCTATCTTCGGGCACCTCAATGTCTACTTCAACCATCCCGAAAAACTCGCCTTCCTGCACAGTCTCGGCATTACCACGTCCACCGCGATGAGCAGAATCAAAAGGAAGTTGGCGATGCTCTACAAACTCACGCAGTTCGGGGTCTGATTTACACAAATCATTAAACTGACACTCCCATATAGACACTAGTTCGTAATCCTGATTCCTAATGTATTCGGCTCTTTCCATAGTTCTTGCGTACCGACCCTGACTGTCCTCGCTGTCTCCGTTTACACAGTCCTTGTGATTATGCCAATAACACCCCAGGTACTCTAGACAGGTGCGAGTAACAGGATCGTAACCGTCTATGAAGTACGGACCGATTTGTTTTTCATACCCGGATGAAGCTTTATGAATTATCTTTCTCCCGGTTTTAAACGACATCCAATCTAGCCAGTCATAAACACGGGTATACGTATCGGATTTCTTACGATGAAATTCGCTATAGTCATCGTCTTTCACAGGTAACCAACGCGATTGCTGTACGGAAAAACAATTTTCTCGCTATCCCGGGAACGGACGCAGCTTCTTTTAAAATATCAATATTCGTTTCAGACCAGTAAAATTGTTTTAACCTGTTAATCGCCTCAACTCCGGGTTGAACATCTAGATTGTTGTACCAAATCAATAAATCTTTAACCGTTTTCATTTTATTATCTTTCCATACCCTCTGTAAGTAATTATAGTTTTCTTCAACACTAGAGGGTACGCCAGTCAGAGAGAGTTTATTCAATATCTCGTTTTGTGTTGAATCGGGGTGTTCTCGAACATAAGCTAAATATCTCTGTCTGTTCTGATCCTCTAGAGTGTTGATATTCTTAAGACTAGACCAAAATGCGTTCGCTGGAGGGATATCTGCTTCCTCCAACTTAGACCCGTCATCTAAGTATTCGTAACAGAAGAATCCCTTTGATTGTTCAATTTAAAAAATTTTCAAAAATTTATCATAACTTGCTGTTGGAGGAAGGTATTGGAAAATGTCTAAAATTCTTAAATTTGGAGTAGAGATGCAAATGTAGTGATTGTTTCGTTTAACCACAAAATAGTTTGAGTTTTGTCAACAATGTTTAAGGCTCTAGCCAGACCAGCTTTCCACAGATTCAGATCGTACCTAGAACTGTTGAAACCTAGGACTGGTAACTGTGCGCAATACTGACTCAATTTCGTTCGCAGGTAAACACATTTCTTGTAGTATAATTCGTCGCTATTTGTCCAGGTCATAACTAGCTCCCCGTCCTCCTGATCTGAACGCATTACATCGTTCTCAGATATGTCCTCCCAGTCATTATACACAGGGTTTATCTCTTCAGCTGTCTCTACACGGCTCAGGAAGTCGTGATAGACGTTAGGTCTAGACAATCGATCACGCATCGGTGGTGAGACCGATTCATCAGCGCTCTCACGCTGTCTCGATGATATAATGTGTTGATTTGTTCATCAACTTCTTTAAGCAAGGATTCAAGTTTAACCTCGATCAATCTTTTCGCCTCGCTGGAAATATCATTGAGATATGTAATTGTTTGGTTCAATAGATTTTTTGAGTCGCATGAAATGAAACATTTAGCGTCCTCAAACTTGGGTACATTAGAACAAACAGAGATTGATATAGGGTGATGACGTGCAGTCCTTCTGGTTGTTTCAACAATAAAGATTCTCCATCAAACATTGCGTGATATTCGTATATTCACTAAATCTTTGTCACTTTTTGATCGAATATCGTCTGAGAGTAGTCAATCAACTTTCGGGCGAAGCAAGATTTCCATCTTGTTCAGTTCTAATTGCATCTTGTTCTTCCCCCTCCATCCTGACGCAACGTAGGTTCGGCTACATAGTGAGACAACAGCGGATATCTTTTCATTATATGCAAGCACGCAGTCACACACACACTCACACACACACACACACCAACGTCACCCCTCCACTCAATACATAAGGCTCCACGAGTTTTCTCCCTTGAATAGTTGAATTTCATCGGTTTTCCCTTCACCATTACATCGATAATATGTTTATAAACATTGATAACAATCTTAGGCCTTTTAAAACTAATAATAACTCATGATATAAATTCAAACTATCTCAATGTTTCATCGCGAAATGATAAGATGAAGACAGCTTCATGTATGCAGGGAGACGGCTATCTGCCCCGTTAGAACGCACAGAGGCGGGGTAGGAGAAGAAAACACCTGTTAACGAAAGGGGATGTGTTATAACGAGGGACAGCAACTGTTAACAGTCCTTCATTGAATGAATGAAATACCTCTCGGGGTCGCAAACAGACAGCCATGAATGAAACTGTTCAGGCAAACATTAAATTGACAGGCTGAGATGGACTTTCGCTTACATGTACTTGGTTAAATCAACACCCTTCAAATGAAAACCAGTCGCTTGCCCTTCTATCTGGTACTTTAAGGCTTCATTTTAAGATATCGCAAGTACGTTTCGCTAACTCTAGGTTTTCAAAGTAAATACATGATTTCTAATCATGATTATGTAGCTATATCTATACACCATAAGGATATTCGTTACTGATGGATATTTAAAACTTTTGATGTGATGAGGACCTAATCTTTATATGGTATTAAAGGGGGGACTAATATGTCTCCTGTAAAACATTATTTGGCTTCGTTGATGAGACCATTGGGTTTGTTTTTAGGACTATACATATGCATACATAGATAGATTGTTTAAACAATATTTATTTCAGAAAAAAAGAAAGGGATTGGTAAACAGGCTAGCAGCCTATCTGAATACTTCTCCCATACATACATATATACATTTGATTTAAACATATTTTATTCAATAAAATTGAATTGGGATTGGTGAACAAGCCGAACGGCTTATTTCAACACCGCTCCCATACAACATGTGATACAAAATGAAAGAAAATGCGACATCATCGATGTTGATGATTATGTAAACAATATAAATATACACTCATCAATTACAAGATTAATATTATAGCTTAAGTAGACAGTAATGGTTTGGTGTGTCTAGCAACCCATTTGTATACATATAAATCTATCAACTGAGTCAAAACCGGTTGTTGTTTTTTTTGGGTGTCAGATTTGAATCGTTGAGTTTTGGTGATAAAATCTTGAACTGAATCAATTATTTTCTGATTTTCAAAGTGGCTAAGTTCTTTGTTCCCGTTCAGAATTGTATCCAGGGTATGACCATTGTTATAAAAGTACATATTTTGTCTTAGGTTGTTATACTTACCGCAAGTGAAAAAGTAATGTAGGGGGTTTTCTGTCTGCTATCCACAAGAGCAGTATGGACTATCCAATATGTGTCTGTTATATGTATCCGAGTTTAGATTACTACAACCGAGTCTGAGTTGACAGTGAATAATTTGACAAAATCGGGTGCCGTAGTCAAGGTTGAAATAACTTTTATTTTACTTTTAGTGATTTGAATTCTGAATATGTACACGACTCTTTGGAACGAGGTAAAGCATTCCATAAATTTATTGTATCTGGTAAAAACGATATGGCGCAATTGGCAGTTCGACTGTAAATTCCCTGTATTTCAGAGACTATATACATTTATACACCATATCATAATTCATCATCACTGAAGTTAGCAGACTTTATTATAAATACTTATAGATTAAACAGAAAAACGTTTAGTAAGTGTAAAATATGAATGAACAGATTTAACAATCTTTTCATTGATTTCGTCAGAATAGGAATAATTACCAAATAAAGCAGTTTGGATATCATAACCATTAACGTAATAGAAACACTCTGATCGAAAACGAGCAAAATTTGGACAAATAAAGAGAAAGTGAATGGCATCTTCATAATGGTGACCGCAAGGTCAGCTTGACGTATTTTGTAAAAAATTTATCAAATTTATGTCCGTTTAGATCGCTTCAGCCAAGTCTTAGTTTACAGTGAATAATTTGGTTGTATCTCCTTCCAAAGTTTCTTATAATATGATGTACATTACATGCTACATTTCGATCAAGGTGTTTTTTTAAATAACCCTACTGAGTCTATGTTTCTTAGTTTATCATCAAGCATAATCCACTCCAACACAGAAGATGGTAAAAATGATTTTGTATGATCCAGTGCGATATGTGGATCGATCGTAACTAGAATTTGGTCTCGGCAAAGAAATCATCGTTTGGGAGTGAGATTTTCGACTAGCGCTGGCTAATTACTCTTTTCCCATAAATAATTTGATATAATGTTTTATAACTGTCTATGGCAGTTAATAATAATAAATAATGTGTTGTGTAGTTTCAACAAAATGTGAAATTTAATGATTCGTTATGTAGCATGTATACTGCTTTGAGACAAGGTTCCTATAGTAAATAAAAAAAGCTTAAAAGAAACCCAATCCTCGGATCATTTTCAACACTTACTTAAGTGTCTCCTTTTGTATGATTAAAATAGTCCGAATGCAACATCAAAGTAAGTAAATCATAAAACTAGAACGTCAATGTGCTGTTAAAATGAAATGGTTTATGAAGGAGCGGTCATACTTCATCTCATATTACGCATGTTTAGTTCTTCATATGATGTGTGATGCTCTTTATGATTTTATTTTGATATTTAGTTTGAATTATATTTGTATTTGGTAAATACTCAATATTCAATTAAAATCAATGATTCATTCAGTTGATACTCGTATTGTTTTTTTCCAGTTTATATCATAGGTGTGGAATCGTACAGTATATGTAGGTGTTGAAAAGTGAGAAAGGGATGACTGATTGTGCCATTGAGAAGAGATGATGAGTAGAATGACACTTCAATGTAGTATGATGTAAGGAAACAATGCGTAATAGTACTTATCTCGATGTGGTAATCACGTATTGGATGTTTGACTTTTACATCTCCCTCCTTAAGCTAATTCAATCTATTACAGAGAAAGAGATTATCTTTACGATCTAAACGGAGGCAGCTTGAATGAATACTCTCACCCCCTTCAGTCAAGGGCTCTCTAGTCAAGACTCGCATATCTGTACACAATAACCAACATGTTTCAATAAGTCTAGACATGAATGAACATGAGGGCCGGTTGTAATGAGAGGTGAATGTAGGCGAGTCTATTGTGTGATGTGGGTGTCATTTACCATCGTCGGGGTCCCTCTATTAGGCTTTAACCGAGCCGAGAATTACAGCCTGTCACCCCCTGCATTGCTCTAGGTATGTGTGTGTGTGAGGGGGGGGGGGGGGGGGGGGGGGGGGAAATGAACTCTCCCAAGTTTAACTAGGAAGATTTGATGGTCCTATCAAATTGTCATTGAACATCTCTCACATCCAATGTAAGTTACCATCATGTTGTAGATGATAAAGATAATCTCTTTAGCTTGCATAGTTTGAATTAGTTTAAATGATATGACTTACTCAATTTCTTATTATCGTGATTAAACGTTTACACCATATAATTTGGAGGGTAAACAACAGTACGGATGACTAATATGTCAAATACTTTCGCATATGTTGAATTTAAATTGAATAAAATAGTCAATGAATAAACAGTTGTTATATCTGGAGTAGTCCATTTGTTGGGTAAAAAGGTATTCCTATGAGAAATTACCGTATGAAGTTTTTGTTTCGTTTTGTTGACCTCTGTTTTCAATATTTCGAATTTTTGGAAATTACCATGTTAATGCTTATCAGTTCGGTATAGTGACATTTAACAGTTTTTTGTCGTGAATTTTTATCGAAATCAGGACAATGACGCGCGCAGATAACTCAAACGAAATTTTGGAAACTTATTACAAAAGACACAAAAACAAATATGGTTGGGGAAAATTAAGTGGGTCTCAAAACTAATATCCGTGTAAACGGGACGCTGAATTTCGACTTTTTAACATTTATTTGACTTTTTTCTAATATCAATGAAAACAAGTAAATATGTAAGTCACATTAAATATAAGAATTAAGCGCAATGGTCTATCATGCTTTATCACTTACGCCCTGCACGTCTAGTAAGATCAAGTGATATTAAATTAGTCAATATGAAAATCGTTACATTAACACATTAAAGATTGACATTATGAATAACATGGACGTCGTGATCAAAGTAGCGCGAGGTACAAAGTCTGCATTCCTCTTGAAACTAAGTACAGTATAACATAAGTGGGCGTAACTTCTCGGTATGGATGTATGACGTATGATAGTCCATGTATACTAACTCGTTGAATAATTTAAGTATATCTGGACTTTATTCCTTTGATGTAATGAATAATTTTGAAGTTCGGCAGATAGATCTGAAATTTAAATTTCACAGTAACATGTTATAGGAAATAAAGAACTGTCTTCTAACTAAGACGAATTTCCTATCTTAAACGGATGTTCAATTACTTTAATAATCATATCCTTATTAATTAATATACGAATAGTAGGAATCTAATGCTCATCTAAACTATTTATCACTCATTGCTCCAATCCAAAGGTGCAAGGTGCCCCCTCACAAACGTTAGAGAGTGCAGCAGCTAGAGAGGAGGAGTCGAAAGTGTTGAAATGTTTACAGAACGGAAGGTGCCCTACCCGACGCCTATCAAAGGGAGGTCGGACGACGGGCTATGCCATATGCCCATTTGACCTTTTATAGGCCCGATGAGCTTAAATGATTACCATTTTAATTATTTGATCAATAAGTCAAACGATCTGTATATAAAGTTGAAATTACTATGGATATTAGTAACACAGATAATGTGTGTAGAACATATCTTGCTAGGGTACGTGCCGTTATTTTTGGTCAAAACTTTTATATTGTCACTATTATTCAACATGTATATAAAATATTAAATTTCAGGAAAAGACACTTGAAAGTGATTCATATATTGAGTTAAACATTTTGTTAGGTTTTTTGTTAACCAAAATATTTATCTGATGTTGTCATAAAACCATACTTTTCCAACCATTCATGAATGCAAAACAAAGAAGATACTGCTTTAAAGAGACGGTTCCACCGGCTTTCGATCAGGCCTCATGTTTATTTGTTTTTGAGATGGCGAGAACCGTCGTATTTTTGCTTATCTTTACAACCTTAAAGGATATAGTACATGTATTGATGGAATAACTGAAAATTATAAATAGTTCATGACAAGACAACTAAAAACGCATAATCGTGCTCTTGGAAGGGTGTCTACCCTATCATGGGTTAATGGCACATTATATTTATAACCTGCATCATTCCTTACTAAATCAGTTTAACTGTCAATCAAGTCATCTCCAAATTCGTTACCCTATTGAAAATTTACCTAAGTAATACAGTTTGCCTTAAAGATATTGATAAGGTATATCATAATCGGTTTATGATTACAATAGGATATTCAGGTGACGATCATGCATCGATATGTATTCAAGGTTCATGTTGAAATTGACACCGCTGTACAAGGTTTCGCAAACAGCTGCATGATATATAAAGGATGGTAACCCCGATAGCCATGTGTACTCGTGTTGCAATATCAAGCACGTCCAGTGGTACCGATGCCAGTAAACCTGTCTTGAACAGAGAGCCATCAATCGAGTTATATATACAGGTAAATTATATTTATTTTCAATCTTGGTAGTTTGATAAGAGTTCTATTGTGAGCATTTTGTGAGAATAACAATGAAAAATATGAATATGTAACCTATTCATCACAGCAGATGCATATCCATCTTCTATCAGAGGAAAATGCGAAGAGAACCAATGCAATTAACCACAGTCGCTCTCTTAGCAGGAACACCTGTCTTAATCTGAAAACTTCACCATTTTTATGTTCAGATTTTATCCTTATAATATGGTGTTTTAAGTTTTCCATGGCTATTTTTAAACATGTACTCTGTACGCTCTCTGTCTTCAGAAATCTTTGCTAAATCATATAGATATTCATTGTAATAACACCCGTAATTGCGATTGGACATGGGTTTCGAATCTCACAAGGGGCTTTCAAGAACTTTTACCAATTAAGTTGTTTCTTCAATTTGTAATTTCTAAATATAACAAATGCGAGGAGCCTATGCAAATCAACATAAATCACCATCTTCTTGGAAAACAACGTTTGTTAACATGGTCATATCATCATTTCATGTGATAATGTGACAAGGACTGCAACTCCAAAATTAACAGTTATCAATATGAACGTAGGACATAAGGACATAGTGATAAGTAATCAAGAACAGCGAAAGGAAACTTTAGAGGGCATTCTGACTTCTCAACGTCCAACACTGGTGTTTGTACAAGAACTTGAAGGGATTGGCTCAAATCATACACCCTTCAATGATGAAGTAAGAAACATTTATACTTTTTTTAGGGATGATCAAGTAATAGTGCCAAACGGTGGCAACAGGGGAAAAATTATTTCCAAAAAGCCTGGATTTTACTATGATCGTAACGTCTTAAATTGCGAATCACTAGATGAGTTGTCTGTCGAAAGATGCTTCAATCATGTCGTAACTACGTTTGGGGAAAACCTGCAAGACTACATGGTTAGTAACGTTTTCAATAGACTTTGTCTTTGCAAGATAACTAGTAAACAAACCCCAACCTTTGAACTGATATGTGCTTGTTGGCATGGAGTATACAAGGGCTCAATAAAAGACAGGGCGAAGGCATTACGTTTATTGCTGAGATTTTTGTTGATTCTTAAAGTTCAATATAGAAATTTGCCTCTGCTACTAGCAAGGGATTTTAATTTGACAGCGAAGCAGGTCGGTCGACTGATATCTCCCACTCTTGTTATTGATTCACCATACGACGAATCCTTTATGTTGTGGATTCGCAGTAATGACTTTGAAGACAAATTTGTACCATTGTATACGAAAGGGGTTGATTATACAGCATACGATCACGTTGTACTGAAAATGGAACTACCATTCACTGTAGAAGACACAGCGGTTTTAAGTGAAGAAACTAAGAATGAAATTAAAGAACCAAATGATGACACGGAACTAGCGCAACAGCAACCTAACGTCAAAGTTATCAACGTAGGACCCTCAGACATGAGTGATAAGATAATTTTCATAAAGGACATTCTGAGTTTTCAACGTCCAACAATGGTATTTTTACAAGAAACACATGGGATCGTCTCAGATCAAAAGGTTTTTATGGCGGGTTATAGCTTTTGGAGAGACCAAGGAATAGAGACAAACGGATTAGCAGAGGAAACTAATAGAGAGACAAATCATGGAAACTCCGAAACTCGAAGATTCGTGACAAAACCTGGGTTTATATATGACAATGCGGTTATTGATTGCCAGTCGTTTAATCATGGAAGGTCTTTCAAAACTATGGAATTTGTCAAAAAGACTTTTGGGGGAACCCTACAAAAAGACCTGGACGAAAAAATGTTTAATTGGATGAATATTTGCAAGATAACAAGCAGACATTCGCCAACTTTTGAACTACTGTACGTTGGTGGGCAACATGAAGCTAATGAACAAAACAACCCTCAGCAAATATTCAGTTTATTGTTTAGGTTTCTATTGATGATGAAAGTTGAATGTGGAAACTTGCCTCTGTTACTTGTAGGAGACTTTGATTTGACAGAGATCGGCCAGCTAACATCTCACAAGCTTGTGTCATTCTCACCAAGCGGTGAATCCGAAATTATGTGGATTCACAGTGATGACTTTGACCAGACATTCAAAGTGGTACACTTTCAAAATGTTAATCGTTTTGTATGGAAGATGGAACTTCAAGTGTCAACAACTTCAGAAGAGTTCAAAAGATTGTTGCCGTCTGAATCTGTTATTCATGAAAACAGTAGCCAAACTTTTGAAGATGTAGATTATAAACTGAAAATCTCGAGGATCCAGAGACGCTCGGACCCTGCAGTACAGATGATAACAGCAAGCTGGCACGGAAGTTATTCGTTTTCCGATCAAGACAAAGAACAATCATTTAGATGGTCGATGCGATTTCTGTTGGATGAAATAAATAGAAGAGACCCAACACTTCACATCATAGGTGTAGATACTTTGTGTTGGGCACTAAAAGCAGCGCCTAACAATGACAATCTTCACTTTTATGGAAACATTCTAGACACATGGATAATGAGCAACGATAAACAATCACTTTTGAATGTCAAACGCAAAGGCCAAACAGTAAATCAGTTTAAAAGATTGCTTCCGTTTTCGAGAACGTCTCTTACAGATGAAATTGTGGTTCGTTTAGATATTGTAAACTTGAAGCTTGAAAGTTCGCGTGATCATGACTACATCCTAGAAGGATATGCAATAAAGTTTGTAACAATGGAACCTTATTTATAAGACTTGAATTCATGGCAGGCCTCAAATCTGTGGCAGATTTCCAAATCTTTTGGCAGATTTTCAAATGCCTAGCAAATGACGTACTTACCAAGATCTGTGGCGGATTTCCGATTGATCTTGATTAGAAAGTCTCAGTTAGGCACAATAGGTGTATACTGTAATTAAATCAGCAAATCTAACATTGTTTAGTTTGGGATCACGTCAAGTTTAAATTCTTGTCTTTTCCGGGCAGAGAGCTTATGCATAAAATGTGATGCGAAAAATATTACTATCTAAAGGATATGTTTTTTTTAAATCCAGTAGCTTAGTTTGGTTTATGATTCATTCAGCTTTATGAAAAACTTTGTAAAGAAAGTCAAGAAAGTGTGACGGCTATGACATTAATTAAAAACTCTCAATCGCAGATTAATTTTTATAGCTTTAAATGGCCCTTGTTAGAGTCCGACAACTTGTACATTAGAATAGCACAGTTGGATTTCAGCGATGTAAAAGCAACTGCACATAACTTCGTCTTAGCTCGTTGATGGCTTTTGCCTGAAATAAAATGGTTTGTTTTTTTCTTGGAAGAAGAATTTTCATCTGTTGTCCGAAAACGCTTCAGCGCACAATTCATTTCAAGGACATTGCTTACTGTTTCGCTAGCAGGATGCGAAGACGAGGTCTGTAAAATATGATACAGATGACTAATCATATTACATTAGACAATAGAAGATGTAGGTATTGCACTATGCCGGACACTAGTAACTTTCAACTGCAATTATTTACCAAACCCTAATGTCTTTGCATATTTTTTCATACATAAGCTTAAAACTTCATTGTGAAATGATGAGCTCATTAAATCCTGAAATTGACCTTACAAGCAATATTATCTGCTAGTCAAATTATGTCTACATGTTTTTAGCATTCCAGTGCTTGTGTTCCTTATGTACAACATTGCTTATATCATTTATTTGTAAATGTGACTGAATACCAGAAATTCTAAAACATAATTGATCCCCAATATTTTTATCTTGCTCTCAATTCTTGTAGCTTATAAAATGTTAAATGAATTTTGCAAACGTAAAACAATCATATAATGATTTTCAAATTTGGAGGGAGTTAAGACCAAATATAATGTTCGGACCACTGGTACAGTAGGTTTCAGTAGTTTTGGACAAGTCGAAAAAGTGAAAAATTTAAGGACAACGAGCCTTGCAATAAGTTCGTCCGATCATTACTGGTGAGCTAAAATGAAACTTTATGGTTTTGTTCCGAGATGATTGGTCAGTTACTCTTTATGAATTATTTACGACTCGTATCATTATATATTGTAAAGGAATACAACGTTTCATTTGAGTGACCTCGGACAGAAATGGACCCCTCTAGGAACAACACCAACGTAGACCATATATTCTTAACTTAGAACAAGTCAATCTCATTAAATTGAAATCTAAATGCCCCATTACATTACGCTATTACCTGCTTAACGTCGTGCAGCATTATTAGATTTTATTTTAATGAGATTTAGAACAAGTACACCCAAACCGGACGAAATCAGCAGGTTTAAGGTATAGAGTGACACAATGTAATTCCGCAGAAAATTCAGATGCCTAGCCACGAAATCTTTTGAGAAAACAATTGAAAAACTTTTAAACGTCTATATCAATACAAGAAATACTTTTTACCAATATCGAGGCCGTGGCTTAAAAGACTACTAGAGTATGGCATTTTCGCACAGGATTTGGTGAATATTGTTTAAAGCTAGCCTTTTGTCCCTGATTTTATATTGTATAGCAAAAAATATTTTTTATTTAGTCTATATTGCAATTTTAATCTCTTTGTTAATTTTTAATTAAATTGTTATTATCATATTCAATTGTTTGTCGTATTTTAATTGGTTTGACTTGTGACATATTTCTTATTCTTAAAAAAATCAAACGTAACAAAATTCGGAGCTCGTCCAGGATGAATTCATTTGACACCTGATGCGGTCGGTGCGGAGGTGGTTTGACTTTCAGATATGCCCATCTTAAATTTTCTAATTTTGCATCGTAAAGAGATGATTTTCATCACAATACTAATCACCGTTGTCACAGTTGTCGCACTTTTGCAACTGAAGTACCTCATTCGAGATTGCAGCTGTATTTCGCGATCATTCAATAATGACTTTAATACTTGTTCAATCTTTATGAAAATGATCTATCTGACGAAAAATGTATTCCCCTTTGTGCAGAATGTTTCTGGTTGAAAAACTGATATTAAATTTTCCATCGATTTCGGAGATTTCAGAAAACCAGAAAACATAAATTAATGTATTAACTATATACTGCACCTATTTAATTTGTATTGTTCATGGATGTGACATAAGGTAATCGCCCATTGAGACATTCAGACCCGACTGTAAGGGAATTTTTGCAAACCAGGGAGTCGCTGCATACAGCAACTTACCACTAAGGTTATCCGAAGTGCCTTTTCGACATTGCAATAGGACTACCTAGATTATTTCAGGTAACTTCGCTTAGAGTTTTTTGGAAAGAGTTCCCTGCTCCTGCAACGAGCGGTATAACGCTAAATTTAGGAACAGTATTCTTTGCTTTGCTTTTTTAGTACAAGAGCACAATTCATACAGTCTGAAATGTTGCCATGTAGTTTAAGATGCAATATTGCTCCGGTAGGGGTAACTGCCGGGAGTCCGAGTATTAAGACAGAGGTTGTAGAGAAATTTATGATGGAGCCACCTCTGTTAAGAGAGAAGGACTGATTTTATGCCACCCATAAACTACAATGAATGGTCTATGCCAACCTAAGACAAGAATTGCGAAAAACAATGCAACAGAAACGCCGGGGAATGCTGTCACGTGGTGTTACGCTTTTGCATTCTGTTCATGCTCCAGATCACAGACTAGAGTTGCATAGTCCGCTTTACCAAACCTACAGCCTAGACATAGCCCCCACAGACTAATTCCTGTTCAGAAACCTTAAACCCGTCATACATGGAAGGCACTCCCGGGATGATGAAGACGTCAAGGCTGCCGTGGTTAGGGGGGGGGGGGGGGGGGGGGTTGGCTTCTACAAAAGGGTCATCAAAAACCCTAAAAGAGAAGTGGAATAAGTGTATTAAGATGAAATTTTACATTTGTCAAAGATATTAGTAAGTTTCCTTTTATTGCAATATATTTGTCAAGACGTCAAATGAGATGATATCCTCTGTAAACAAGATGAACGTTCCAAGGCGTCCAACGTATCACCATAGGATGCACATTCCAACCCTTTATCGATATATGAATGCTCCCTATAAATCGATGAAAACACAATAGTGTCTGTTTATTTATAGGAAGGATATTTATTGATCAATGTGTCACCAACAAATCTATTATCGGTACGGTTAGCTAACCGTTGCGTGACATTTCCAGGAAAAAAGGATCGATATAAGGTGGTTAAACCGATACCTGTGTAAACTTGTTTTGAGACGTCAACCACGTCGACATTTAGCTGTACCAGGACAAAAAGGAATGATCTGATCATAAAGCTTTAAAAACGAATTTCATACATAGAGGTAAGTTCATGTTTTTATGACAAAGGTAATATTAGATATCTTGACTTTCTGAACATCATTTCACTTATTTCAAATGTGCTTCGTTAGTGGATAATGATCGTTAGTCCACCATTTATAGCCACTTATTTGAATACGACAGGCGCAAAAGCCAGAGAAACAATGTTCAAATATTTTTGATTTATGAAGATGTTTTTCTATTCATGATATTTAACATTTTTACGGCGCTTAATTATAATAAATGAATTCAAAGAGTTATTGGCAAATGAATTAGATTTTCGGGCATTAATGAAGGAATAAAGAAGCTTTTGGTTCTCTGTTTTCGGTATGTTTATCATCCGAGTTCCACGTTAATAGTGGTAAACTGAAGTTTCATAAAAGTTGTCATCTATATTATTGATATTCCTCTGAACAAATAATACAGGTGTAGACATTAATCCTTTCATACACTGACTCAAATCCTTTGTATTTGTATTACTTACTTGTTAAAGAATGAACAAAATCGACATTCCTCTTGAATCTCAGTACAGTAAAAGTTATATGTGGGTGTTAAATCTCGGTAGAGAGGTATCACATGTGGTAGGTATACGAAGTGGCTGAAGAATTATGGTACATATATCTGGATCGTATACCTCCGATGTAATGTATAGTTCGTAAATATCGAAGTTCAGCAGATCGATCTGAAATTTCGATTAAACTGTAAGGAAAAAAGAACAATTTCTTTAGTTTTTAAAACGAATTGCCAAATTTCAAACGGACGTTAGATTAATTTTGTCACGGTGCTAGACTCCGTCAGTACGATAAAACAAAACGTTAACCAAGCCAATAATAGTAAGAGAGAAGCAATGAGTGAATAAAATGATTTGCAGTCTAAACAATACGATAACTAGGTACGATAACTGGCTACCTGTAGACAACTCAACAAGATCTAATAACTAATTATGGGAGTCAACTACCTGTGAATAACAAAAGACAAGCGTAGGTAGTCACTGTTGCATATCCCACAGAC
The DNA here is from genome assembly GCA_921293015.1 of Phorcus lineatus. Lineage (NCBI taxonomy): Eukaryota > Metazoa > Mollusca > Gastropoda > Trochida > Trochidae > Phorcus > Phorcus lineatus. The sequence continues at coordinate 2,581,951 of OV121081.1, read as the reverse complement.
GTTGAAACAACAAGATAAGCAAATGGCCGTCTTAATGATAAAGCATTACTCAGACAAATCATCACTGGCGTGGACTGGTCAGTAAAAAAGGAATGAACAACCGTTTTTACACCGTACACCGTACTGTAGGTAATCCCTAATAACTATTTGAGTAAATAAATAAATAAGGCCACTAGATATAGTAGAGTAAGTAAGTATAGTAGAACTTTTAAAAAATAATGGGACGGTAAAGTTAAAACTGCAAATCTTCAAAGGAAGTGATCACATACTCCAAAAAGGTACAGAGAAACAAAGGAATATTAACCAATCCAACTTCAATTGTCCCAGTCTGGTCCCCACGGGCCATCCAGTCAGTTCTGACGGACCAGAGCTAAAGGGACCTACACACCATCATTATGATTTGCGATATTATTGATTCAATAATATTGACAATTTTATATTTCCCTACATACCTGTCGTTATTATCGATCAATTGATCAATATTTAACTCTCATTTGCTCTGTTTCTCTCAATGAGTTAAGATGGATCAATTGATTGCTATTGCTTTGGCCGTTGGTTCTGAATTTCTTTTTTACGTCCACTGTTGTTGCCCTTGGATAACGTTCTCTATATTTTGCGAGGAGCTTGTAATAGACTTGTTCCTTTTCATTGCGGTTTCTGTACTCACCACTCTTGATTTTCCAGAATGCAGGCAACTCCCTTTACACGTCAATACATTCCTTGAGGAATTTTCCTTCCTCTTCTTTATTTTCTTTGGACATAATGCCAAGTGAAAATCTTCCTGCAAATGCAAATCTTTGTCAATAATATTGTGCTTCACTACAAACTAGTCAATATCATTGAGATACCTTCAATATTGCTCACTAACTATTGTCAATCTCCATAACTTATCACCTCTTTTGTTTTCAACCTAGAGTCCCAACTTTGCAAAGCAGGCTCCACGGGAGCTCAATTGGAATGTATTTACGACGAAACGAGTCCCATATTACACGTTCTAGTTTTGCTCTACGCAGATGACACAGTTCTGTTAAGTAATGACCCCATCTCCATGCAGCACTCCTTAGACGCATTTAGTGGATATTGTAAGTTTCGGAAATTGGAAGGTAATATTGCAAAAACCAAGGTTGTTGTATTTGGAGGTGGACCCGCTAATAAGTATAGAACACGTTTTTGTGTTAGATGGTCAAGAAATGCAATTCCAAGACTCTTAGACCTACCTTGGTATATCCCTCCATAGAAACATTAAAGGGGAACTGCAACCCTAGCCTTTCAGACCTAATTGACCAGCAGTTACGTAATTACCATAGCCGGGAAAGAGGTCACGTGACACGGACTTGGCGCTGGCCAAGCGAGTAACGGTCATTGTGTCAGGGGAATCCCCTTTATGACATGCGATCGTTGATTGGCTGATTCATTTTTGTTCTTCTGTTTATAAGCAACGTCATGTGACACGATGCCTGTTTTCATTTTATATTGATTTATTTTATTTATCTTATTTATATTTTTTTATATCCCCAACCCCCTCATTTTTCTATTGTAAATTCTTACCTATTTTTTACCATTTAGAACTTTACCTCCCCTTGCTATGTAACTTAATTCTAAATTTATCCCTCGCTTCCCCAATTTTATTAATAAGTAACATGGCCAGGTGGGCAAAATCACCTTCAGGTGGAAGCAAACGTTAAACCCCTAAACAAAAACAACAACAACACGATGCCTGCAGTCCAATATGGCTAGCTTTTCTACTATCACATGTCACTGTAAGAACACCTGCAGTCGGTCGACTAAAACAGCCATATATTGCCTTTTGCAGATAATTATTGAAAATAAGTAAATATCATAATTTTGGCATTTAGGTGATGAAAATGCAATTATTTCGACATGACTTGAACTTTTCGCAGGACACATGGTATATTGGTTACTAATTATGCGACATAAACAATTTCGAAACATACTCTGTGTCACTTTAAATTATGGATAAATATTTCAATTCTTGTATTTCAGTAAGGTGCCTTTCGCCCACATACAATCATATACAAATAAAACAGAATTAGAGAGGAAGTGAATTGACAATGTTTATTCAAGCTCGCCAACTGAAAATATGGGAGTAGAGCGAGATTACAGTAACTGTTTAGATCAGACTTTCCAAGTACTATATAACCTCCTTGAAGTGTTATAAACAACGTATGTAATCGACCTCTTACATAATATCCATATTATCATTTCCTGTTCCGAGGACAGCTGTGCTTTATTGCTCTATGCCTGGCTGGCTGCTTGATTAATTATATAACTTCATTGTTGATTTAAGCTTTACCGTTCATGCATTGTAAAATGTCTGAGAAACTACGTGGAATAAGATATATCTATAACGAAATGGAAATTAAATATGTTCAAGATAAATCCAACTCTATATTATATTTTTCACTATCTTTCAAATGTCAAAGGCTGTGTTCATTTATTGTGAATTGGCGAAAAAATCAAAACAGAGTAACTATTTGTCAATCCGGGATTTATCATTAGGACGAGATAATTTTTATTGTCATTTACTAAAGAGTATCTATCATTAATTATGGCTCAGATTGTTGGTATCCTTTTCTCTATAAGACTGGTAAATACATGTACGTTAACAATCACCGCCAGGTATGTATACATCATTTTTCAAGTTATTCTTATTCTTATTCATTCGTAATCAGAAATCCGACATCGCAACTATCGGGACGCCTGGCGTACGAGGTGAACCCCTTGTTGATGACTATGAAATAATGAAAATATTAAATCAATTTTCGATTGTTTTCATCATGAGATTATACCTTAAAATTTTTCAGATGAATAGTCAACTCAAATGCAATTTTTACCACAGTGTTATAAGACATACTAAACCGGACCTTACATAACATTTTAAAACACCCTATCATCAAGGTAACCATTTTAGTTAAACTATATACATGTTAACATTACACATTGTTTCTTAGCTTTTGAAGTCTCCCATTTTATTGTGTTTGTTTCAGCCTAATGTATTATGTAAAAGAGCGGAAACTTTTTAACCAGTGACCAGTATATCCTTCCTATATTCATTTTTTTATAACCATCAGTGACATTGTCAAATTATGGAAAACGTGTCTTAAATTTTTGAAAAATTATTGTATCATTGTCAAATGTCAACTTGGTGTTCAAATACACTTGTAAATGGTTGGATAATTATATGAGAATAGTATCAATATTAAAAGTGCATTGATTTTTACAGTTGTTTAATCAAGGTTCAATTTACTGCCAAATTTTAAAAAAAACCCTCAAACTCCTATATCTGTCATAGATAAGAAATTTCAAATAGTAAGTGAAATTTTTTTTATCATAGCAATTGAGTAATAGTGACGAAAATCCCAAATCTTTCCACACAAGTCAGAACCTAACTTTAAAAAATATCGAAAGAAATATTGCGAAGTTGGTAGTGTCCAAGCTTAAAAGTAAAATGTAAGCAATGTAAATGTATAATATTTCAATTTAAAATGATTTATAATGTTTATCTCGTATCTCATATGGCAGTTCAGTTGTAGAACGATTTGTTTACAACGACATTCTCAAACACGTATCCGGTTGGGTAATTCGCGCGTAAGGGTAACCGCGAGTAGGTAAGCTGCGCAGAAAAAACACCGCTGAGTAGAGAGCGCGCTGATTGAGATTTACGACTCTCGCGGGGCCTCGCTAATAAAACACTGGAAGTTAAAAATTAGAGTTGCAGTCCTCCTTTAAGCTAGGTTTTGCAATGAAACAGTTTACGCATAATGCATCTAAAGCAATGTTCTGTCTTCTGCGTAGAGTAAGAAATAGCAATCTACCCCTAGATACTCTCTACAAAGCATTTGATGTCATGATTGCACCTATATTATTGTTTGGTTGTGAACTTTGGGGCCATGAAAAAACCGAAGTCATTGAAAAACTCCATGCTTGACGTGTTCACAATTCTATATAACTATTCCCTTAAATGGGTCTCGTAGAAATGATATTGAGAGATCACTTTTATCAATTCTGGCGAAATTCTGTTCTCATTAGCTCTAAAGGAATGTATTACAATCTGATTAAAGATATAGACAATAACCAACTCGTGACGGGAATGACAGATTATCTTTCCCGAGTTATATTAATTTTGTAATTCTCGAGCCTTGGCGAGAGAATTACACAATTAATATAACGAGGGAAAGATAATCTGTCATTCCCGTCACGAGTTGGTTATTGTTTATATTACCTATATGTCTTTTAAAATGTCAAAACTCGAATATGATAGAAATAATCGTTCTTCTATATAGGATTAGGGTTGCGAATTTCCAAATTCATACGCGTGTGCTGTGGTTTTGCTTGACACTTACCTACGCACGGCTAAATTGTAATTTGTGAAAAAAGGTTTCAAAATAATAGCTAAATGTAGTTGTTGTGGAACGTTTAATCCCGTTTTCATAACCGTCAATCAAACTAATTATATTTAACAGTTTTGTGTAAATTTGAAGAGGACAGCGACGCCCTATGGTTATACTACAAGACGGCTGAACTTGTGACGTAACTGATGATACTGTGACGTCATAGCCGCTCGTGACTATGACGTCACTACGATAGAACGGAACCAGGCGCTTCTTAGCGACTGTTAGTTTAACGTGATGAAGAACTAATTCAATAATCGCTAATTTCTATGATTTTGTGCAATGGGGCAGGCTTATTTCGCGTTGTTTGTGGCGCCACATCTGAGAAATGACGACTGGCAACTATTTGGAAAAAATAAACATTGTTGAAATCCTGTCTTAGAGTAAACAAATTACCAGTCGGGACAAGTTTAAAGGATGAATGAAATAGTCCCGGCACTACGTTCCTTTTCATTGGTTCACAACAACCAATCAAATGCCAAGAAAATGTGTAACTCCCGTGTGACTTACAGGAAAAATATTACCCTGTGTCCATCTTCCCATATGGGTAATATACACCTTTCTTCGAGCGTTATCTCCTACTACAAAATCTTTACATATTCCAATTTTAGAATTAAGAACGAGTAATCATAACTTACCGGTAGAAACCGGCAGATGGAGTGGTCTACATCGTGAGGATAGAACATGTCCTCTGTGAGAATCTCCAGCCATAGCAGACGAAATACATTACGTATTCAAATGTAAAGCTTTTGAAACAAAACGACGTCTCTATATTAATGAATATTACTTAAAATGGCCGAATATGTACAAACCCAAAAGCCTTAAATGTACTGAAAGAATGTCAGATATTAAAAACCCGTCGAAATATCTACGTATTGTTTACGAAAAGCTCAAATGAATTGTGCTGCTGATATCACCACTCTTGTCTGTTTATGTTTATGTACTATATGTATATTTGTATTCTCTTGTTCCACCGTGGATGGTTTTCGATACATAAACATTTATTGATTGAGTGATTGACGATGATATTGCCAATCATATTGATAGTGACAGCTGTGACTGTGGCGGCAACTACAATGGGGAAACACCCAGACCACTCAACATACGCATCAAAGAACACAAAACATCCACAATCAAAGCAGACACTCAATCAGTTTCGGAACACATCACAAAATTTCCACAAAACAAAATCAATTGGGACAGTCAAAACACTCACAAACAACAAACATGATCCCACTCAACGCCGTTTAGCTGAGGCTATACAAATTGTTAGATTTAAGCCCTTTAAACAGGGATCAAGGCTATTTCATCTCAGCTTACAACCACCTAATCCGCCCATGATTAATCCACTTGACTTACTCTGGCTTAAGTCATGACCATTCTCTCCACACAATTTCACTTTTGATTACAGCAGCAATGAATGTCGAGTCAAATATGATTAAAAGTTTACAGAGAGACGATGTACGACGGTTTCGGAAGGACGACGAGCCATGCCATGCACACCTGGCCCTTTTCAGGCGCGATGAGCTAAAATAATCTCCATTAAAAAAATTAAGTATCAATATTTCAGATGATATTGAATTCCTATGGATTTAGCAACAACTGGTATATTTATTAAAATATGCTATGGTATGTGCCGGGTTTTGATATAAAATCATAGACCTTATACTTTATATCGTCAGTGTACTTTTAAACTGTATAAACGTTAATCTAAATGTACTCATTTTTTAGAAATCAAGCACGTCCAGTGTTACCTGTACGAGGAAAGAGGACCTGACTTGTTTACAGAGACATCAATCGAGTTTCATATATACAGGTAAATTAATGTCTGTATTTCTGTCTTAGACATGTTCAGTTGTTTTAGTTGTCTAGTAAATGATGCTTTCATTCAGTAAAAAACATTCTCGAACATGCTTATAAAAAGTAATAGGCATTCAGTAAGTAATTCTAGGTTTTTACCATTTTACAAAATAAAACTCATTACATGTCATGAACAGTTCAGAACAGTTAATATTTTCGATGAATATGTTCCTTCAATACAAAACGGTGAACATCAGAAAGTCATTTTACTGAGTTAGCAACAAAGACAGATGCACAAACGTTCTGGTGTGCATTTAATTAATTGCCAAAGCAGGAAGAAATTAAGCCGACATTCATACATAAAAGGTCAATCATAAATTCAGTATTTCATCTGAACTATTTTATTACACACAGAACATTCGATATTTTTGTTTAAATAATTTTCATCGTATTTTGCTATATAAACCATTTTAAATACTATCTTTAATAATGCCGAGTATCATGCACATACAAAATGGTTGTGTCAATAGTGTGTTTTGTGGTAAAGTGTGAAATATTTAAAAGTATGATTAGCAGTGGACACAGTTACTGATAACCACACTGATTTACTGATAACATTGCCAAATATGCATATGCGTAGGTTCCTCGTTATTCCTTCTCTTCATATGCCGTATAACATTATCATACCTCATGTAAGAATGCCGATCTCTGATTGGTCCACGTGACCCTAACAAATATCCATATTCACCGCCGCCGAGGGATGATAAATCCCGGTTTAGTCCCACAGTGGCCCATCCCATAGTGGGCCGGGTGTTTTCACACCCTCTTAACGAGCTGTCCCAGAGTGGGCCGCGGACATTTAAGCTAAACCATAGTGGCCCACATAAGTTTGATTGCCTTAATTAGCAGGTGTGATTACCTTGTTAAGAGGTGTCAAGTGATTAACCATTGACAAGACTACTTATGGAAAAAAAAGATGACAAAAAGTAAGAAAATTAGGCAGCATCATTTATTTACATGGCATCTTTTGTAATTTCTCAGATTATTTACATGAAAGCATGGATCTTCCTCCACAGAGCTTGTCCAAAGTGAAATAGGCATCCTCTAAGAGAAGTGTAAGACTGGATTTGATGCTCTCATAGAGTTGTAGATTGCTGGCAACGGCTTGAGGTGTGGCATCTGTAGCTGAAAGTATCTTTTTCCTTCTCATTCTCAATGTCTAACAGTTCTGGAACAGTTAACTACTACTCATCATTAACACCTTCTCTGATCTATTGCTCACCTGGTTAATCACCCTTAACACCTTCATTAGTATGTTTTCACAACTAACAACCTCTCCCAGAACGGGCCGGCCTATCACACCTCATTAATGAGCTCTCCCATAGTGGCCCGCCGGTCTGCTCATTACGTAATCCAGTCGTGGCCCACTATGGGATAACACCAGATTATAAGTTAAGACGAAATCCCAATATACGCTAGAACAACCACTGCAATAGCATTAAAGAGCAAATACCCGAGTTGTTGGAGTCACTTATATCAAACTTAATCAATGGTGTCATTTGATCGCTAAGTAACGCCTGTTACAAAAAAGACACATTCTAAAGCTTTTTTTTTACAGTGACAAAATGAAGGTAGAACGTCGTAATTATGATCTAAAACCGGATAGTGGCGCGCGTCAATTAGTCAAACGTTATTTTTGAGACTTATCTTAAACAAACAGGAGGGCAATTAGGAGTTGATAGTGTTTGTTAGGTTATATATATATTCGTATATATTTGACGTGATTTCTACACCTCTGTGCATTTATAAGGCTGCTTTTTAGATTTTCATGGAAAAACCAGTATGTGTCTTATATACGTCTTTTGGACATGAAAAGTTAAGATGTTTTGATTTTATATCTCCACTTATGACATTTAGGTTGGTATCAAAGGTAAATAATATGTTATGAAAATCACGGAGTGACTCTTTAAAGTGTTCACGTTTCATAGTAGTTTCCGATTTAAGCTAGATAAACACTGACCCTTGCTTCAGAATCTTAGTTCCATTTATCTACCAACATTAACGAGAATCATCCGAGTACTAGCTATAGAAAGGTCATGTTTCATAAGTAGTATGAAACTATCTCGTTGAACACTAACACTCGTTCGCGGAAAGGCTAAGTGTATACTTTAACCATATTTACTTCATCGTTAAATATCTTGAAAAACAAGTCAGTGGATTTTGATAATGCCTCCAAGTCACAGAATAAAAATTGTGCGACGCTGAATTCAGAAGTGAAACGGCTCGTGAGGCCCTATAAGGCAAAACTATTATCATATATGGATTTGGATATGTTAGAATCTGATGATGATGATGATGATGATGATGATACTGATGATGATGATACTAATAATGATGATAATGACGATGATGACGACGATGAAGAAGCGGGATACTCGACACCTACTCACTAACAATGAAGCCACCAAAACAAAAAAGAAACACTACCCCCTGGACGCCATCATTCTCTCATCAATCAATGTTCCAAACCCTATTGTCCATTTATTTAGCTATTTAGCTCATGATTGGTTTGCTCATTCGTTCGTTTGTTCGTGTTGAATAAAATTTGAAAAAAACAAGGTGTCCTGTTGTTTATTGTTTAAAGCTAATACAAACATTGAGCAAGCCTTTCTCTTGAGTGATTGAAGTGGCCCTGAAAAGGGCCTTTTTTTTTTAGCGAAAATAACATTTAGCTAAAACAGGTACATTGAGGTGTCTCTGCCATGATGACCCGTTTTCTCACGGGACATTGCCCCCCGTGTGTCAAGCGCCGATGATAACTGTCTTTCAGTTTCGTCTTGCAATAAACGCAAGTATATGCCCCATCATAAGGATCTGCCCCCTCTGCATACACAGGCACATAGCCATAACACCTCTTGCAAAGCCAAGGAGCAATCTCTTTTTTCGCATCCATCTTGATTCAATGATAAGAATGATGATACTGATCCAAAGTAAAAGACACTGATACTTATAGGGAACCACAGGGCCCAAAAGGGAATCGAAAACACACATTGAGCACTAAGTTACAACCCTTCCAAAAAGGGGATCGAAATTGAACCAATCAGCATCCAAATCGACCAAGTCGACCAATCGTCATTCAAAGCCATCAATTTTGAATCAATCTGCATCTCGCTTTCTTGACCAATCAGGTCGTAGCATCCCCAAAAATAGACCAATCATAACACAGAGTGCTTCATCACAAAAGTGTGATTTGGATCCCCTTGGGCACGCGCCCCCAGCCTATAAATCTCTACGAGAAAGCGCTCGTTAAACTCTCAATCTAATTAAGTAAGTAAGTAAGGATCAACCTTTTTACATCCATGATATACTAAACGGAATTAAAAACTATTACTAAATATGTTAAAACCACATTAATATCGAATATACACAGTCACAACGGATATACAAATAATACCTTATACATGAATTAGTTTGATCTACAATAGTTAGATCTACAACGAAACGCGCACCTCGATACATTGTTATTATACTTGATTTAAAAAGTCTGTGGTACAGTCTAGGTTTATAACGATGCACGCTAATATTTCCGACATTTGCTAGATAGATTCGAATACTACCGACAGAGACGCAAAGTGTCGTTATTATTCCCGACATTAGCTAGATAAAACTAAAGATACGGGCAGAAAGACCGAGTTATGTAATTAGTCTAATCAATAGGTAAATCAGTCTTAATCAAAGCTTTCGAAAGGCTAAAGTGTCTTTGTGTCAATCAATCTCAAATATCTATGCTTATGCAATGCTTTCATCTTAGCAAACCGTTTTGTTTTTTCTCAAAATCACGGCAGCCCCCCCCCCCCCCCCCCCTCGATCACAGACCGCGTAACGATGTAGAATCTCATTCGGGGTTCCGACGCAGAGCGACTTATCGATTTTTTTATTCACTACGCTGAGACCGTCTTACGGGTATAGGGACCAGTCGCGACTGTGTATTGTCTCGCGTACTCGCGTCGTATTTTTAGCCCCATTCATTTACAGCGTTTACAATGCGTAGCTAGCGAATGGCACAGATCGATTGCATGTTCTCGATTCTGTAGTGTGGGGAGACGCGCTCAACCGATATGCCACGTCCCTCGTGTCCCTACTGACGGTTATTCATTTGCTGTGCCATAATTCCTGGTACCATTTGAAGAATAATTATGCAAATTGAATGAGATGATTTGAAATACACATATTTGTAATATATATGTAATGTAGCCACGTAATGGAATCCTACTTTTCATATATCAATGATCAGAGGTTAAATTTGAACACTCGGCCTGTAACACACACATATATATATATATATATATAATGGACTATCCCCACACCCCCTCCCCCTTCGGTGTCGCCTCGTGGGGACGCGCTCCACCGATATGCCACACACCTGCGTCTCGGAAGTGATGACTCATTTCCCGCTATAAATCTTCTGTCTATACATCCGCCGATTTTGAATGGCACAAATCGATCGCATAATCTCGATTCTGTCACGTGGGGACGCTCAACGCGATGACGTCATTTCCCGCCATAGACAGGTACATTCATCACCTCTAGGTTTTCAAAGTAAATACATGATTTCTAATCATGATTATGTAGCTATATCTATACACCAGAAGGATATTCGTTACTGATGGATATTTAAAACTTTTGATGTGATGAAGACCTAATCTTTTTATGATATTAAAGGGGGGACTAATATGTCTCCTGTAAAACATTATTGGGCTTCGTTGATGAGACCATTGCGTTTGTTTTTAGGACTATACATATGAACATATATAGATAGATGGTTTAAACAATATTTATTTCAGAAAAAAAGAAAGGGATTGGTAAACAGGGTAGCAGCCTATCTGAATATCTCTGCCATACATACATACATACATACATATATATATATTTGATTTAAACATATTTTATTCCATAAAATTGAATTGGGATTGGTGAACAAGCCGAACGGCTTATTTCAACACCGCTCCCATACAACATGTGATACAAAATGAAAGAAAATGCGACATCATCGATGTTGATCATTATGTAAACGATATAAATATACACTCATCAATTACAAGATTACATTATAGCTTAAGTAGACAGTAATGGTTTGGTGTGTCTAGCAACCCATTTGTATACATATAAATCTATCAAGGGAGTCAAAACCGGTTGTTGTTTTTTTTGGGTGTCAGATTTGAATCGTTGAGTTTTGGTGATAAAATCGTGAACTGAATCAATTATTTTCTGATTTTCAAAGTGGCTAAGTTCTTTGTTCCCGTTCAGAATTGTATCCAGGGTATGACCATTGTTATTAAAGTACATATTTTGTCTTAGGTTGTTATACTTACCGCAAGTGAAAAAGTAATGTAGGGGTTTTTCTGTCTGCTATCCACAAGAGCAGCATGGACTGTCCAATATGTGTCTGTTATATTTATCCGAGTTTAGATTACTACAACCGCCGGAGTCTGAGTTGACAGTGAATAATTTGACAAAATCGGGTGCCGTAGTCAAGGTTGAAATGACTTATATTTTACTTTTAGTGATTTGAATTCTGAATATCTACACGACTCTTTGGAACGAGGTAAAGCATTCCATAAATTTATTGTATCTGGTAAAAACGATTTGGCGTAATTAGCAGTTCGACTGTAAATTCCCTGTATTTCAGAGACTATACACATTTATACACCATATCTTAATTCATCATAATTGAAGTTAGCAGACTTTATGATAAATACTTACAGATTAAACAGAAAAACGTTTAGTAAGGGAAAAATATAAATGAACAGATTTAACAATCTTTTCATTGATTTCGTCAGAATAGGAATAATTTCCAAATAAAACAGTTTGAATATCATAACCATTAACGTAATAGAAACACTCTGATCGAAAACGAGCAAAATTTGAACAAATAAAGAGAAAGTGAATGGCATCTTCATAATGGTGACCGCAAGGTCAGCTTGACGTATTTTGTAAAAAATTTATCAAATTTATGTCCGTTTAGATCGCTTCAGCCAAGTCTTAGTTTACAGTGAATAATTTGGTTGTATCTCCTTCCAAAGTTTCTTATAATATGATGTACATTACATGCTACATTTCGATCAAGGTGTTTTTTTAAATAACCCTACCGAGTCTATGTTTCTTAGTTTATCATCAAGCATATTCCACTCCAACACAGAAGATGGTAAAAATGATTTTGTATATGATTCAGTGCGATATATAGATAGATCGTAACTAGAACTTAGTCTCGGCAAAGAAATCATCGTTTGGGAGTGAGATTTTCGACCAGCGCTGGCTTATTACTCTTTTCCAATAAATAATTTGATATAATGTTTTATAACTGTCTATGGCATCCTTGCAGATACTTATTACCTTAATGATAATTTGATAAAAACATTCACTAAAAAATATAACTAAAGATAATATCATATCAATGCAATTGTTTTCCTTAAAAAACTTTATATATTTTGTGAATGAAACATATCGACTTGCAGTGAAAATGCAAATAAATAATGTGTCGTGTAGTTTCAACAAAATGTGAAATTTAATGATTCGTTATGTAGCATGTATACTGCTTTGAGACAAGGTTCCTGTAGTAAATAAAAAAAGCTTAAAAGAAACCCAATCCTCGGATCATTTTCAACACTTACTTAAGTGTCTCCTTTTGTATGATTAAAATAGTCCGAATGCAACATCAAAGTAAGTAAATCATAAAACTAGAACGTCAATGTGCTGTTAAAATGAAATGGTTTATGAAGGAGCGGTCATACTTCATCTCATATTACGCATGTTAAGAGCAACTTCATATGATGTGTGATGCTCTTTGTGATTTTATTTTGATATTTAGTTTGAATTATATTTGTATTTGGTAAATACTCAATATTCTAATTAAAATCAATGATTCATTCAGTTGATACTCGTATTGTTTTTCCCCAGTTTATATCATAGGTGGAATCGTACAGTATATGTAGGTGTTGAAAAGTGAGAAAGGGATGACTGATTGTGCCATTGAGAAGAGATGATGAGTAGAATGACACTTCAATGTAGTATGATGTAAGGAAACAATGCGTAATAGTACTTATCTCGATGTGGTAATCACGCATTGGATGTTTGACTTTTACATCTCCCTCCTTAAGCTAATTCAATCTATTACAGAGAAAGAGATTATCTTTACGATCTAAACGGAGGCAACTTGAATGAATACTCTCACCCCCTTCAGTCAAGGGCTCTCTAGTCGGGGTAGTACCGTGAGTCCGACCTTTGGGTCGAGGTAGAAATCCTTTGAAGTACAATGTTGTCACAAAATTTTTGTTTCAAGGAATTAAGGCTATGGTTTTACACAAAATGTGGAATGGATGAAATGTGTTCACTCAGGAAACGAATAAGAAATAAGCAGTGATTTCACTCAGGAAACACTCACTCATTAGTTTAGATTAATTCAATTAATTACAATAATATACACACTATAATATCGTATCAATATTTCCTTAACTTAAGTAATGGCGAATGCACAGTTAGACTATGAGTTTTTGCCAACCCACCGTGGAGGGAGATATCTTTGCGTTAATGGATATATGTTCATAGTAAATAAGAGGAAAAGAGAAGAATGGATCTCATGGAAATGCGTAAAGAAAGACTACAGATCAACTGTCTCAACAACAAACGACATCATCACTGAAATGCCAGGAGACCATAATCATCAGTCTGTATATAACGAGGCATAAATTAAATTTTCTTATCAGCAACAAGTAATGATTATTTTAGTAAATATAATATAACGAGTGAAGAAAAAGCATGTCGACTTGGAGAGACGGCTGGACACTTAAAAATATGGACTTGAAAATGGTACCATGTCATTGATGCAGTACGTTGACAGTGCATCATATTCTGTTAAATAGCTATGAATGTTGAGAAAATAAAACTGTGTTTTATTACTTGTTGTATATTTCGCTACTGTATAGTTTTGTTTCACTATTTGTATTAGTGCTTTATCGCCTGAGTGCTATTTTGAATGAATTCATGTAATTTACTTTTCAATAAAAATATATTCGAATCCTTGATCTCTTCTTTACTGTTGAACTATTTAATGTTAACCACGCTCTTGTAAAAACATTACCAGATCTTTGTAAGGAACTATTCGACCATAACGACGCACCCCTGGAGACCGACCTCTGTGTTGTTACACACATCTTGAGGTCGGACTCATGGGACCTAACCCTCTAGTCTAGACTCGCATAGCTGTACACAATAACCAACATGTTTAAATAAGTCTAGACATGAATGAACATGAGGGCCGGTTGAAGTGAGAGGTGAATGTAGGCGAGTCAATTGTGTGATGTGGGTGTCATTTACCATCGTCGGGGTCCCTCTATTATAAGTTATAACATTCCGTCGAGGGTGACATAGGGATATATTATTCCCGCGAAAGGTTTTATGCAACTCGCGTTCAGCTCGTTGCATAAAACCTTTCGCGGGAATATCAATCTTTATTCAATCTTTATTCTGGTACTTAAGAGGCCATAGGCCTATAGTACATGAAATACATTGCATACATTCAAGTAACAACATGCGTTCTATGTACAAATGCATAATATATATACATGGACAGATTTTTTAGTTCTCGAGTGTTCGTGCTGTTTAATAATTCCTTAAATTTACATTTATTAGGATTGACATGATATTTGTTTTTTATATATTCGTTTCGAATATTAAAGTAACTTGGACAAACAAGTAGGAAATGGTACTCATCTTCAATAGCATTCAAATTACATAGTTTGCAAATTCTATTTTCTATTCTATTCTATTATGTCCATTTTTATCATATAAAATCATCAATTTATAGCATTTCTTAGGTAATCGATATGATGGCATATGTAACAGTTTTATCCAATACCGAATTACTTTACAATAGGAGTAGATGTATAAAGGAGTTACATGCATACATATGTACCATTTCTAGATTTGCAAATGTATTTAGTCCCCAAATTTCTGCCCCATATAGAAGAATATATCTTTACGTCAAATATTTTAAAAAAGGAGTTCATGCTGAGGTCACCTACAACAGTTAATTGTCTAAGGATCACTAATAATACTTTCTTTGCCTGAACTGCTGCATAATTCGCATGCACAGACCATGATAACTGGTTACTAAAATATACTCCGAGATATTTATAACAATTTGTTGTTTCAAGTTCACACTCTTTATAATACCAATTTTCTTTTTTTTGAGAGCTTCCCCCCCATTTTTGAATACTAATACCTTTGTTTTATCCAGATTTAGTTTCAGCTTAGACTTATCACAAAACATTTCTAGTTCATAAATTTGCTTTTGAAGACCTATAATAGTGCTTGATATAAGAACGATATCATCTGCAAAAAGTAGAAGAAATAGTTTAAATACATCGGGGTGTAATTGTACTCCATACTGGCAATTATTCTCAATCTGTGTAGCCAATTCATTTAAATGGACTCAGTACACACCCTTGTCTCACTCCCACCTGTATTTAAAAAATGTCTGAAAATATATTATTATTTCGGACGCAAGCCTTGGCATTTTCATATATGCTCTGTAGTAGTTTATTCATTTTTGGGGTTACACCACCTAAATTCATAAGGTGCCATAGTTTGTTTCTTTGGACAGAGTCAAAAGCTTTTGAAAAATCGACAAATAGAGCATAAAATGTTCAAGGAAATAATATATCCCTATGTTACCCGGGACGGAATGTTATAACGAATTTATCCTACCGAATGTCTTAATGTATTATTCAAAACTTGCTCTCTATTAGTAAAAAGACAAACAGAAATGAACAACACCTATGACCTGATCACGTGACTGATTGATTGACGTGGAAGCACGCTTTACTCATGTAGCGGGGTATAGTTACCTATAGGCTGTTAATTACCGCATGTATAAGCAAACATCTAAAATATTACACGAGAACACGTTGGCTCTATGTACAATTTAATATCCCCAGTTCATTCAGATCAGTTAGAGCTGGGTTGGGGTAATCTCTTGGGTTAGTATTAAAGCAAAAACATAATACATGAAACTCACTGTTGACTGGCTCTCTTTTTAAGGCATTCACGTATTTGATCAGTAAGCTCAGAATAGCCGTCATGATATAGATATTAATCCTCACGACTGTATTCGTAGACACATCATGTTGTAGATGATAAAGATAATCTCTTTAGCTTGCATAGTTTGAATTAGTTTAAATGATATGACTTATTCAATTTCTCCCAACTCTTCAAAATTGGGAAATTTCTTATTATTGTGATTAAACGTTTACACCTTATAATTTGGAGGGTAAACCACAATACGGATGACTAAACACTCAGTCGGGTGAAATATGATAGTGGTGCTTGACTAATTACTTTCCCGTAGCGGTTTGTTTGGTTTGTTTGACTTTGTCGTGGTGTGTAAACTTGAGGCGTTCGACCGTGACAGTGGGCAAACAGGTGTTGTGATCAATTAGCCAGGAAAGCCCATAGTACTTTATAGACGCAAAACGGGGAAAATATAGGAAAGCCGTCTTAAAGGTACTATTTACTACTACTATTGTGCAAGAGTCAAGTATCCGTCGATTCATTGTTTACATAAGAACTGATCACAAAAAAATGCTATTAAAGTGACACAGAGTATGTTTCAAGAATATTGTATTAGGCTTAAATGGAGCAAAAATACCATATAACATGAGTTGAGTTGAAATCGCGTGTCTAAAGTTTCATCTTTATCTCTTAAATGCAAATTTTTTTGACATTTTTATGTCTTTGATTGCAACTTAAAAACGAACATAAAAATGTAAAGAAGTCGAAATTCAGCGTCCCAATAATATGTGTACTACTAAGCAATGTCAACCTATATTTATCGTGTCTGCTACAAAGTTTCAGAAATTACGTTTGAGTCATTTGCATGCGCTTTTGTCCGGTTTTCGATCGACTTTTTTCTAGTCTAGTGTCACTATGCTAATCGATTTACATTGAGATGTTCAGAAACATTCACTTATTGTCGATGAAATAACACCATTTATGAAGTTTGCCATATTTGACCCCAACAGCAATCAGAGTGTTTTTGGAAATGTTGAAACTTGTGTTGACATTTCTTAGTATACTCTTCAACTTTTGCTAACGACAATATGACCTTTCTTATTAAAAACAGGTTACTTTCAATGTACATATGAAACATTGAATTGGCATGTGAACGAACACGCAGAGTCATCTGTGGTGTCTGAATCAGTCATGCAAACCAAGGAATGCACGTTGATCAGGAACTTTCACGCAAGTGTTCTCATTGCATTCTGTATGGTAAGTCCTATTGCTACGTGTCCTTAGAAGTTTGCAACATACCTGAACTTTCATTTAGCCTAATAAAGGTAAATCCACGACGTCGTTGGAAATATTTTACCACTAAAGAATTGTCAATAGGAATTGATGCAAAAAGTGGCGATGAACATAAAGTTGGTGAAGAACTCGGTGTAAGCCACAGTGTCATCAACAGGACTTGGAATTGTTTCAAGACTTATATGAGTCAATTTAAAAAAAAGTGTAAATTTCATGTCCGGGGTTGTAATAAAAACATTTGAATAATTATACTTGATTTTTTTCTTTTAATTGATTAAACCCATTGTCTTCTACCACCAACACGCCACTTATCAACAATATTTCTGTTAATTATAAATTTTAAAGCAGTTTAAAGAGTAAAAATCAAGCAATAGTGACTGCTCCACAGTCAGGATCAAAATTTTTGATGATGAAATGAGGGATAAATAAATTGACCATCTATACTTTTTAATGCTCTGAGATAAGAAAAAAGACGAACTAATGTAAAATAATATCACCAATTTAAAATAAATTAAAAAATTTCCAATATTTTGGATATTTAAGGATTCAGCAATTTTGCTGAATCCTTATTGTTATTGGCGTGTTTTATTTTTTTTTTTTTTTTTTTTTTTTTTTTTTTCCACCGATTTTGTGGACCCGATTTAGCCCAAACCGCTAAAGCTACAACAGCCAAACTTGGCAGTCCGGTAGAACTTCATGAGAAGGGGTTCTAATAAGCTTTTGGGCTTAATCGGATTCAGCGTTAAAGGCACAGTACCACTCAAATTTTCAAAAATTAACATGTGATTTTTTTTCAAAATGCACTTAGAGACCTGAGACTTTTTTTAAACGATAGGCAATTACATTTGGAGCAAAAAAGTAAACCATGGCGACTTCGTAGCATACATACTTACGCCGCCATATTACTTTTTTTGACTTTTTGAAATTTTCGGACCCCACGCACCTTTGAGAATCTTCTCCTCCGAAGATACTAGCATCTCAGAGCTGAAAGTTACATATGTTGTAGCTGAAGTACTGAGGAGAAAAGGATACTCTAAACTGTTGCTCAAACTTTAATACTTTTTACTACGCAACCCTTCGAAGTCGGGCGACTTAGCACATGTGAGCATGTTCAAGGGGCGATAACTCAAAAAGTTAGACTCACAACTGCACTATTTTCTCAGGAATGTGAAACCATTATGGGCACTTTACAAAGCAAAAAAAACATTGGTCGCGAACAGTCATTTTCGTTCACAATACTCGATCAAAGTTGGTAAAAAGTACCTTTTTAAAAATTAACATGGGCTAAATTTTCAAAATGCACTTAGAGACCTGAAACTTGTTTTGAATGAAGCGTACTAACAGTATCAACAAAAAAGTCAATCATGACGATTTCATAAGTATTATACTTTTTGCACAATTTTAACTTATTTGTTCCAGAAATAGGTTTTAATATTCCGCGATTCTTGTGGACACGATTCAGCCCAAACCGCTCAAGCTATTACAGCCAAACTTGCCAGTCTGATAGAACTTTATGAGACGACGCCACAATAAGCTTTTGGGCTTCATCGGATTAAGCGTTAAAGGCACAGTACGATCCAAAGTTCGAAAAATTAACATTGGATTTTTTTTTAAAATGCACTTAGAGACTTGCAACTTGTTTTAAACGACAGGCAATTACATTTCAAGCAAAAAAGTAAATCATGGCAAATTCGTAGCATGAATAGTTTGGCCGCCATATTGCTTTTAGTGATTTTTGAGATGCATCTTAAAAAATCTTCTTCTCTGAAGATACTTGCATCTAAGAGCTGAAACTCTCCAATAATGTAGCTGAGACATTGGGAATTTCAGGGTGATTCAGATTTTGATGTCAGTCAAATATTTTTTGCTCACCACTTCTTTGCAATAACCGGAGTATGCTTTGGAGATAAGGTCAGATGAAACTTGCTGCTGTAGATTAGTGCATGCTCCAATCTTCATGAAAATTTCAGTGAAGCTGGCTAACATCACTATGTTTGTACAGAATGTGCTTTTTATGCGCTGAATCCTTTTGTCGTCGCTTGCGACTATATTTTCTTCTTACTTTTGACTGTCCCAAGGGTCTGTGTCAGTTGTGTTACCCTAATGAATTGTATGGGGAAATATTTGCTCCCTTATTTTCAACAAAATTACTTTTTGACATTTGTTTACATTGCTTCCACTTTTTTATCCTTAATCAAAGTATTATCAAGTTGTTTTGTTCCTATCTTGTAAAAATATCCAGTTTATCTATTCATCTGTGTTTAAACTCACAATAAACATGAATTCTCATCATGCATGGATTTCTTGACATTTGGTAACAGATTTGACATAACTGGTAACAGTTCTGACATTGCAATGCTAATTACTGTAATTACAGCTGAATTCATCATGAAATATCTTCCTCTTTTTGTATCTTCCTTAGAATTCTGAGAATTTTGTTTTAATATACATTTAAAGTAAGCTTTTGAATAACAATGGAGATATTTTATTTTGAAAACACATTTGACATAATGAAGTAACAGTTTTGACATAATAATAATTTTATCAACTTTTTTAATCTATTTATGTCATTTTCATATATTTTACTGCTGACAGGACTCCTTAGTTTCAAATGTTGTCATTGTGCATAGATTTTCTGAAACGTGGCAAAAGGTTGGGCATTTCAATGCTTATTTTACAAATGAAGGTGTATTTCAATTTTTATCTAGTTTGTTTGACTCAAATTTCCCCTTTAATTTCTTCTAAGTATTTGACATGTCCTAAGATTTATGATGAAAATCTATTTCTGACTTCAACCCTTTTGACAGATTTGACTTTTTGTTTTGTTCAGATGTAGAACAGGAACTGACTTCAAATGAGAGCTTGGTCAATAGTAATATGAGAGCAAACTTTTAAAGGGATGTTCTGAACACCTTCAATTTAAGCTTTTTGGAGCTCAACAATCCATATGAAACCCGAGGGTGAAATGGATGACTATGATGTAGATTGTGACAGTCTTGATATCTTTTCGCAGAAGTATATTCGTGATTCATCAATCTTCCAAATAAACGTTGGTCATCTTCAGCTCCTGATGATACTCACCTGTCACCTGATATGATAACTATTTCTTCAGCTCCTGATGATACTCACTTGTTACCTGATATGACAACTGCTTCTTCAGCTCCTGATGATACTCACCTGTCACCTGATATGATAACTATTTCTTCAGCTCCTGATGATACTCACCTGTCACCTGATATGATAACTATTTCTTCAGCTCCTGATGATACTCACCTGTCACCTGATATGATAACTATTTCTTCAGCTCCTGATGATACTCACCTGTCACCTGATATGATAACTATTTCTTCAGCTCCTGATGATACTCACCTGTCACCTGATATGATAACTATTTCTTCAGCTCCTGATGATGCTCACTTGTTACCTGATATGACAACCGCCTCTTCAGCTCCTTATGATACTGAACACCTTATATTACAACTGTTTCTTCGGCTCCTGTTGCTACTCTCTTGTCAACTGATATGATAACCGCTTCTTAAGCTCCTGATGATACTCACCCTTCACATAATGTGACAGCTGCCTCTTTAGCTCCTGATAAACACTTCTAATTCAAATTTGATTCAAATTTTTGTCAGGATATCTGAGACCCCTTACATATGAAATAAAACATGCTCAAATAACTTACTATTTCAATGATTTTTCTGAAGTAACAAATCTGTTACGTGTTGAATTTGTTTGTGTTTGCTAGCTGCAAGTTCAAAAGTCTTTCTTGTTCTGAGATCAACACGTTTTGAAAAATAACATCCGTTTTTTTATGATAGCATTTCAAGTGTAAAGGTTTCTCTTTTAGAATGTTGCAAGTTTTTATGACAAATATAGTTTTTTCCGTCGTTATATTTGTTTTGGAAGCAATTAATCATTACTATTCAGACAAAGGTAACAGTTCTGACAAAAAGCTGATTTCAGATCTGTTACCAATCTAATATTTCAATTTTGATTGAAAAGAATCAACTGACATTCTTATTAGAGGTAACTTTCACTACCCATGGATGCATGCCATGATCAAGAAAATCACTACAGTGGTAATTTGAAGGAAATAATACCAACCTTTTTCATTTATGTCAATACCGGATGTGTCATTTCTGTTACTGGCAACATTTCTACTTGCCAACAAGTCTTGTTTTATATATGATAAAACATGTAGAAAGAGCTTATGGTGATATAATTCCAAAAGATAAATAGCGAAGTGTTATCAGAATATCTTTTAAGGTCTTCTATGTAATTTTTCAGGCATTTACGAAATAAACTTTCCATTCTGTTACCACAGCTGTCCAAACTGTTACTTTCAAATGTCACCACTTTTATTTTCTAAAAACCATGACCGAGTATTCAAAAACATGTTAATTGCAATTATTTCAAAATTGTGTTAATAAAGCTTGGTTAGGCAAAATAAATATGAAGAGTAAAAAAATATAGCAAATGTTAAACCTCTGTTAAGTGTCTTTTATGAGTTCAGATACTGCTAAAAAAAATTATTAAATATTTTAATGGCTTGTACCATTCATGAAGGCACTTAATCATTTGACGTGTATATTAACTCCTACAAGTCGTAAAAGTGAACAAAATTAGAAGTTTTTTATTGTTAAAAATCGTTTTACAATATTGGTAACAGAACTGACTTGATGACCACAAATTAGCGCATTTATTGTTAATTGCATGAAAATTAGGCTAGGTTAAGCGTGCATATTTCACATATTTAAAATTAAACATTTATCTTTAAATTTTTTGCAAATAAACTTCAAAATAAACAACAAAAATGTTTTGGGTTTTCACTCCTTGAAAATAACACTTTTTTAAAAATTGACTCATACATGGTACTATGACGGTAACAGACGACATCCTGAAGGTCATAAAAGATAATCAACGCCACGTGATGACCGTTTTCTTCTTCAGCAAGCTCTCTGGCACAACAGATATGCCACCCAGCTGAGGTCTGAACTCCATACCACGTGTAGGGTCAACAGCAGCAGATTCAGCGCCGGCATCTGAAGACGATGTTAAGCTTTAGTGCGTGCTAGTCTAACATCCACACTGTAGCTGATGCTATTTCGACCTCAACACAACCTCTTAAAAAGCAAGTCTAGGTCTGAAGTCAACCAGAGCCATTTCTCTGAGGCTCCTGTCTTATATTCAATAAAATAATTGT
The DNA here is from genome assembly GCA_921293015.1 of Phorcus lineatus. Classification (NCBI taxonomy): domain Eukaryota; kingdom Metazoa; phylum Mollusca; class Gastropoda; order Trochida; family Trochidae; genus Phorcus; species Phorcus lineatus. The sequence continues at coordinate 2,559,172 of OV121081.1, read as the reverse complement.
GTGTTCTTAGTATGAAGAAGCGACCTTTATTACGTGAACGGAGACATTCATTATCCTGAACTTGTGTTAGGTACAATTGCATCATTTACGGCTGAAAAAGTGAAATAAAGTATTTTGTAGACAATTCTCTCTTTGCCATGTAAGTGCTTGCATGATATGATCACTTTTCTTTGATCCTGTCAACAGCCGGGCAGCTCTATATTCTGGACAGGTTGGATTAGCTTGACGTTCTTTGCTCTTGTGCTATGAGAGAGGGCATTACAAGAGTTTACCGGGAAATGGGTAACTTCACCTGTCTTCAGAGAAAATATTGATAAAGCGCTTAAAGGATTAAGGGAATAATCCAATCCGCGTCTTTTTTTTAGTTTTGTCAGAATACAGTAAAAAGCAATCTTGAGTCTTGCACGGAGTGTTTTTCACAACCTGCAGCACCTCAAAACTTGATAAACATTAAACAGTTCAATTCTATACCATCAAACAATTGTTATGTTTAAATGGCGAAATGTTTGCTTATCCTGTTATCCCCTTAGTTTCGACTTTTTCCAAGAAAAATGATGCGAAATTATTTCCTTTTGCAGTATTTTTAGAGGTAGATGCAACGATGATGTTTTGACATCGTTTCAGTTGGCGACTTGTGATTTTCAACCGTTTTTTTTGATAACCGTAAAGGATTTGAATCTTTAGCGCTTTTGCGTTTCTAATCTATCTCTAACCTTATTGTCCTGATGTCCTATTCATTTCGCATCCATTTCTCTTTGGCATAACGTCTGTCGTGTTTTGGAGCTTGTAATTCCGCTATCAACTTTTTAAGATTTATTTGACTTTTTTCTATTATCAATGAAAACAAGTAAATATGTAAGCCACATTAAATATAAGAATTAAGCGCAATGGTCTATCATGCTTTATCACGCCCTGCACGTCTAGTTAGATCAAGTGATATTAAATTAGTCAATATGAAAATCGTTACATTAACACATTAAAGATTGACATTATGAATAACATGGGCGTCGTGATCAAAGTAGCTCGAGGTATTCCTCTTGAAACTAAGTACAGTATAACATAAGTGGGCGTAACTTCTCGGTATAGATGTATGACATATGATAGTCCATGTATACTAACTGGTTGAATAATTTAAGTATATCTGGACTTTATTCCTTTGATGTAATGAATATTTTTGAAGTTCGGCAGATGGATCTGAAATTTAAATTTCACAGTAACATGTTATAGGAAATAAAGAACTGTCTTCTAACTAATGCCCTTTTTACATGCACACTTTTACTCCTGTAAGTATATTTACTTCTTGGAGTAAATATACTTACAGGGAGTAAACATGCCATGTAAACAGTCCCTTTGCAATTTACTTACAGGAGTATATTTTCTCCTAGGAGTAAAATACTCTACCCCAAGAGGTAAAGTAAAAGTATATTTACTTTTGCTCCTGTAAGTAACCATGTCATGGAAACAGGTTTTGTGTTTACTCCTGTAAGCAAACTGAATGTCAGTTTGAAGAGATTCTTTTTGCTGTGATAGAACAGTTATCCAAATGAGCCAAGAGGTTCACAAGATGTTCCGCCCATATTGAAATCAACTCAAGATCATTTAGAAGATAAATAGTTGTGTTTTTAAAATTTGCGGCTGTCGATTGTAGTATAGCATAATAACAAATTATTATGAGGGGTATAGGAAGGTCATAATAAAAGGGAATTCCCAACTTAATATACTCTACAAATTAACGTTAGTGTAATACCAAAAATTCTCAAAATTGAATCTCATTATGGCATTTTTGACCAAGATTAAGATTTCTACTCAACTATTAATCAATTGATTATAGTATATCAGAAAACTGTTTTTTGGTAAAAGATAACGTCACTAAAAACAAATTCCAAATTTATCACAATTATTAATGTTGTACTGAAAAAGGTGAGAAATTTACCTTGACATTGTGTATATCTGAACTACTTCTATAAATATATTGGTGGTAAATTGAAAATATAAGAATTGAGATTTAAGATTTCCCTTTAAATTAGAAAAAAACGTAAACCTATGTTGAAAATTGTTTTTATTGTTCATAATCATAAGCTGGAATGTCCCCACAATAGTTTGACATTCACTTATTGAATTTAGGTAACTTGGATCAATATTGTTTTATCATACATTAACTTGGAAAAAGTGTGGATCCTGACCCATTGTCAGAATCCCTTTCCACTACCTTTTATTCTGTCAGTAGCGCCACCACAGAGGAGTAATCGATTTGAATATTTCAGCTATGAATAATTGACATAATGACAGAAATATATGGTAGCCATGATTTTAAGTCAAATCGATTAATCTTTATGACATCATGCCATTGGAACACATTCGAAGGAAAGCAGATTTTTAGCTATAGCAGTACACAGATATATAGCCCTTTCCGATAAGGTTATATGAGTTGTCTCCCTTACCTTACTCTTCGTCACCTGAGGTACAACTGCAAGCTAGCGTTGACTTCCGGAGATGATTACGTCAAAATGGATGACAAAGCTAAGATCAAACACTACTGCACTGTATGTTCTAACTACCGTGGTAAATTGGTCGAAGATAGAGTTGTATCGCTGCATAGATTCCCTGCTAGGGACGATCTACGAAAGGCATGGATTAGACGTATCAAACTTGTGCAGAAGGAGTACAAATTCATCACCACTCAACGTCTGTGCTCGGAACATTTCAAGGACGGCAAGTTTGAACGTGATACAATTCCATCCGTGTTCGGCAAAAAGGCGTTCAAGCCTTCCAAAGTAAGTGAATTCTTAAGTGCTATTAAACTCGAACATTATTAATATAAAATAAAATTTTAACCAAATTATCTAAAATACACATTATTTGAGGTTTGTCCAGCAAAACAATGTTATTATTTTCACATAAAAAAAACTTTTCCCATACCTAGGCCGTGTCATGTAATTTTCGGTTACCTCGATAAACATGGAATTTCAAAAACAATTTTAAATTTAGTCGTATCTTACTTGATAATATACATGTGTCAAGATTAACTTAGATCCCAAAATATTCAGTTTATCTATTACTCATAATACATCAAATAAATATTTTTTCAGTGAAAGCTTATGTTAAGAATATAAATACTCTATTGTCCAAACTCTTTATGCGACTCAAGAAATAAAAATATATTAAAGTTTTCCACCGTATCTGATAACAAATATTGTGTTTACTGATAATAACATTCAATGTTTTCAGCTGACTAGAGAGACTGAGGAACCAGTGGGACAGGATCAAGGACCAGCCGTGGATGCCGAAAGTTTAACTGAAGATTCTTTCGGCAAGGATTCCAAGCTATTTGCGGAAAATTATGTTTCAGCATCGATGTCAATGCACGACTATTGTGGAAATATGTTAAACTCTTGTGATACACAAAACCTAAACAAATCGGAACAAACGGATTTCGTATCGGTCTTAGACATGTCCACTCAAACCCAACCAAATGTAAATTTTCAACAAGATGTTTCGACACAAGCTGATACGAGTACAACAGACAGTGAAGTCAAGCGGCCAAAGATGAAAGACGTTGGTATTCAGTGTAATAAACCGGTGTTAACTTTTGAGGATGCAGCAGATAGTGAAAAATTTTGTTTTTACACAGGTGTGCCAAATGTGAAGGTGTTTACTGCACTTTTTGATGAAATGAGTGATTCTTTTGAAAACACAGCTAGAAATGGTACAACAACCACACGAGGGAGACCAAGATCACTGAGATTGATTGATGAATTGTTCATGGTACTAATGAGACTCAGATTGGGACTTTTACTCGAGGATTTGGCTGATAGATTTTGCATATCCAAGTCGACCTGTGGTGCCATATTTGACAAATGGATAGACTATATTAGCATTAAAATTTCATTTCTTACCACTTGGCCTTCTAGAAATGTTATAAGAAAGACAATGCCTATAAAATTCAAGAAGTACTCTAACACACGAGTGATTATAGATTGCACCGAGGTATTTACTGAAACACCACAGTCACTCGCAAACAGATCTCTACTTTATTCTCACTACAAGTCACACATGACCTACAAGGCATTGGTAGGGATTAGTCCATCTGGAGTTATAACTTTTGTGACAGATCTTTGGTGTGGTAGCATAAGTGACAAGCAAATCACTAAACAAAGTGGTATTTTAGATTTATGTGAACCTGGTGATGCAATTATGGCAGATAAGGGTTTTCTAATCTCGGACTTGACTACACCAAAAGGCTTGAAACTGATCATTCCCCCATTTAAAAGAGCTCAAAGGAAATTTTTCAGGCGAGAAATCGAAGAAACAAGACGCATAGTTAACCTGCGCATTTATGTTGAAATGGCAATGAAGAGAATTAAAAAATTTCGCGTCCTCCAGGGTGTTATCCCAATCACATTATCACATAAAGTTTCAAAGATATGGAAAATATGTGTACACTTATCTAATCTACAGCCACCTCTTGTACCGCTTAAAAGTTGATACTACAATTTGATAAATCTCAGTGTGAATATTTATATGTGAATTTAGAAACAATCTATAGGAGATTTGACAGGTCTTTTGCCTTGAATAAACATAAGTTTTGCCATACTTTTTTCTTCTTATTGTTCAATTTTTAAACACAATAAAAAAGAGAGATGAAAGTCTTTAAAATTTATTCATAATGTAATAGTTTAGCGATTAATACTATTATCTTCATCAACTCATTCAATGTTTAGTTGAACACGGTATTTAGGAACTCCTATTTCCTGTACAAAGCTTTACCACGCATAACACGCCTCGAATATATTTAGGGTAAAACAGCCCAAAGATAGAACTTTGAAAGTTTTTCCTGACAAAACCTCCAAAAGTCAACATCAAATGTTATTCTCTCAACATGACAATCTTTCAGTGTCCAGACAAAGAAATCACACCACTGTGTTTTGGAAATTGCCATCAAGCCTTGAACTTGGTAATAATATGAGCTTCCATGTTTAAATGATAATTTCCCTTGATCACATGTACAAAAGAAAGTAGGGTCCTTGGCAGCATCGAACACAGATTTCATCCTATGCGTGTAAGGACACTTAATTTCTAAAATACCATTGCTGCTCCCTTCACGTACAAGAGCATCAGGGCTGGCCCCCAAATAGGGATAGTCTGTGTTCACCAACAGTCCACAAGTACTGACACTTGTTTCAATATCAGGGTGTTGCCGCTTGAGTATTGAGGTATATTTCCTTCGAGCGGCAGGTTCATGATCACTTCCCCATTTTGTTTGCTTCGATGTAAAGATCGAGTAACCCATCACAGTCTTCAAAGTACTCTCTGGAGCAGTTGAAGGTTTAAGTTTACAAATCAGGCCAAAGTTAGATGCTGTAACTCTGTTTTTGCGTTCAACAATCCATGCTTCATTTTTGGCTTGACCACGGGTACATTTTTCGATCAGTCTACTCTCGCCTTCAGTGAGGGACATTTTCCTGAATTCTTCTTCGAAGTGCTTAACACACCTGTCACTTGATAGATCACACGAATCAGCATAATTAAAACCAACGGAGAGTAATAAAGGTAAAGACCGCTCATCAGGATTAGGTAGACTGTCAACAAAGGAATCCTGTGTGAACAACCAAGAAGCGTGTGGGGCGGCTCCTGGATCCAGCAGCTTTCTGGCAAACACTTCACGGTTGACTGCCTCGATATGTTGACGGTCATCCTTCAGTAATTTCTTTAATTGATTCTTATCAGATTCCTCATGGAGATCCTCAAACTTGTGTTTCTTGAATACCATGTCCTTTTGAAAAAAACAACCAATAGATATTATGATTCAAATCAACTGAAATCTATTACTGAATTAATATCAATTCACAGTGTATAAACAACTCATTCAAATTAATCTTGTTGATCGATTGCATCCATCCATCAATCTATATATCATAAGTATTTATCTAAAACTAAAATTTAATATATCTATATAAATATATTATCTATATTTTCTTTTATTTATATATTCATTTACCTTTTTATCTATATTTTTATTTATTTACCTTGGATTTACAAGGACTAATTGTTCGTTTCCTTGGATCTTTCCAACGGCATTTCTTTGATGTTGGTGCATGGAGTCCTTTAGTTTTTGATATTGTGATGTCAACCAATGCGTTACAGTAAAGCAGCAACATGGTTACATGATTCTCCCTCTCTGAAAAATGGTAAATGTCCATTTACTGCATACTCATTACATTAATATTGCAAATTTCATATTATAATTTATATTATATATTTATATTACATTTTATATTAAAAGTTTTTTTTAAAAACTGTTTTAGTAAATAATAGATACAATCAGATCTGATTAAGTAAGCAAAGCCAAGCTAATATTAATATGAAAGATTTCTCACCCTGCAGTGCAATCACACAAAGCTGAGTGAACGTGTCCGGTGACCTTCGACAGGCAAGCCCACACATTGTAGTCACGACTTTTGTTTGATGGAAGAGATGGGACAACCATGGCTTTGATAAAACACTGCGAACAATCTTTATGTATCTCGTGATAAGCCACGCTGTGAACATGTTGGTCCATGTAAAACACCTTTGCCTTTAACTTACGTGTTGCAAGATTCTGGTCGTGATCCAAAGTGCGTTTCTTACTCAAGACAAGATAATTGTATAAATCGTCTTTCGACACGTTTGGCATTGGCTCTTCGTTGCTTGTCCAACCATGTTTCAAAGAATTTGGTTCAGGCAAAGTTTCACCTAACGGGGACACAAGCCGCTCCAGATGTCTTTTTACAGTTTGTTCAATGTCAGTAGCATTCACACATTCACGGTCAACAGAATACACGTTATCATTCGCTCTAAAGAATCTCAAACCACGAGCTCTCGATATTAATTCATTTTTCTTCCCAGAAACATATTCGCCATGGTTTCTCAAAAAAGTTTGCAGTTGTTTCACAGTGAAGTTTTCAAAGTCAGCCATGTTTAGCAGTATAATTCCCGGAAGTGGCCTCGAGGCAAGGGAGATAATCATGCAAAGGGAGACAACAACCTTATCGGAAAGGACTATTGACAATCTCCTCCACTCCCTTGGATAAACAGTTTACTCATTGTGAGTTCTCAACAAAATGATGTTTTAACCGTAAGCAAAACATTTATACTTAATGGTCCTTGATTTTCAATGGAAAGTAAAGTAAATATACTTTTACTCCTAGGAGAAAATATACTCCTAGGAGTAAATATACTCCTGGGAGTAAAGAGTGCATGTAAAAAGGGCATAAGACGAATTTCCTATCTTAAACGGATGTTCAATTACTTTGATAATCATATCCTTATTAATTATTATACGAATAGTAGGAATCTAATGCTCATCTAAACTATTTATCACTCATTGCTCCAATCCAAAGGTGCAAGGTGCCCCCTCACAAACGTTAGAGAGTGCAGCAGCTAGAGAGGAGGGGTCGAAAGTGTTGAAATGTTTACAGACGGAAGGTGCCCTACTCGACGTCTATCAAAGGGAGGTCGGACGACAGGCTATGCCATATGCCCATTTGACTTTTTACAGGCCCGATGAGCTTAAATGATTACCATTTTAATTATTTGATCAATAAGTCAAACGATCTGTATATAAAGTTGAAATTACTATGGATATTAGTAACACAGATAATGTGTGTAAAACATATCTGGCTAGGGTACGTGCCGTTATTTTTGGTCAAAACTTTTATATTGTCACTTTTATTCAACATGTATATAAAATATTAAATTTCAGGAAAAGACACTTGAAAGTGATTCATATATTGAGCTAAACAATTTGATAGGTTTTTTGTTAACCAAAATATTTATCTGATGTTGTCATAAAACCATACTTTTCCAACCATTCATGAATGCAAAACAAAGAAGATATTGCTTTAAAGAGACGGTTCCACCGGCTTTCGATCAGGCATCATGTTTATTTGTTTTTTTTAGATGGAGAGAACCGTCGTATTTTTGCTTATCTTTACAACCTTAAAGGATATAGTACATGTATTGATGGAATAACTGAAAATTATAAATAGTTCATGACACGACAACTAAAAACGCATAATCGTGCTGTTGGAAGGGTGTCTACCCTATCATGGGTTAATGGCACATTATTTCTATAACCTGCATCATTCCTTACTATATCAGTTTAACTGTCAATCAAGTCATCTCAAAATTCGTTACCCTATTGAAAAATTGAGAATTCTACCATAACTGTGCAAAATACCCAGTTCTGATTGGCTGCTGTGAAAAACCAGAGGGTGTATAATCTGGTTATACAGTCTTCTGTTTACTTCGTCTAACGCGCAAGAATTCACTAGTTGCCTAGCAACAATATTGTCTAAGTACTTGCATGTCCGCCGGACATTTTTACTAAACATAACATTATTGTGATTAACATTTCATAATTATATAAAATTCCAATTTAATAAGCATATGCAACTTCGAAACACGGTCAAACACGGCGAAACCCGACAGTTCATGAAGGCAGGCATTCAGTAACACGGCGCCGGCGTTAGCGCTAGGCTGGTGATGGTTTGAAACATAGAGGGAAAACATATCACACAAAATTCATCAAAATTAAAATTGCACTCACCTCATAACTTTATTTTAACCATCAATGTCTAAATACCGACTTAAACAATTAAAATATTGCATAAATTATTCCGAACGCTGACGCTGGTCGAGAAATACTTACGTGGAATGAAAAGAGTGAGCTCCCATGAAAGCATTTGGAAATTGTCGGTAATGTCCGATGCTTACTTCAAGTAACGTTATTCGAGATTCCAAAATACGTCATCTTTGTATGAATGTCAGTCCGTAGAAATCGTGCACGGGCATCGATGACACAGCACAATCGAGCAAACGCGAAAGAATATAGTTCAAATTTAAATCGTTGTTATGGTAGAATGGAGATAAACATACTGTGTTTGGAAATCAGAGGCATATAACGGAATTATAATAGCTCTAAATTATCCATTTAATGCCTCACGCTACGCGTTCGACATTAAATTAAATTTAGAGATATTATAATTCTGTTATATGCCTCTGATTTCCAAACACAGTATGTTTATCTCCTAAGTCTATCATAATCGGTTTATGATTACAATAGGATATTCAGGTGACAAGCTAAACCATGCATCGATATGTATTCAAGGTTCATGTTGAAATTGACACCGCGGGGGCGTAGCATCCATAGTAAAAAAAAGCCCGGGCTTACACGTGATTTTTTGGTCAAAATATTTTTTTTCTGTTATTTTTAGTCAAATGACAGACGAGAGACTAGTGGACCAACGCCAAGTTCGTGACAGTTTGTCTCTGTTATGGTAAAACCACACTTGGATGTATGGACAGGTCTTATGCTTCTAAACAGATATCATGACCTAAACTTTAGATGGAATGTGGAAGACTGCCCAGTCTCTCGACAAGACACATTTTAAAGCTTATTGCTTTTTTACAGTGACAATATGAAGGTAGAACGTCGCAATTATGATCGAGGGCCAGGAGGGCAGTTAGGAGTTAATAGTGTTGGTTAGGTTATATAACTAGTATCCATGTATAACTCTGTGCATTTATAAGGCTGCTTTAAGAAGGTAAATAATATGTTATGAAATTCACGGAGTGTCTCTTTAAGTTTTGAAAAAGTGAGCAAACTCCCTGGAAAACGCAGAAAATCGAGAGTTTATGCATGGATTTAAAAAAATTTCTTGGCAAGATCGGGCGTTTCGCGCCCTCACATTGTTGGCCACGATCAGCGGGCTAACACATGATTTTAACCTTGCTACGCGCCTGCCTGCGTACGTGGAAATAGGTATGGATCAGTATAAGGTGTTGGAAACAGGTGCCAACTTGTAGCAAAGTCTCGTGTGTACCAGTTGCATGATATATAAAGGGTGGTTACCCCGATAGCCATTTGTATTCGTGTCGAGATATCAAGCACGTCAATTGGTACCGGTACGAGGGAAGGAGACCTGACTTAATCTGAGAACCTTCAAACGAGTTCATATATACAGGTACATTCATGTCTGTTTTTCAATCTGTGTCGTTTGATAAGATTTTTTGTGTGAGCATTTTGTGAGAATAACAAAGAAAAATATGAATATGTAACCTATTCATCACAGAAGATGCATATCCATCTTCTGCCGGAGGCAATATGCGAAGAGAACCAATGCATTTATTCACAGTCGCTTTCTAAGCAGGTGCATCTGTCATAATCTGAAACCTCAACCATTTTTATGTTCAGATTTTATCGTTATTATACCACATATGGTGTTTTAAGTTAACCTATGGCTATTTTAAAAAATGTCTTTGGAAAACCTAGCAAAAACATTTAGTTGAGATACCATTTATTCTATACATGATACAGTACCCTCATTGTAATTACACCCGTAATGTTTACACAGAATTTCAGTAAGTTAGACCTTTCATAACTAGAGGCGAAGTTTGCAATAGGTTTCAGGTAGTGATGAAATGCAGACCTATGGTTCTGGTCTCATATACTGAATGCACATTGTTCCAAAAAAAGGTCGTCGTTAAATTACACTGTGAAATGCAGAAAACGAAGTGTTGTATCTTTCTTACTTTTATAACTACAAGCTTGAAGTTTGGTTAATGATTTGTTTGGGGTAAGAAAAGGAAATTTTACACGTCTTAGTCTTCATCCAACAAAGATAAATCTCACACACTTTCAGATTTCTACCATAATGATTTCTGAAAAAAAGAAAGATTTCAAAGTCGATATCCTGCTTTGCTACGTGCCTTTTTTATTTAAAAAAACTTTTATATTGTCACTATTATTCAAAATCATGTAAATATGTAAATTTTCAGGAAAAGCAGTCATTGAAAAATGGTTTATATATTGAGTTAAACACCTTTGATTGTTTTTTTTATTACCTAAAACATATATTTATTGTTGATTTAGTACCCTACTTTTTCAATTGTTCACGATTGAAATAGAACAAAGATACCGGCTTTCAAGCAGTCATCATTTTTAGTTGTATTTTTACTTCTCTGTACAACCTAAAAGGGATAAATAGTTGTATTGATGGAATATCTACAAATTATGTACATACATTCATGTCTGTTTTTTCAATCTGTGTCGTTTGATCAAAGATCTATTGTAAGCATTTTGTGAGAATAACAAAGAAAAATATGAATATGTAACCTATTCATCACAGAAGATGCATATCCATCTTCTGCCGGAGGCAATATGCGAAGAAAACCAATGCATTTATTCTCAGTCGCTATCTAAGCAGGCTTATCTGTCATAATCTGAAACCTCAACCATTTTTATGTTCAGATTTTATCGTTATTATACCACATATGGTGTTTTAAGTTAACCTATGGCTATTTTAAAAAATGTATACTGTCTGTCTTTGGAAAACCTCGCAAAAACATTTAGTTGAGATACCATTTATTCTATACATTTTTTCAGAAAGGTTAATATTTTCGGTGAATATGTTACTTTGAAAGAAAGGCTTATAACTCAGTTAGCAACAAAGAAAGATGCACGACGGTTATTGTGTGCATGTAATTATTTGCCGAACGAGGAGGAAAATATTCTTGCATTCAATACTTTATCTTACACAAAGAATATTCGAAATTTTTCTTTAAATATTTTTTTTTGTTTTGTGGTGGTGATGGTACAGTGGTGTATGATGCGATTAACGGTGATATATATAAGTGTCGGTCGATAGGTTTAGTTGATTATTTTGTGCTATTGTGTGTATGGAGCTCGTTATGTCTGTCATCCTGGTTCAGTGTAATTTCATTTATTTCAGATCATTCAAGCGTTTGTTCTGTCCGCCTGAAATAGCAATGTCAACTCCCATCTTCAAACTTGTCAACATGAATGCAGGAAGGAAGAGAAACATCGATGCTGAAGAGCGGAAGAACACTATCAAACTAATTCTGGAAAATGAACGTCCAACACTGGCCTTTGTACAACAATTTGCATGGATGGATTTACACAGCCTGGCTTTCAAAAGGGTTGACATACGCCAAGATTATGGAATGTTTCGGAGCACATTATTTAGGGACTCTGTTATCATATTTGACACAACAGCTATCGATTGTCAGCCATTGGATCCTGATGACGTGAAACGTATCTATCATGAGGTCAGGAACGCCTTTTCACCAGCTTTGTTAGAGAGAGAACCAAGGATGGAGCCATATATGTTTGAACTTGATCGGCTTTGTCTGTGCAGGATAAAAAGCAAACGTCCTCCCGGACATACACTACTATGTGCTAGCTGGCATGGACCAAATAAGGGACATCTGCTGGGCGAAGAAGGTGGAAATCCAAAACAGTTATTTACAGATGAAAAGAAGGAGATAGCACGTTCACTGCTGATATTTCTAAAGAGGATCAAGGAGAACTTTAACTTACCTCTCATGGTAGGCGGAGATTTTAATTTGCAATCAACGGAGGTTAGTGATGAAATGATTCAAACATTTTCTAAGAGCACACCATATCATGAATCAAAAAAGTTTTGGATCATAAGCAATGACTTTCATTATCAATGCGATTGTGTAGGTTATCAAGGACAAGATCACCAAGCGTTTGATAATTTCGTCTTGAAGATAATGATGGTCGAAGACAATCTATCGCCAAAGTAATAGCGGCTGAAGAGACATTCAAATATTGTTATGATTTTCTTAATGTTGTTTGTTATATATTCATGGCAAAATAACACGCGGAAATATGAATTCTATACAATACTTACATTTACCTATGTATTGAATAGTGGACTGACAACACATCATTTTCATATGTGGTTTGTTATGCATTCTCTGCTGCACCAACCTGTCTTACTTTCAATTTTATACGCAATGTAATATTGTTTTGACATTAGTCGATTGTACTCACACCCTTCTAACATTCTCGCTAGTTTTAAGGACATTACATTTCAAACACTGTGGTAATATTTATAATTATTTCATAGATAACATGTTCAGTTTGTTTTCGATACATGTTTTAAAATGATATTTTTCAATAAAACATTATCAGTAGTAGTTAAGACGGCTTTCCTATATTTTTCCCGTTTTGCATCTATAAGGTACTACGGGCCTTCCTGGATAATTGATCACCACACGTGTTTGCCCACTGTCACGGTCGAACGCCTCAAGTTTACACACCACGACAAAGTCAAACAAACCAAACAAACCGCTACGGGAAAGTAATTACTCAAGCACCACTGTCATATTTCAACCGACTGAGTGTTTAGTCATCTGTACTGTTGTTTACCCTCCAAATTATAAGGCGTAAACGTTTAATCACGATAATAAGAAATTTCCAAATTTTGAAGAGTTGGGAGAAATTGAATAAGTCATATCATTTAAACTAATTCAAACTAAGCAAGCTAAAGAGATTATCTTTATCATCTACAACATGATGTGTCAACGAATACAGTCGTGAGGATTAATTCCTATATTATGACGGCTATTCTGAGCTTGCTGATCAAACACGTGAATGCCTTAAAAAGAGAGCCAGTCAACAAGGAGTTGCATGTAATATGTTTTTGTTTTGCTACTAACCCAAGAGATTACCCCCAACCCAGCTCTAACTGATCTGAATGAACTGGGGATATTAAATTGTACATAGAGCCAACGTGTTCTCGTGTAATATTTTAGATGTTCCCTTATACATGCGGTAATTAACAGCCTATAGGTAACTTATATTGGATGTCAGAGATGTTCAATCACAATTTGATAGGACCATCAAATCTTCCTCTCACACACACATACCTACAGCAATGCAGGGGGGTGACAGGCTGTAATTCTCGGCTCGGTTAATAGCCTAATAGAGGGACCCCGACGATGGTAAATGACACCCACATCACACAATAGACTCACCTACATTCACCTCACATTGCAACCGGCCCTCATGTTCATTCATGTCTAGACTTATTTAAACATGTTGGTTATTGTGTACAGATATGCGAGTCTTGACTAGAGAGCCCTTGACTGAAGGGGGTGAGAGTATTCATTCAAGCTGCCTCCGTTTAGATCGTAAAGATAATCTCTTTCTCTGTAATAGATTGAATTAGCTTAAGGAGGGAGATGTAAAAGTCAAACATCCAATACGTGATTACCACATCGAGATAAGTACTATTACGCATCGTTTCCTTACATCATACTACATTGAAGTGTCATTCTACTCATCATCTCTTTTTAATGGCATAATCATTCATCCCTTTCTCACTTTTCAACACCTACATATACTGTACGATTCCACACCTATGATATAAAGTAGGGAAAGATTGTTCTCGACATTTATTGAGGATTAATCGTACTCATTGACTGCAAGAGGAGCAGTTGATAATTGCAGAACAAGACTATTTGATGAGTCTCTTTCACAAAAAGCTTGAGAAAATCGATGATGAGTTGTGGTTATGTCCCTATACAAGTAATTGGACAATGGTTACCTGCAGTTAATACTCAATTAAGGAAGAACAGCTGATTAAGCAAGCATTTGGAATAACATAATAATGAAGCAAATGTTATGACATAATCGGTTCAAGACTTAACACATTCAAGGTTAAAAAAACAAAAGAAGGTGAGTTTCCATATCAAAAACATATATAATCAGTTTAAATACCTCGCCCATAATAGCAAAATCCGGGCCTGAATCCCCCAATCTCCTACATTTGGTCACCTTTTCAGTAAACTGTTTAAAACATTTTTCCCCGTGATATTGAACAGCCTGATAAATTTTGGTGACAACCAATCCGTTTTTCAGATACCATTGCAGTGAGGGAGTGGCTAATAACACTTGTCGCGCTCTCATCCCACCGACTAGAAGGGTTCTTGGTTTCCTACTCAATTTCTTTTTTTGAACGTGTTTTTGCATGTGCTTCCCGAAACGATCAAAAGGAACCTTGCAAGTAACGAATAGAGGCGACATTTCTGCGAAATACTCATATCTATCTTCGGGCACCTCAATGTCTACTTCAACCATCCCGAAAAACTCGCCTTCCTGCACAGCTCGAAGCAGAGTCTCTGCATTTGCACGTCCACCGCGATGAGCAGAATCAAAAGGAAGTTGGCGATGCTCCACAAACTCACGCAGTTCGGGGTCTGATTTACACAAATCATTAAACTGACACTCCCATATAGACACTAGTTCGTAACCCTGATTCCTAATGTATTCGGCTCTTTCCATAGTTCTTGCGTACCGACCCTGACTGTCCTCGCTGTCACCGTTTACACAGTCCTTGTGACTATGCCAATAACACCCCAGGTACTCTAGACAGGTGCGAGTAACAGGATCGTAACCGTCTACGAAGTACGGACCGATTTGTTTTTCATACCCGGATGAAGCTTTATGAATTATCTTTCTCCCGGTTTTAAACGACATCCAATCTAGCCAGTCATAAACACGGGTATACGTATCGGATTTCTTACGATGAAATTCGTTATAGTCATCGTCTTTCACAGGTAACCAACGCGATTGCTCGATTGCTGTACGGAATAACGGACGCAGCTTCTTTTAAAATATCAATGTTCGTTTCAGACCAGTAAAATTGTTTTAACCTGTTAATCGCCTCAACTCCGGGTTGAACATCTAGATTGTTGTACCAAATCAATCTTTTACCGTTTTCATTTTATTATCTTTCCATACCCTCTGTAAGTAATTATAGTTTTCTTCAACACTGGTGGGTACGCCAGTCAGAGAGAGTTCATTCAATATCTCGTTTTGTGTTGAATCGGGGTGTTCTCGAACATAAGCTAAATATCTCTGTCTGTTCTGATCCTCGAGAGTGTTGATATTCTTAAGACAAGACCAAAATGCGTTCGCGAGAGGGATATCTGCTTCCTCCAACTTAGACTCGTCATCTAAGTATTCGTAACAGAAGAATCCCTTTAATTGTTCAATTTAAAAATTTTCAAAAATTGATCATAACTTGCTGTTGGAGGAAGGTATTGGAAAATGTCTAAAATTCTTAAATTTGGAGTAGAGATGCAAATGTAGTGATTGTTTCGTTTAACCACAAAATAGTTTGAGTTTTGTCAACAATGTTTAAGGCTCTAGCCAGACCAGCTTTCCACAGATTCAGATCGTACCTAGAACTGTTGAAACCTAGGACTGGTAACTGTGCGCAATACTGACTCAATTTCGTTCGCAGGTAAACACATTTCTTGTAGTATAATTCGTCGCTATTTGTCCAGGTCATAACTATCTCCCCGTCCTCCTGATCTGAACGCATTACATCGTTCTCAGATATGTCCTCCCAGTCATTATACACGGGGTTTATCTCTTCAGCTGTCTCTACACGGCTCAGGAAGTCGTGATAGACGTTAGGTCTAGACAATTGATCACGCATCGGTGGTGAGACCGATTCATCAGCGCTCTCACGCTGTCCCAATGATATAATGTGTTGATTTGTTCATCAACCTCTTTAAGCAAGGATTCAAGTTTAACCTCGATCAATCTTTTTGCCTCGCTGGAAATATCATTGAGATATGTAAATGTTTGGTTCAATAGATTTTTTGAGTCGCATGAAATGAAACATTTAGCGTCCTCAAACTTGGGTACATTAGAACAAACAGAGATTGATATAGGGTGATGACGTGCAGTCCAAGTCGTCGAGGAAGTGGAGACTGCTTCTCCTTCTGGTTGTCTCAACAATAAAGATTCTCCATCAAACATTGCGTGATATTCGTATATTCACTAAATCTTTGTCACTTTTTGATCGAACATCGTCTGAGACTAGTCAATCAACTTTCGGGCGAAGCAAGATTTCCATCTTGTTCAGTTCTAATTGCATCTTGTTCTTCCCCCTCCATCCTGACGCAACGTAGGTTCGGCTACATAGTGAGACAACAGCGGATATCTTTCCATTATATGCAAGCACTCAGTCACACACACTCACACACATTACACCAACGCCACCCCTCCACTCAATACATAGGGCTCCACGAGTTTTCTCCCTTGAATAGTTGAATTTCATCGGTTTTCCCTTCACCATTACATCAATAATATGTTTATAAACATTGATAACAATCTTAGGCTTTTTAAAACTAATAAGTTGTATTATTATATTTTAGTAATGTACATTGCATGAGACGTAACTCATATATATAAAAATATATATATATCATGATATAAATTCAAACTATCTCAATGTTTCATTGCGAAATGATAAGATAAAGACAGCTTCATGTATGCAGGGAGATCTGCTATCTGCCCCGTTAGAACGCACAGAGGCGGGGTAGGAGAAGAAAACACCTGTTAACGAAAGGGGAAGTGTTATAACGAGGGACAGCAACTGTTGACAGTCCTTCATTGAATGAATGAAATACCTCTCGGGGTCGCAAACAGACAGCCATGAATGAAACTGTTCAGGCAAACATTAAATTGACAGGCTGAGATGGACTTTCGCTTACTTGGTTAAATCAAGGACGTGTATAGGGCTATATAAATCCTTGGTTCAAATAAATAAATGCGTTTTTTAACAAAATGTGTTGCAAACACGACTCTAAAAAAGGTGTGATTGCATTTACCAGACATAACAGTATGCATTAATATAATCAATATCGCTAAGAAAACGTTACTTAGCGAGTTATTGGGTCTAAATGTAAGACTAGTTTGGTAAATATTTCGCTTAAGCCCTACATCCTAACTGTAATGACCATTTTTCAATCACACGTCTCTTTAATACACTCGATTTATCTTCAACACTAAAGACATCGATGCAACCCTGTGTTAGAAATCTTTTATCTGACCTTTGTAACTAAGGACTTTAAAATAGAAAATAGTCACAATTGGGCGTAACAAAAACGTACTTTTCACTGTTTTCTACTTGTTCGGCTGTCCGCCATGTTGTTTGAAACTCGCGCTTATGTTCTTGACTGGAGGGCGTAGCAAAAGAGTTTGTTACAACTAATTCTTACTATTAGGCCCCAAAACAGCTACATATTTTATTTTATTATAGTTCACATGAAAAAATATATACATAATACATACCTTGATATGTTATAGTAACCCGTCAATTTGCCAAAGATTGTTCACTGTTCGTCACTAAAAAGTGGTCAGTGGTTTCCCAGCATGCCAAGCGAGTTTACGCTGAAGGTCCCCCGCAGCATAGAAAAATATGAGGCACGCATCGCCAATGACTTTCCACTGCCGCTTCTAATCCTGGGCTATATAAATCCTTGGTTAAATCAACAAACCCTTCAAATGAAAACCAGTCGCTTGCCCTTCTTTCTGGTACTTTATGGGCTTCATTTTAAGATATCGCAAGTACGTTTCGCTACCTCTAGGTTTTCAAAGTAAATACGGTTTAAACAATATTTATTTCAAAAGAAAGGGATTGGTAAACAGGCTATACAGCCTATCTGAATACCTCTCCCATACATTGATTTAAACATATTTTATTCAATAAAATTGAATTGGGATTGGTGAACAAGCCGAACGGCTTATTTCAACACCGCTCCCATACAACATGTGATACAAAATGAAAGAAAATGCGACATCATCGATGTTGATCATTATGTAAACGATATAAATATACACTCATCAATTACAAGATTAATATTATAGCTTAAGTAGACAGTAATGGTTTGGTGTGTCTAGCAAGGGGTTTTCTGTTTTCTGTCCACAAGAGCAGCATGGACTGTCCAATATGTGTCTGTTATATTTATCCGAGTTTAGACTACTACAACCGAGTCTGAGTTGACAGGGAATAATTTGTTAATTTGCCGTAGTCAAGGTTGAAATAACTTTTATTTTACTTTTAGTGATTTGAATTCTGAATATGTACACGACTCTTTGGAACGAGGTAAAGCATTCCATAAATTTATTGTATCTGGTAAAAACGATTTGGCGTAATTGGCAGTTCGACTGTAAATTCCCTGTATTTCAGAGACTATATACATTTATACACCATATCTTAATTCATCATCACTGAAGTTAGCAGACTTTATGATAAATACTTATAGATTAAACAGAAAAACGTTTAGTAAGGGTAAAATATAAATGAACAGATTTAACAATCTTTTCATTGATTTCGTCAGAATAGGAATAATGACCAAATAAAGCAGTTTGAATATCATAACCATTAATGTAATAGAAACACTCTGATCGAAAACGAGCAAAATTTGGACAAATAAGAGAAAGTGAATGGCATCTTCATAATGGTGACCGCAAGGTCAGCTTGACGTAATTTGTAAAAAAATTATCAAATTTATGTCCGTTTAGATCGCTTCAGCCAAGTCTTAGTTTACAGTGAAAAATTTGGTTGTATCTCCTTCCAAAGTTTCTTATAATATGATGTACATTACATGCTACATTTCGATCAAGGTGTTTTTTTAAATAACCCTACTGAGTCTATGTTTCTTAGTTTATCATCAAGCATAATCCACTCCAACACAGAAGATGGTAAAAATGATTTTGTATGATTCAGTGCGATATATAGATAGATCGTAACTAGAATTTGGTCTCGGCAAAGAAATCATCGTTTGGGAGTGAGATTTTCGACTAGCGCTGGCTAATTACTCTTTTCCCATAAATAATTTGATATAATGTTTTATAACTGTCTATAGCAGTTAATAATAATAAATAATGTGTCGTGTAGTTTCAACAAAATGTGAAATTTAATGATTCGTTATGTAGCATGTATACTGCTTTGAGACAAGGTTCCTATAGTAAATAAAAAAAAGCTTAAAAGAAACCCAATCCTCGGATCATTTTCAACACTTTCTTAAGTGTCTCCTTTTGTATGATAGTCCGAATGCAACATCAAAGTAAGTAAATCATAAAACTAGAACGTCAATGTGCTGTTAAAATGAAATGGTTTATGAAGGAGCGGTCATACTTCATCTCATATTACGCATGTTTAGTTCTTCAGCTTGAATGAATACTCTCACCCCCTTCAGTCAAGGGCTCTCTAGTCAAGACTCGCATATCTGTACACAATAACCAACATGTTTCAATAAGTCTAGACATGAATGAACATGAGGGCCGGTTGAAGTGAGAGGTGAATGTAGGCGAGTCTATTGTGTGATGTGGGTGTCATTTACCATCGTCGGGGTCCATCTATTAGGCTTTAACCGAGCCGAGACTTACAGCCTGTCACCCCCCTGCATTGCTCTAGGTATGTGTGTGTGTGTGTGTGTGTGTGTGTGTGTGTGTGTGTGTGTGTGTGTTTTTACAACATTGCGAGGACCTACTATTGAAAGCACACCAACGATCCGAGGACGTTCAGGAATCCGAGGACTTGCACTCTGGTCCTCACATTGTTATGTTATTTTTTACATCAGTGATATGTAAAACGGCTTTTTAAGCAATAATAGAGAAGTCCTCGTTTCGGGGTGTTTTACGTGTATTTTAGCACACTTAGTATGTGCTATACACACTTTACTCCCCATGTTAAGCGAGACTGGAAATGTGCTTAGCTAGTTAACCAATGAGATTCATCATGACATTGACCAATCAGAGTCGCCGTTATCTAAGGCCATCCATCTCATACAAATGGTCGTTCTACAGGCTTACTTGACCAAAATATATGCATGATCTATGCTCATCCTTCTTATGTTTGAATTCATTGGAATGCAATAGAGCAAAAGTGAAATTAACATTTAAACCATCAAGGTGCATCGTGTCGCAAGGATAATGCATACAATATAGGAAATATATTTTTTGAAATCCAAGCGATTGTCACTAAGTTTTATCTGCTAATTCTATGAATCTAATTTTCATAATCATATGTCCAAATCGCCGTGTTTTCTGTCAGGTCTATCCCAAAACTTAAATTAAATTGTGTGCTGTGCTAGCGGCCATTTCATGGCGCGTTATCGACTTCATTGAAGACGATCATACATGTTGTCTGTAATGACATTGCGCAACTAATGACAGCTGAACAAGAACAACAAGACTGAGGGACCCAAGATTGTCTCCGCCTTATGACTGTGTGCAACATATTGTACAAAAGTATACCTGCAAGAACATTTTATTCCCAGCTACAATAGTAACTCCTTTAGTAAGGATTAAGTTAAAACTCGGATAATTAAGTATAAGAGGATAACAGTTGGGCTGAATTAATTCTGTTAAGTTCATTGCTCAATGTGAGAAACGCTCGAACCAGCTAGGGTAGACAGACAGATAGACAAAGTATTTTGTTTGAGTCTCATTTCAATTATTGTACATATAATAATTTACATGATAGAAAAATAAAAAGGATAATAACTTGAAATACTTGATAAAGAGTTACAAAATACTAAAATATAAAATCATTGTTCAGAGTTTACGAGCAAAGAGTGTTAAAAAGGGAAATGGTGACTGTTCACCTGCAAAATTTAAAGCTTTGACACCCAAACAGAACAGAGGTTTCTTATTTTTCTAGCTTTTAACGGGTTTAATTGAGTTCAGAGAGATTTTTCAGCATCAGTACATGTACGTTAAAATATATATAGGCGACATTATTTCTTCTTAAAACTGTTATTACACTACAACTGTTAAGAAAATATACCGATGAAAATAGAAAATGTAATCTGTTTTACTCGTCATGTGAAATAATTCACCAAAAGATAACGAAAAGTTTTTCATCATCTATTATATGATTTATCATATGTGAGCGAGTGATTTCAAGATAATATTACTAAATACGATTGTAGAAAACCAAAATCTTATTTCTTTACAACAATGGCGTCGTAGGCAAAAGATAACTTGATTCACTTCATTTAATTGCAAAATATGTGATGTCATTTGAAATAAAATTTCATTTTAAGAAAACTTTAACATCAGTATGATAGTGGTATAGTGAACAAAATATTGTTGCATTGTTTACGAAACAACACATTAATCTAAGACAGGATGAGTTGAGAAGTTAGTGTTCAAGTATTTGCTTTTGTACTGGAGTAGTCTAACAGAACCATTTACATTGGGAACATCCCCAGCTGCTATCAATTAGTTACAGCATTAAATGAAGACGGGCCCGGGGTCATCAGATAAGCCGAATGACTGACAATCACTTTAACTGACACCCTTGTAAATGTCTGACCCCCGCTGTCAACATCGAGGGACAGTGGTAGTAATATCAGCCTCCTGAACTAAGCTTTCTTATCTAGTCATAGTCGCTATATCATCTTATTTCCCTATTGATCAGAAATAGGGAATACAACTTCATGGCTGTTTAAACTAAGTCTATGCCATCCCCATAAACTTGCTTTGGGTACAATGTGGTCGAAGAACTGAAGTCGATCTCTTTGAAAATAATCAAATGAAAACACAATATTATGGCTTTATTGAAAACAATTAGTATTTGTTAGGTTTTAAATTCAATGTGCGTTATGGTGTTACCATACATATTAGTTCTTGTATTTATCATTACTTCAATAACAACACAGTTTTGGTAATTCTATGGTAGTACTCTCTAACAAATTCAAAATAGACATTTTTTATACCTTAATGGTTTTTTTTTCAAATCTGTACTTATCTAGTCAATGACGTAATCGATATCAGTACTACATCATTGCCATGCGTCGCCAAGTTTTTGTTTTTGTTAGAGCTTAACTTTTCAGTTATTACACATTAAATGTAAGCTAGCGTTGTTATTTTGCGGTTATTCACACTTATGCACACTTCTTGTTGAATTAAAATGACATATTCTAAATCTTTGCTACATTATGACAGCTTTCTAAACAAACACAATGTTTTGTTATGCAACAAATCGTGTAATGTTTGTATCAACATGTTGTCTGTCAATTTTGAAATATGAAATATTTTCAGTCCGGTCAGTTAGATATTAACAATAAGTATTGTATACAAAATCAAAAAGCAGGAAAACATCACAATATTTTATTTATCTTTTCTTAAAGGCCTCACATACCATGTGTGAAAAAATGAGGATATATGATGAATGGACGGTGTCATAATTAGAAGTTGTGATAGTTCACATAACTAGTACTATCACAAGTTAATTTAAAAAATCAGTATCTTTCCCACCAATTTATCATAAAACTATAATCTGTATAATGCTTATATTTACCTATATACTTTCTATATTCAATCAACGGTTGAAGACCCAGATTACTCTTTACTGATAAAATATGGCAAAACAAAAAACTATTAAGACATTATAAATTAAACTCAGAGAGATGAGATATACATCGTCCTTAAAGTTTCCACCCTCTCACTTTAGTGTAATCTATGTATCATAGATGTACATATATCATATTCACTGCATCACGATAACTACACATGACATTGAACATGGCAATATATTCAATATTTTCAGTTCGGTCCGTTGGAAATAAGCAATAAGAAGTATATAAGTTCAATATCCAGGTAAACTTTGTAAAGGGGTTTTGTGTTATGTATCCATCATACATGTGTTATGGAAAGATGGAAAGAGGAGGGTTACATTCAAAGCTTAAAAAATAATTTGACAGGAACATACATTACAAAATGAGTCATTGTAGGTGCTCTTTGCGAGTTCAAGTGTAACATTAAGAGATACATATCGTAACGATGATGCATTTTAGTTGTAACTTTGTCGGTAACTGATTACGGTTAGGGTTTCGATAGATAAATTTGAGTGGGGAAACTGTAGCGCAAATCTTCATGAAACGGACGGTTAAACGTGAAATTAACTTCGGCTTCTAATGTAGAATTAAATAAAGGACATAATCAGCCATACTCAGGAATGGACATTTACCTGCCTCTGTTAACCATTAGATCTAATAGCCTCATTCAATATTTGGCAAAAATGAAGCTGAAGACAATTACAATTTAGTTTCTTTCTATTAAAAACCAATCCATAAAAGATAGCGTCAACGATATCTATAGAACATTTTCCTACAGCACCTTATTCACAGGCCTACAAAATAAACATGATACAAATGTAAAAGGTTTTGTCATGTCGAAACATCTTCACAGGGATAACATTCTTATACATGTCCACGTCAAACGTTTCATACAGTCACAAATTAATATCGATACTATATATGTTATCACAATTCATCCGATATAGAAACGTATAATCGGTTAATAAACTTATGTTTCATTCATAATTCTTGCTAAGTAACTTACACTGATAAATACAAGTTGATAATTTGAGGATAAGAATATTATCATCATTATTTAGCACGAGAGAGATTTTTCTAACCTATTTGAATGTATAAAATAGTATTGAAGGATATGATAGATATCATGTCCAATTTACATGGATACTATTTATATAACCTAACAAATGCTATCAATTCCTAACTGCCCTCCTTGCTGTTTTAGATAAGTCTCCAAAATTACGTTTGACGATTTGACGTGCGCCACTGTCCGGTTTTCGATCATAAGTGCGACGTTCTACCTTCATCTGGTCACTGTAAGAAACCAATCAGCTTTGAAATGTGTCTTTTTGGTTACAGTCGATACTTCGCTATAAAATGCCACCACTGAGCGTGGCTCTTGAAAAGGAAAGGATATTCGTCTTCCAAACAATTATGATTACACAACTACACATTCGTTTTTCTGTTGCTTTGTTATAATATCTACCAGTTTCTTTTACTAAATCGTGCATATTACTTTCAGGATCAACTCAAATAATACTCTCTGTATAAGAAAGATTTAAACATTCTGTAGTGAAAATTTCTTTTTTTGAAATTGACAGTGACGTAGCCCATCTCTTTCAGTCTATGTTTAACATTATTACCAAAATTTTAATGGAAATTAACATCCTGACTCTACTATTTCCATTGGTATCTAATAGCTCCTGAATGTTTGAGACTCAATTCTTCTTTCATAAAAGCTCGATCATATCGTAATACAGCCGTGGATATCTATACGAGGGCATATTAAAAAGACACATCCAAAATTGTACCAATCTTGCTATAGAATAAATATGAATTGGAAATCTTCTGCATTATTCGAATACCATATTATAAGGGTTGTTTGCCTTCACTACCAGAATTCTATATATTCAAGTGTATTTTCTCAATAACTTCAAAATCTTTAAATCCAACAGTTCTGACTCATACAATAAAATCGGAAGAATTTTCTAATCATTATTTTTTGAAAATGATTTGAAATCAATATCAAAGTTTTTCAATATATGAATGAGTACCTATTTGGGTTGAGTTGAACAATATTGTGCATGTGCTAAGTGAAGACGGTTTGAAAAATAAGCTTCAAGATATGATTTTGTAACAAAAAGCGTCTGACCTTAATTACACCACATTTCTTTTCTAGACAGCTAACGTCCGTTTTTTAATTCTTTTACTTTAGTTTTTTCAATATTGACAATTAACCCTGCAATATCACAATGACGTTTTCATTCAGTTATAAGTGGCTGTATAGTCCGACAATACTGGTCGAAATAGTATCATATCGTCGGCAAACAACAATATCAAAAATTCATAATTCATAATTCTTCATAAAGACCTACCTTGAATCAAAGAAGCAAATTACTCTATCAACATTCAAAACGGAATCCGACTTAAACTACAAATTTGTCTTAAGCCAACATTTCTCTAACATGTTGTTTATTATTAGTGTGTGTATACTTGAATTATAACTATGGCCATATAGGTTCGTTAGAGAACATAAGACCATGAATACATTGAAATCCTATTTTATACCTGTTAAAACTATCAGTAAATTGATATCCAAGTGTTCTGGACAAATGTAATGGAATAAGAGTAATGTTCTGTGTTATTAAGAAAAAAATCAGAAAGAAATTATCATGGTTTAAATTTTGAGTTAAAGTAATTGGGGAGAACAAAGGGAAAAACTAGCTACCTACATTTACAAGCCAAAGGAGTAGCATATACCCTAAACCTCTTGTATTTTCTCATTTGAGAAGTTGTTCCTTTTGTGGTGTACGCAATTTGACATCGCTCTTCAAATAGTAACAGTTCGAATCCCGCCAGGGGCTCGGCAACTTTGTCTGCAGTAGAGAACTGTTCTACACGCAGTCAGGTTTGGGTGCAATGCTACACTGAAATTCAGCGCAGTACCGCCCATGGTTCGCTAGTTCCAGCCGATACTCGCAGGTTTCACCGCAACGCATAGCCAAAATAGTGTTGCGGGCTTTCTCCCTGCAAAAATACTAGCAGCCGCGATATAAGTGAAATAATCTTGAACTCCAACACACCTCACCTCAAATAGTAACCCTGTATAACTTTTGAATCTGTCCCTCTATCCCTATCTGAAAAAGATAATCTGACACCACCAACAAATGAATTGAAAAAATAAGATCAAACGATATGGCAAAACTTCATTCACGTTTGATATAAGTATTAGAAAGAAGTTTCATGAAAAAGTTTTCGACACAATACCAAAGTTTACTAATGTAATTTAAAAAGGTGAAATGATCGAAGAAATAGATATATTATTAATGTAAAGGCATTAACCTTGTCACAGTATATCTTACCAATCCGTTTCTGTTTCATGTCAGAAATTAAATATGGTAAACCTTTTGGATAACTTACAACAAAATTATTTCAGAGGATATTAACCTATGAAACATTACCCAGATAAATGGCGTACATGTAGATAGGTTAAGGAATAGTTTGATCATTTATTGTTCTTTCATCCATAATTTCTTCAATCTCTTCATTGATGTTCAATATTTAATGTTTTACACAATAATTGACAATATTCGTTTCAACATTGGATTGTATATTCTTGTCTCGTCTTGCCTGAGTGACCGATGTCTTCTTCCAACCTGATAATGAATAATTGTCAAGTTACTTATGTAAAGAACATTAATATGGCACTCATTCTGTACATAGAAGTCGTGCATGTTTTGTTTTAAAACACGTATAGCACGACATAGATGACATAAAATCCTATATAATGATTGTGTTTTATCTGTAATAGCTCTGTATCTGAATTTGAATTAGGTTGTCATCCCGACACTGCAATATTTTGTTACTTCTTAAGATATCACTTATGAATAGATAACATAGATATTATAACCCGATGAAGTATGTCAATGACTTTTCAGAAAAAAGGGTGAATATAGATGATATTTGGTCTAACAGACATTTTACTATTTCACTATTTAAAGTCAAATAGTTAAATAGAAAAGTTTGAACATGGGTGTACTAGTGCAATCTGTCAGAGTATTCACAATATTGTCCCTTTGTTGGTATTCGAACTAAATATATTTTATTATTCTAAAATGTTAGTTCAACAAAGATTCATAGCGGTAAATTATGCACTTAAGCAAAAGAACGGATACCCCGTCGAACTTTTACTGTATGAATAACTGTAATTGCAGACATCTGTTCCACATCTGTTTGACCTGTGGACGAGATGAGGTCAGGACGATGGTGCTGGTATTTTGGACATGCCAAGATAACTGTTCATCCTCTCTATTACTTAATTGCCACGACCACCATGTTGTCGACAAGTGACAAGCAATGGTTCCCTTACTACCTTTCTTGATGGGTATTTCTCTGAAATGGCAATTTTTTTACAAACTTTAAGTTTTACGTGCTAAAGTGAAAGGGAAAAATTTCTGAAGCATCTTATAGTTTATCTAATGATTGTTCATATTTCAAAAACATTTTAATTCATGATAAAATGTATTTTTATTACCAATAGTAAAGTATATTTTTTGCATTGCCAATGCATGTAATACAAGGTCGTCGCTCAATGGGTGATTTTTAAATAAAACTCTATATGGCTGAAATAATCGGCATTTTCGGCATAATAATCCGTTGACTAGAATGTTTTTCAATGAAATAGCTGAAAACACACCTGCCTCAGAAGCTTAGGGGACAACAATTTTGGAACGGGTGCCCCCTTACAACACAAAGAAAGATATCGTGAATATAATATAAAACTGAAATGTGAAGGTTTTCTGTTTATTTGATTTCTTATTATTGAGGGAATTTTACGAAATGTTATGAACGGCTTCTTTTGTTGTGCCATAAACGTGGTAGAATTTTAAAAATGCGTGCGAGGTACAATGTAAGGGGTGGTTGTGCTCAATATCAGGCAAACAAGTAAAAGACAGCTGTTATTTGAAGCAATAAGAATGGTAATGGGTATATGGTATTATCGTACCTAAATGACCATTTTATTCCAATTGTTCCATCTTATAAACACCTGGGTGTACATTTTTCCTTCTCATACATCATGGTATGTAACACAGAAAACTTTGGCTGAACAGGCATTGAAAGTATTATTATTCTCAAATCGTCGGTTTAGAATTTTTTGAGTCAACTGATAGATGTTATATCATATATTTGATATTAAATTCTGTCATTAGTACTTCTTTCGCAGAGAGATCTAGTACTCACTCATTTTAAATGTGCTTGAAAGGTTCAATAAGCAGATTTTGTGTTTTTCTAGAAATATGCCTAACATTGCGGCTCGAATTTTGTCTCAAACGACAATATAAAAATACAATATTTTAAAAAGTATCAATTATCAATATAGTCTTGATGAAAATGTTTTAGAATGTTAGGTTTTAATAGTGTAATCTCTCTTTTCTAATGACTGGTTTAATAATGTGTGGTCAAATGAACGAATTCGAATCGGACACATTTGCCTTTTTTAAACAATTGTTTAAGCAAATATGTACCGACATACAATGTAAAGAATCAGTTGTGGTCATCGGATATCAATCTGGTGTTAAAACATAATTTCTATCATGGCAAAAATCATGTGAAGAGTTTGAGTTTTATGTTTGTAGTGTCAGCGTTAGACAGTTTCGCATTTTCTTAGTAGGTTATGCTGCTCTACTTACATTTTGATAGTTGAATAAGGTATATTTAAACATATAGGTCTTAAAAGGGACGATCGCCTTTGCCCGCTTTTTGTTATACCTTATATTGAAAACGAATTCCGCTTTTGTAAAGAATGCCCGTTCTAAGAAATAAATATTTCCTAAATACTTCCGATCATATCTTTCTGAATTTAAACTAGCCCAAAATTTTGCATCAAAAAATATTTTTGTCATTAATTGCCTAAAAAAAAGAAGTACATTCTTATCAATTGTTGGTGCTAACTAGCTGACAGTGACGTCTTGATAATTTATCATCGCGCTCCTAGGCATGTTGTACTGCTGTAAAATGCTGTAAATGTCATGTATATGGAGTCTATGGCCCTCTCACTGAATAAACTCTCTCTGTGTATTCCTATTCATTTTCAGTATTGATAATGCAAGTTGCTCTTCCGGAAATAATTATGACAATTTCTCGTCCCTTTTAATTGATTGAAAATTATATGATTTTTGAAAGAACGGTTGTGATATACTAGGTCTTTAATGTCTGATTGTTATACAATTCGATAAAGATTAAAACTTGTCTATAAAGGGATGGTCAAAATAAATTTATCTGATGTAGTTTCTACGTAGGTTATCATATCATGGGGATACGAACAAAACATCATACTCTTTTAAAAAAATCATTCATGTCATAAACATCAGAAGCGGGTTAAAGTAACACTTAAACATTTACGGTAACACATGACTAATATTCTCGGTTGAATATATATTTGAAAAGCTGAATATAAGTCAAATTTGGTGAAAAGGGAAAGTCTATTCAGCCAGTAATGTTGGTGAATGTCTTTTAGCCTTTGCTTATAAGTAGGAAAACCTGTTGTGAATAATAGATTATCCATATTTCGATATTTTCTGGGATGCTGTTCCATAATTTTGATATTCTGCTACTCAATTCATCCGGTCTTGTTAGTTCTTTAATATAATCCTTTGCAAGATTCAGTATTTAGAGAAATAAGTAATTGGTAAAATTTTCCTCTTTTACAGAATAAGAAAATCTTTGAATATGACTATGAAGTTTAATCATATCATCCATTGTTTTCGCACAGAATCATTTTGTGATTTATAATTGCAGTGTAGATGAATATACCTAGTGATGCCTCTATAATTCTGGTTACAATTAATGTCACCTCTTATTTTATGTTTTCTTTTACATGTTGTTGTACATGGGCATTATAGTGACAATTTCTGAATTTCATGTCACCTCCCTATTTATGGGAACTGTTATACCAATTGACCACATTGGAGGAAATAGGCCCCTTTCCTATATCGCATTGAATACAAGCCCAAAATATGGTAACATATTAGATAAACTCTGATAAAGTTGTCACACTCAAGTCCTCGGTAGGATGGAATATGGCTACCATTGGTGAAGCATACAAACACAGGTCCTCAAAATGATGGTATGAAATCAACTCTGAAAAAGCTGTCACACACAAGTCCTCGGAAAGATGGAACAGGGCTGCCATTTACAAACCATACACACACAAGTCCTCAGAATGATGGGACAGAATTAAGTCCCATAAAGCTTTCACACACAAGTCCTCGGAATGATGGAACAGTGCTACCATTGACGAAGCACACATACAGGTCCTCAGAATGATGGCATAGAATCAACTCCCATACAGCTGTCACACACAGGTTCTCGAAATGATGGAATAGAGTTACCATTTTCAAAGCATACACACACATGTCCCCACAATGATGGTATAGAATCAACTCCCATACAGCTGTCACACACAAGTCTTCGAAAAGATAGAATAGAGTTACCATTTTCAAGCATAAACAAAGGTCGTCAGATAGATAGGATAGAATTAACTTTCATGAAGTTATTACAGAGTTTATGAGAGAATGGTGGAATAGAATCATAATTTACAAAGCAAACATGCAGGTCCTCAAAATGATGGTATAGAATCAACCCTAATAAAGCTGGCACACACAAGTCCTCGTTAAGATGGAATAGGGCTACCATTGGCGAAGCATACATACACAGGTCCTCAGAATGATGGTATAGAATCAACTCCCATACAGCCGTCACACAAGGGTCCTCGAAATGATGGAATAGAGTTACCATTTACAAAGCATACACACACAGGTCCCCAAAATGATGGTATAGAATCAACTCCATACAGCTGTCACACAAACGTCCTCGAAATGATGGAATAGCGTAACCATTAACAAAGCATACACACACAGGTCCTCAAAATGATGTATGAAATCAGCTCTGATTAAGTTGTCACACTCAAGTCCTCGATAAGATGGAATAGGGCTACCATTGGTGAAGCATACACACACAAACGTCCTCGGAATGATGGAATAGAGTTACCATTTACAAAGCATACACACACAGGTCCCCACAATGATGGTATAGAATCAGCTCCCATACAGCTGTCACACACAAGTCCTCGAAATGATTGAATAGAGTTACCATTTACAAGCATAAACACAGGTCGTCCGATAGATAGGAAATAACTCTCATGAAGTTATTACACACAGTTTATGAGAAAATGGTGGAATAGAATCATAATTTACAAAGCAAACATGCAGGTCCTCAAAATGATGATATAGAATCAACCCTAGTAAAGCTGGCACACACAAGTCCTCGGAAAGATGGAATAGGGCTACCATTGGCGAAGCATACACACACAGGTCCTCAGAATGATGGTAGAGAATCAACTCCTATAAAGCTGTCACACACAGGTCCTCAAAATGATGTAAGAAATCAACTCTGATTAAGGTGTCACACATAAGTCCTCGGTTAGATGGAATAGGGCTACCATTGGTGAAGCATACACACACAAACGTACTCGGAATGATGGAATAGAGTTACCATTTACAAAGCATACACACACAGGTCCCCGCAATGATGGTATAGAATCAACCCTAATAAAGCTGGCACACACAAGTCCTCGGAAAGATGGAATAGGGCTACCATTGGCGAAGCATACACACACAGGTCCTCAGAATGATGGTAGAGATTCAACTCCTATAAAGCTGTCGGACATAGAGCTACCATTTACTACCATAAACAAAGGTCCTCAGAAAGATTTAACTCTTATAAAGCTGTCACACACAAGTCGGAGTATATATAGAGTTGGAGTTGAACAGAGATACCATTTACAAAGTATATACACACAGGTCATCAGCATGATGGTATCGAATTAACACTCATAAAGCTTTCAAACAGAAGTACATGGAAAGATTGATAAAGAATTACCAATTTAAAATTATACAAACACAGGTCCTCATAGATTTACGTGAATCATCTGTTCAAATGCTGTCATACGAAAGTCCCGAGAAGGATTGGAAGCATTCACACAAGAACAGATCCTCAGAAAGATTGAATAGAATATTAATTTTCATGAATAAAGTTTCTATTTACAAAATACAAACATATGTCCTAAAAAAGATGCAATGATACAATCACATAAAGGTCGCCTGAGAGATGGAAAAAAACTTTACTATACAAAAAATCAACGGAAAACCTGTCGTTAGGTAGACACAATAAAAACATCGAAATATGCATTGAAAATAAAAGTTAAAAAACAGTGACATGACGGTCATCGGAAAGATAAATCAACATCAAAATCATGACATCTAATCAGACATATTTGCCTCCACTCTGTTGAAAATTATTTAGAAAGGATGTGTAACGAGAACTATTTTCAAATAAGTTCAAATAAATTTAAGTATGAATTTATTGTATATGTCAAGATGTTGCTTAATGTAAAGAAAACTTTATTACTAACAAATGTTCAACTAGTTTTGTCTGCTTTCGTCAAGAATTCTTGACTTTCCTTCAAAGAGAGGACTTGCACAATTCAACACCTTATTCATTCCGAGGACTCAGCGCAGTGCATGATGGGAAGGGTCCTCACTTTGTAGTCCTCACAAGTCATGCAAGATCAGAAAAACATCATATCAATATTCAGACATCTTCTACGGATAACAAAGTGATCATATAAATTGTTGACCCAAGCAGATTCATATATGTAAAAATCATGTCTCTCTCTTAATCACAACTATGGGTCCTCGTTTTGATGGTTCAGGTACTAGGACCTCGTTTTGTAGCAAATACGCGTATGTGTGTGTGTGTGTGTGTGTGTGTGTGTGTGTGTGTGGGGGTGTGTGTGTGTGTGTGTGTGTGTGTGTGGGAGGGGGGGGGGGGGGAATGAACTCTCCCAAGTTTAACTAGGAAGATTTGATGGTCCTATCAAATTGTCATTGAACATCTCTCACATCCAATGTAAGTTACCATCATGTTGTAGATGATAAAGATAATCTCTTTAGCTTGCATAGTTTGAATTAGTTTAAATGATATGACTTACTCAATTTCTTATTATCGTGATTAAACGTTTACACCATATAATTTGGAGGGTAAACAACAGTACGGATGACTAATATGTCAAATACTTTCGCATATGTTGAATTTAAATTGAATAAAATAGTCAATGAATAAACAGTTGTTATATCTGGAGTAGTCCATTTGTTGGGTAAAAAGGTATTCCTATGAGAAATTACAGTATGAAGTTTTTGTTTCGTTTTGTTGACCTCTGTTTTCAATATTTCGAATTTTTGGAAATTACCATGTTAATGCTTATCAGTTCGGTATAGTGACATTTAACAGTTTTTTGTCATGAATTTTTATCGAAATCAGGACAATGACACGTGCAGATAACTCAAACGAAATTTTGGAAACTTATTACAAAAGACACAAAAACAAATATGGTTGGGGAAAATTAAGTGGGTCTCAAAACTAATATCCGTGTAAACGGGACGCTGAATTTCGACTTTTTAACATTTATTTGACTTTTTTCTAATATCAATGAAAACAAGTAAATATGTAAGCCACATTAAATATAAGAATTAAGCGCAATGGTCTATCATGCTTTATCACTTACGCCCTGCATGTCTAGTAAGATCAAGTGATATTAAATTAGTCAATATGAAAATCGTTACATTAACACATTAAAGATTGACATTATGAATAACATGGGCGTCGTGATCAAAGTAGCTCGAGGTACAAAGTCTTGAAACTAAGTACAGTATAACATAAGTGGGCGTTACTTCTCGGTATGGATGTATGACATATGATAAGTCCATGTATACTAACTGGTTGAATAATTTAAGTATATCTGGACTTTATTCCTTTGATGTAATGAATAATTTTGAAGTTCGGCAGATGGATCTGAAATTTAAATTTCACAGTAACATGTTATAGGAAATAAAGAAATGTCTTCTAACTAATGCCCTTTTTACATGCACACTTTTACTCCTGTAAGTATATTTACTTCTTGGAGTAAATATACTTACAGGGAGTAAACATGCCATGTAAACAGTCCCTTTGCAATTTACTTACAGGAGTATATTTTCTCCTAGGAGTAAAATACTCTACCCCAAGAGGTAAAGTAAAAGTATATTTACTTTTGCTCCTGTAAGTAACCATGTCATGGAAACAGGTTTTGTGTTTACTCCTGTAAGCAAACTGAATGTCAGTTTGAAGAGATTCTTTTTGCTGTGATAGAACAGTTATCCAAATGAGCCAAGAGGTTCACAAGATGTTCCGCCCATATTTAAATCAACTCAAGATCATTTAGAAGATAAATAGTTGTGTTTTTAAAATTTGCGGCTGTCGATTGTAGTATAGCATAAGAACAAATTATTATGAGGGGTATAGGAAGGTCATAATAAAAGGGAATTCCCAACTTAATATACTCTACAAATTAACGTGAGTGTAATAACAAACAATTGCTCTCAAAATTGAATCTCATTATGGCATTTTTGACCAAGTTTAAGATTTCTACTCAACTATTAATCAATTGATTATAGTATATCAGAAAACTGTTTTTTTGGTAAAAGATAACGTCACTAAAAACAAATTCCAAATTTATCACAATTATTAATGTTGTACTGAAAAAGGTGAGAAATTTACCTTGACATTGTGTATATCTGAACTACTTCTATAAATAAATTGTTGGTAAATTGAAAATATAAGAATTGAGATTTAAGATTTCCATTTAAATTAGAAAAAAACGTAAACCTAAGTTGAAAATTGTTTTTATTGTTCATAATCATAAGCTGGAATGTCCCCACAATAGTTTGACATTCACTTATTGAATTTAGGTAACTTGGATCAATATTGTTTTATCATACATTAACTTGGAAAAAGTGTGACCCATTGTCAGAATCCCTTTCCACTACCTTTTATTCTGTCAGTAGCGCCACCAAAGAGGAGTAATCGATTTGAATATTTCAGCGATGAATAATTGACATAACGACAGAAATATACGGTAGCCATTATTTTACGTCAAATCGATTAAAATATACTCCTGGGAGTAAAGAGTGCATGTAAAAAGGGCATAAGACGAATTTCCTATCTTAAACGGATTACTTTGATAATCATATCCTTATTAATTATTATACGAATAGTAGGAATCTAATGCTCATCTAAAATATTTATCACTCATTGCTCCAATCCAAAGGTGCAAGGTGCCCCCTCACAAACGTTAGAGAGTGCAGCAGCTAGAAAGGTGGAGTCGAAAGTGTTGAAATGTTTACAGACGGAAGGTGCCCTACCCGACGTCTATCAAAGGGAGGTCGGACGACAGGCTATGCCATATGCCCATTTGACCTTTTACAGGCCCGATGAGCTTAAATGATTACCATTTTAATTATTTGATCAATAAGTCAAACGATCTGTATATAAAGTTGAAATTACTATGGATATTAGTAACACAGATAATGTGTGTAAAACATATCTGGCTAGGGTACGTGCCGTTATTTTTGGTCAAAACTTTTATATTGTCACTTTTATTCAACATGTATATAAAATATTAAATTTCAGGAAAAGACACTTGAAAGTGATTCATATATTGAGCTAAACAATTTGATAGGTTTTTTGTTAACCAAAATATTTATCTGATGTTGTCATAAAACCATACTTTTCCAACCATTCATGAATGCAAAACAAAGAAGATACTGCTTTAAAGAGACGGTTCCACCGGCTTTCGATCAGGCATCATGTTTATTTGTTTTTTTAGATGGAGAGAACCGTCGTATTTTTGCTTATCTTTACAACCTTAAAGGATATAGTACATGTATTGATGGAATAACTGAAAATTATAAATAGTTCATGACACGACAACTAAAAACGCATAATCGTGCTCTTGGAAGGGTGTCTACCCTATCATGGGTTAATGGCACATTATTTCTATAACCTGCATCATTCCTTACTATATCAGTTTAACTGTCAATCAAGTCATCTCGAAATTCGTTACCCTATTGAAAATTTACCTAAGTATTACAGTTTGCCTTAAAGATATTGAGAAGTCTATCATAATCGGTTTATGATTACAATAGGATATTCAGGTGACAAGCATAACCATGCATCGATATGTATTCAAGGTTCATGTTGAAATTGACACCACGGGGGCGTAGCATCCATAGTAAAAAAAAGCCCGGGCTTACACGTGATTTTTTGGTCAAAATATTTTTTTCTGTTATTTTTAGTCAAATGACAGACGAGAGACTAGTGGACCAACGCCAAGTTCGTGACAGTTTGTCTCTGTTATGGTAAAACCACACTTGGATGTATGGACAGGTCTTATGCTTCTAAACAGATATCATGACCTAAACTTTAGATGGAATGTGGAAGACTGCCCAGTCTCTCGACAAGACACATTTTAAAGCTTATTGCCTTTTTACAGTGACAATATGAAGGTAGAACGTCGCAATTATGATCGAAAACCGGACAGTGGCGCACGTCAAATAGTCAAACGTAATTTTGGAGACTAAAACAGCCAGGAGGGCAGTTAGGAGTTAATAGTGTTGGTTAGGTTATATAACTAGTATCCATGTATATTGGACGTGATATCTACAACTCTGTGCATTTATAAGGCTGTTTTAAAAAGGTAAATAATATG
This sequence comes from Phorcus lineatus, assembly GCA_921293015.1. Lineage (NCBI taxonomy): Eukaryota > Metazoa > Mollusca > Gastropoda > Trochida > Trochidae > Phorcus > Phorcus lineatus. The sequence goes on along the minus strand of OV121081.1, from coordinate 2,522,532 downwards.
TTATGAAAATCACGGAGTGGCTCTTTAAGTTTTGAAAAAGTGAGCAAACTCCCTGGAAAACACAGAAAATCGAGAGTTTATGTATGGATTTTAAACATTTTCTTGGCAAGATCGGGCGTTTCGCGCCCTCACATTGTTGGCCACGATCAGCGGGCTAACACATGATTTTAACCTTGCAACGCACCTGCCTGCGTAAGTGGAAATAGGTATGGATCAGTATAAGGTGTTGGAAACAGGTGCCAACTTGTAGCAAAGTCTCGTGTGTACCAGTTGCATGATATATAAAGGGTGGTTACCCCGATAGCCATTTGTATTCGTGTCGAGATATCAAGCACGTCAATTGGTACCGGTACGAGGGAAGGAGACCTGACTTAATCTGAGAACCTTCAAACGAGTTCATATATACAGGTACATTCATGTCTGTTTTTCAATCTGTGTCGTTTGATAAGATTTTTTGTGTGAGCATTTTGTGAGAATAACAAAGAAAAATATGAATATGTAACCTATTCATCACAGAAGATGCATATCCATCTTCTGCCGGAGGCAATATGCGAAGAGAACCAATGCATTTATTCACAGTCGCTTTCTAAGCAGGCGCATCTGTCATAATCTGAAACCTCAACCATTTTTATGTTCAGAATTTATCGTTATTATACCACATATGGTGTTTTAAGTTAACCTATGGCTATTTTACAAAATGTCTTTGGAAAACCTAGCAAAAACATTTAGTTGAGATACCATTTATTCTATACATGATACAGTACCTTCATTGTAATTACACCCGTAATGTTTACACAGAATTTCAGTAAGTTAGACCTTTCATAACTAAAGGTGAAGTTTGAAATAGGTTTCAGGTAGTGATGAAATGCAGACCTATGGTTCTGGTCTGATATACTGAATGCATAGTGTTCCAAAAAAGGTCGTCGTTAAATTACACTGTGAAATGCAGAAAACGAAGTGTTGTATCTTTCTTACTTTTATAACTACAAGCTTGAAGTTTGGTTAATGATTTGTTTGGGGTAAGAAAAGGAAATTTTACACGTCTTAGTCTTCATCCAACAAAGATAAATCTCACACACTTTCAGATTTCTACCATAATGATTTCTGAAAAAAAGAAGACTTGAAAGTGGATATCCTGCTTTGCTACGTGCCTTTTTTATTTAAAAAAACTTTTATATTGTCACTATTATTCAAAATCATGTAAATATGTAAATTTTCAGGAAAAGCAGTCATTGAAAAATGGTTTATATATTGAGTTAAACACCTTTGATTGTTTTTTATTACCTAAAACATATATTTATTGTTGATTTAGTACCCTACTTTTTCAATTGTTCACGATTGAAATAAACCAAAGATACCGGCTTTCAAGCAGTCATCATTTTTAGTTGTATTTTTACTTCTCTGTACAACCTAAAAGGGATAAATAGTTGTATTGATGGAATATCTACAAATTATAAATAGTTCATGATAAGACAACTCAGAAATGCCTTGTAATGCTGTAGGAAGGCTTTCTACCCTCATAGTGCTGATGTATCGGTTTGTTCCTCAATATATGCGCGTTATCATGGCTTCATGGCATATCATATGTATGACCTGTGTTAACCTCAACCCTGGAATTTCGTTTCCACAAAAATGCCCTTATAGAAACCTCTCTGTAACTATTTATGTGGTAATCAAACGTTTCTGACAGCTTCGTTCCTTACTGCATCAGTTTGACTGATACGTAAGTAATACAGTTTGCTTGAAAGATATTGAGAAGGCCTATCAGAAACGCTTTATGCTTACAATGGGATATTCAAGTGACGTTCATAACCATGCATTGATATGTATTAAATGTTCATATTGAAATGACACCCTATATTTACTTGGTAGTAGGTATGGATCAATATCAGGGTGATGGAAACAGGTGTGGGGTTGTAGCAAAGTCCACCAGTTGACCAAAGTGTACCAGTTGTATGATATATAAACCCGATACCTATGTGTATTCATGTTCAAATATAAAGCGCTTCCATACCTGACTTGATCGTAGAACCAACAAATCGAGTTTCATATATACAGGTAAATTTTGTCTGTATTTCTGTCTTAGATATGTTCAGTTGTTTTAGATGTCTAGGAAATGTTGCTTTCACGATTTTCAAGTAAAAAACGAGATTAGAACTTCATTCTCGAAGACGCTTATAAAAAGTAATAAATGCCAAAGCATTCACCAAGTTATTGTGGGTAGGTTTCCACAAATTTACAAAATGAAGCTCATCGTATTTCACGATTTCTTCAGAAAGGTTAATATTTTGGGTGAATATATTACTTTGAAAGAAAGGCATATAACTCAGTTAGCAACCGGCCCTCATGTTCATTCATGTCTAGACTTATTGAAACATGTTGGTTATTGTGTACAGCTATGCGAGTCTTGACTAGAGAGCCCTTGACTGAAGGGGGTGAGAGTATTCATTCAAGCTGCCTCCGTTTAGATCGTAAAGATAATCTCTTTCTCTGTAATAGATTGAATTAGCTTAAGGAGTGAGATGTAAAAGTCAAACATCCAATACGTGATTACCACATCGAGATAAGTACTATTACGCATTGTTTCCTTACATCATACTACATTGAAGTGTCATTCTACTCATCATCTCTTCTCAGTGGCACAATCAGTCATCCCTTTCTCACTTTTCAACACCTACATATACTGTACGATTCCACACCTATGATATAAAGTAGGAAAAGATTGTTCTCGACATTTATTGAGGAATAATCGTACTCATTTACTGCAAGAGGAGCAGTTGATAATTGCAGAACAAGACTATTTGATGAGTCTCTTTCACAAAAAGCTTGAGAAAATCGATGATGAGTTGTGGTTATGTCCCTATACAGGTAATTGGACAATGGTTACCTGCAGTTAATACTCAATTAAGGAAGAACAGCTGATTAAGCAAGCAATTGGAATAACATAATAATGAAGCAAATGTTATGACATAATCGGTTCAAGACGTAACACATTCAAGGTTAAAAAAACAAAAGAAGGTGAGTTTCCATATCAAAAACATATATAATCAGTTTAAATACCTCGCCCATAATAGCAAAATCCGGGTCTGAGTCCCCCAATCTCCTACATTTGGTCACCTTTTCAGTAAACTGTTTAAAACATTTTCCCCCGCGATATTCAACATCCTGATCAATTTTGGTGACAACCAATCCGTTTTTCAGATACCATTGCAGTAAAGGAGTGGCTAATAACACTTGTCGCGCTCTCATCCCACCGACAAGAAGGGTTCTGGGTTTCCTACTCAATTTCTTTTTTCGAACGTGTTTTTGCATGTGCTTCCCGAAACGATCAAAAGGAACCTTGCAAGTAACGAATAGAGGCGACATTTCTGCGAAATACTCATATCTATCTTCGGGCACCTCAATGTCTACTTCAACCATCCCGAAAAACTCGCCTTCCTGCACAGCTCGAAGCAGAGTCTCGGCATTCGCACGTCCACCGCGATGAGCAGAATCAAAAGGAAGTTGGCGATGCTCCACAAACTCCCGCAGTTCGGGGTCTGATTTACACAAATCATTAAACTGACACTCTCATATAGACACTAGTTCGTAATCCTGATTCCTAATGTATTCGGCTCTTGCCATAGTTCTTGCGTACCGACCCTGACTGTCCTCGCTGTCACCGTTTACACAGTCCTTGTGACTATGCCAATAACACCCCAGGTACTCTAGACAGGTGCGAGTAACTGGATCGTAACCGTCTACCGATTTGTTTTTCATACCCGGATGAAGCTTTATGAATTATCTTTCTCCCGGTTTTAAACGACATCCAATCTAGCCAGTCATAAACACGGGTATACGTATCGGATTTCTTACGATGAAATTCGTTATAGTCATCGTCTTTCACAGGTAACCAACGCGATTGCTCGATTGCTGTACGGAATAACAATTTTCTTGCTATCCCGGGAACGGACGCAGCTTCTTTTAAAATATCAATGTTCGTTTAAGACCAGTAAAATTGTTTTAACCTGTTAATCGCCTCAACTCCGGGTTGAACATCTAGATTGTTGTACCAAATCAATAAATCTTTTACCGTTTTCATTTTATTATCTCTCCATACCCTCTGTAAGTAATTATAGTTTTCTTCAAAACTGGTGGGTACGCCAGTCAGAGAGAGTTCATTCAATATCTCGTTTTGTGTTGAATCGGGGTGTTCTCGAACATAAGCTAAATATCTCTGTCTGTTCTGATCCTCTAGAGTGTTGATATTCTTAAGACTAGACCAAAATGCGTTCGCGGGAGGGATATCTGCTTCCTCCAACTTAGACTCGTCAATTAAGTATTCGTAACAGAAGAATCCCTTTAATTGTTCAATTTAAAAATTTTCAAAAATTGATCATAACTTGCTGTTGGAGGAAGGTATTGGAAAATGTCTAAAATTCTTAAATTTGGAGTAGAGATGCAAATGTAGTGATTGTTTCGTTTAACCACAAAATAGTTTGAGTTTTGTCAACAATGTTTAAGGCTCTAGCCAGACCAGCTTTCCACAGATTCAGATCGTACCTAGAACTGTTGAAACCTAGGACTGGTAACTGTGCGCAATACTGACTCAATTTCGTTCGCAGGTAAACACATTTCTTGTAGTATAATTCGTCGCTATTTGTCCAGGTCATAACTATCTCCCCGTCCTCCTGATCTGAACGCATTACATCGTTCTCAGATATGTCCTCCCAGTCATTATACACGGGGTTTATCTCTTCAGCTGTCTCTACACGGCTCAGGAAGTCGTGATAGACGTTAGGTCTACACAATCGATCACGCATCGGTGGTGAGACCGATTCATCAGCGCTCTCACGCTGTCCCAATGATATAATGTGTTGATTTGTTCATCAACCTCTTTAAGCAAGGATTCAAGTTTAACCTCGATCAATCTTTTTGCCTCGCTGGAAATATCATTGAGATATGTAAATGTTTGGTTCAATAGATTTTTTGAGTCGCATGAAATGAAACATTTAGCGTCCTCAAACTTGGGTACATTAGAACAAACAGAGATTGATATAGGGTGATGACGTGCAGTCCAAGTCGTCGAGGAAGTGGAGACTGCTTCTCCTTCTGGTTGTCTCAACAATAAAGATTCTCCATCAAACATTGCGTGATATTCGTATATTCACTAAATCTTTGTCACTTTTTGATCGAACATCGTCTGAGACTAGTCAATCAACTTTCGGGCGAAGCAAGATTTCCATCTTGTTCAGTTCTAATTGCATCTTGTTCTTCCCCCTCCATCCTGACGCAACGTAGGTTCGGCTACATAGTGAGACAACAGCGGATATCTTTCCATTATATGCAAGCACGCAGTCACACACACTCACACACATTACACCAACGCCACCCCTCCACTCAATACATAGGGCTCCACGAGTTTTCTCCCTTGAATAGTTGAATTTCATCGGTTTTCCCTTCACCATTACATCAATAATATGTTTATAAACATTGATAACAATCTTAGGCTTTTTAAAACTAATAAGTTGTATTATTATATTTTAGTAATGTACATTGCATGAGACGTAACTCATATATATAAAAATATATATATATCATGATATAAATTCAAACTATCTCAATGTTTCATTGCGAAATGATAAGATAAAGACAGCTTCATGTATGCAGGGAGATCTGCTATCTGCCCCGTTAGAACGCACAGAGGCGGGGTAGGAGAAGAAAACACCTGTTAACGAAAGGGGAAGTGTTATAACGAGGGACAGCAACTGTTGACAGTCCTTCATTGAATGAATGAAATACCTCTCGGGGTCGCAAACAGACAGCCATGAATGAAACTGTTCAGGCAAACATTGAATTGACAGGCTGAGATGGACTTTCGCTTACTTGGTTAAATCAAGGACGTGTATAGGGCTATATAAATCCTTGGTTCAAATAAATAAATGCGTTTTTTAACAAAATGTGTTGCAAACACGACTCTAAAAAAGGTGTGATTGCATTTACCAGACATAACAGTATGCATTAATATAATCAATATCGCTAAGAAAACGTTACTTAGCGAGTTATTGGGTCTAAATGTAAGACTAGTTTGGTAAATATTTCGCTTAAAGCCCTACATCCTAACTGTAATGACCATTTTTCAATCACACGTCTCTTTAATACACTCGATTTATTTTCAACACTAAAGACATCGATGCAACCCTGTGTTAGAAATCTTTTATCTGACCTTTGTAACTAAGGACTTTAAAATAGAAAATAGTCACAATTGGGCGTAACAAAAACGTACTTTTCACTGTTTTCTACTTGTTCGGCTGTCCGCCATGTTGTTTGAAACTCGCGCTTATGTTCTTGACTGGAGGGCGTAGCAAAAGAGTTTGTTACAACTAATTCTTACTATTAGGCCCCAAAACAGCTACATATTTTATTTTATTATAGTTCACATGAAAAAATATATACATAATACATACCTTGATATGTTATAGTAACCCGTCAATTTGCCAAAGATTGTTCACTGTTCGTCACTAAAAAGTGGTCAGTGGTTTCCCAGCATGCCAAGCGAGTTTACGCTGAAGGTCCCCCGCAGCATAGAAAAATATGAGACACGCATCGCCAATGACTTTCCACTGCCGCTTCTAATCCTGGGCTATATAAATCCTTGCTTAAATCAACAAACCCTTCAAATGAAAACCAGTCGCTTGCCCTTCTATCTGGTACTTTATGGGCTTCATTTTAAGATATCGCAAGTACGTTTCGCTACCTCTAGGTTTTCAAAGTAAATACGGTTTAAACAATATTTATTTCAAAAGAAAGGGATTGGTTAACAGGCTATACAGCCTATCTGAATACCTCTCCCATACATTGATTTAAACATATTTTATTCAATAAAATTGAATTGGGATTGGTGAACAAGCCGAACGGCTTATTTCAACACCGCTCCCATACAACATGTGATACAAAATGAAAGAAAATGCGACATCATCGATGTTGATCATTATGTAAACGATATAAATATACACTCATCAATTACAAGATTAATATTATAGCTTAAGTAGACAGTAATGGTTTGGTGTGTCTAGCAAGGGGTTTTCTGTTTTCTGTCCACAAGAGCAGCATGGACTGTCCAATATGTGTCTGTTATATTTATCCGAGTTTAGACTACTACAACCGAGTCTGAGTTGACAGGGAATAATTTGTTAATTTGCCGTAGTCAAGGTTGAAATAACTTTTATTTTACTTTTAGTGATTTGAATTCTGAATATGTACACGACTCTTTGGAACGAGGTAAAGCATTCCATAAATTTATTGTATCTGGTAAAAACGATTTGGCGTAATTGGCAGTTCGACTGTAAATTCCCTGTATTTCAGAGACTATATACATTTATACACCATATCTTAATTCATCATCACTGAAGTTAGCAGACTTTATGATAAATACTTATATATTAAACAGAAAAACGTTTAGTAAGGGTAAAATATAAATGAACAGATTTAACAATCTTTTCATTGATTTCGTCAGAATAGGAATAATGACCAAATAAAGCAGTTTGAATATCATAACCATTAATGTAATAGAAACACTCTGATCGAAAACGAGCAAAATTTGGACAAATAATGAGAAAGTGAATGGCATCTTCATAATGGTGACCGCAAGGTCAGCTTGACGTAATTTGTAAAAAAATTATCAAATTTATGTCCGTTTAGATCGCTTCAGCCAAGTCTTAGTTTACAGTGAAAAATTTGGTTGTATCTCCTTCCAAAGTTTCTTATAATATGATGTACATTACATGCTACATTTCGATCAAGGTGTTTTTTTAAATAACCCTACTGAGTCTATGTTTCTTAGTTTATCATCAAGCATAATCCACTCCAACACAGAAGATGGTAAAAATGATTTTGTATGATTCAGTGCGATATATAGATAGATCGTAACTAGAATTTGGTCTCGGCAAAGAAACAACTAAAAACGCATAATCGTGCTCTTGGAAGGGTGTCTACCCTATCATAGGTTAACGGCACATTATATCTATAACCTGCATCATTCCTTACTATATCAGTTTAACTGTCAATCAAGTCATCTCCAAATTCGTTACCCTATTGAAAATTTACCTATGTAATACAGTTTGCCTTAAAGATATTGAGAAGTCTATCATAATCGGTTTATGCTTACAATAGGATATTCAGGTGACAAGCATCACCATGCATCGATATGTGTTCAAGGTTCATGTTGAAATTGACACCCGGCTGCGTACGTGGAAATAGGTATCGATCAGTATAAGTTGTTGGAAACAGGTGCCAGCTTGTAGCAAAGTCTCGTGTGCATCAGTTGCATGATAAATAAAGGGTGGTAACCCCGATAGCCATTTGTATTCGTGTTGCAATATCAAGCACGTTCAGTGGTACCGATGCCAGAAAACCTGTCTTGATCAGAGAGCCATCAATCGAGTAATATATACAGGTAAATTATATCTTGGTAGTTTGAGTTCTTTTGTGAGCATTTTGGAGGCACAATTCGAAGAGCACCAATCCAATTAGTGACTGTCGCTATCTTAGCAGGAACATATATCATAATCTTTAATCTCCACCATTTTTATGTTCAGATTTTATCCTTATAATACCACACATGGTGTTTTAAGTTAACCCATGGCTATTTTTAAACATGTACTCTGCACGCTATCTGTCTTCGGAAAACGTTGCTAAATCATTTAGTTAAGATACCATTTAATTATTTATTTTTATACATGATACAGTACCTTCAATGTAATTACACCCATAATTACAATTGGACAGAGGTTCGAATCTCACTAGGGGCTTTCAAGAACTTTTACCAATTAAGTTGTTTCTTCAATTTGTAATTTCTAAATATAACAAATGCGAGGAGCCTATGCAAATCAACACAAATCACCATCTTCTTGGAAAACAACGTTTGTTAACATGGTCATATCATCATTTCATGTGATAATATTGACTTGAGTCTCTCAAATATTGTTTTTTGTTTATAGAAATTGATAAGCATCCACTCCACGTTGTTGTAAAATGAAGATGGCAATAGCCTCGAATGATATGTTCCTTTCAGAGTCACTGTAATGTAATGTTACCTCCATTATTGAATATTTAGTAAAAAGTAAGATCTTAATTTCCCCTAGAAGGGTTTCCTAACTTTTAAGTGTTTAAATATCAAGTATAAATCATTTTGAATTATCATTTATTTTCCAGTTTTCCAGCGCATCATTTCCGACGGTCTAAAAACCGGACATCCTCATATTTAGGTTTAGCAATTGTCAACATGAGCGAAGAAAAGAATTTCAAAAAGGGAAGAACACAAGAGAAAAAAGATGAAACGGGAGAGCAAGAAGAGGCAAAGAAAACGGAAGGTCAGACTGCAAGAACGCAGCAGAGAAGGACTGCAACTCCAAAATTAACAGTCATCAACATGAACGTAGGACACAAGGACAAGGCGATAAGTAATCAAGAACAGCGAAAGGAAACTTTAGAGGGCATTCTGACTTCTCAACGTCCAACACTGGTGTTTGTACAAGAACTTGAAGGGATTGGCTCAAATCAAATACTCTTCAATGATGAAGTAGGAAACATTTATAGTTTTTTTAGGGATGATCAGGTAATAGTGCCAAAGAGAGGCAAAAGGAAAAACATTATTTCAAAAAAGCCTGGATTTTACTATCACAATAACGTCATTGACTGCGAACCACTAGATGAAGTGTCTGTCAAAAGATGCTTCAAACATGTCAAAACTACCTTTTGGGAAAACCTGCAAAACTCCATGGAGAGAAACGTTTTCAATCGACTTTGTCTTTGCAAGATAACTAGTAAACAAACCCCAACCTTTGAACTGATATGTGCTTGTTGGCATGGAGTATACAAGGGCTCAATAAAAGACAGGGCGAAGGCATTACGTTTAATGCTGAGATTTTTGTTGATTCTTAAAGTTCAATATAGAAATTTGCCTCTGCTACTAGCAGGAGATTTTAATTTGCCAGCGAAGCAGGTCAGCCGACTATTACCTCCTACTCTTGTAATTGATTCACCATACGACGAATCCATTACGTTGTGGATTCGCAGTAATGACTTTGAAGACAAATTTGTACCATTGTATACGAAAGGGGTTGATTATACAGCATACGATCATGTTGTACTGAAAATGGAACTAGCATTCACTGTAGAAGATACAGCAGTTTTAAGGGAAGAAACTAAGAATGAAATTAAAGAACCAAATGATGACACGGAAGGAGCTCAACAGCAACCCTCCGACATGAGGGATAAGATCATTTTCATAAAGTACAATCTGATATCTCAACGTCCAACCATGGGTTTTTTACAAGGAACACAAGGGATAGAAACAGTTTTTATGAAGGATTATAGCTCTTGGAGAGACCAAGGAACAGAGACAAACGGATTAGCAGAGGAAACTAACGGAGAGACAAATCATGGTAACTCCGAAACTCGAAGATTCGTGACAAAACCTGGGTTTAAATATGACCATGCGGTTATTGATTGCCAGTCACTTAATCGTAAATGGTCTTTAAAAGTTTTAGAACTTGTCAAAATAACTTCTGAGGAAGAACTGCAAGAAGACTTGGATACAAAAATGTTTAATCGGATTAAAATGTGCAAGATAACAAGCAAACATTCGCCAACTTTTGAACTGCTATACGTTGGCTGGCAACATGAAGCTAGTGAACAAAACAACCCTCAGCAAATATTCAGTTTATTGTTTAGGTTTCTATTGATGTTGAAAGTTGAATGTGGAAACTTGCCTCTGTTGCTTGTAGGAGACTTTGATTTGACAGAGATCGGCCAGCTAACATCTCACAAGCTTGTGTCATTATCACCATCCGATGAGTCCGAAATGATGTGGATTCACAGTGATGACTTTGACCAGACATTCAAAGTGGTACACTTTCAAACAGTTAATCGTGATGTATGGAAGTTGGAACTTCAAGTGTCAACAACTTCAGAAGAGTTCAAAAGATCGTTGCCACCTGCATCTGTTATTCATTTAAACAGTAGCCAAACTGTTGAAAATGAAGATTATCACCTGAAAATCTCGAGGATCCAGAGACGCCCGGACCCTGCAGTACAGATGATAACAGCTAGCTGGCACGGAAAGCATGCTTCGTTTTCAGATGAAGACAAAGAACAATCATTCAGATGGTCGATGCGATTTCTGTTGGATCAAATAAACGAGAGTGACACACAAGCTCAAATCATAGGTATAAATAATTTGGCTTGGGTACTTAAAGCAGCGCCTAACAACGACAATCCTCACTTTGATAGGAACATTCTAGACACATGGATAATAAGCAACGATAAACCATCAATGTTGAAAGTCAAACGCAAAAGCCAATCAGTGGATCAATTTACAAGGTTGCTTCCGTCTTCGAAAACGTCTCTTACAGATGACATTGAGGTTCGTTTAGATATTGTAAACTTGAAACTTGAAAGTTCGCGTGATCATGACTACATCCTAGAAGGATATGCAATAAAGTTTGTAACAATAGAACCTTATAAGACTTGAATTCATGGCAGGCCTCAATTCTGTGGCAGATTTCCAAATCTTTGGCAGATTTTCAAATGCAAATGCAAATGACGTACTTACCAAGATCTGTGGCGGATTTCCGATTGAACTTGATTAGAAAGTCTCAGTTAGGCAGAATAGGTCATAGTTCATTCGTCTATTCGTTTAGCATGTATACTGTAATTAAATCAGCAAATCTAACATTGTTTAGTTTGGGATCACGTCAAGTTTAAATTCTTGTCTTTTCCGGGCAGAGAGCTTATGCTGAAAATGTGATGCGAAAAATATTACTATCTAAAGGATATGTTTTTTAAAATCCAGTAGCTTAGTTTGGTTTATGATTCATTCACCTTTATAAAACTTTGTAAAGAAAGTCAACAAAGTGTGACGGCTATGACATTAATTTATTCATAGAATGATTAAAAACTCTCAATCGCAGATTAATTTTTATAGCTTTAAATGGCCCTTGTTAGAGTCCGACAACTCGTACATTAGAATAGCACAGTTGGATTTCAGCGATGTAAAAGCAACGGCACATAACTTCGTCTTAGCTCATTGATGGCTTTTGCCTGAAATAAAATGGGTTTTTTTTTATCTTGGAAGAAGAATTTTCATCTGTTGTCCGAAAACGCTTCAGAGCACAATTCATTTCAAGGACATTGCTTACTGTTTCGCTAGCAGGATGCGAAGACGAGGTCTGTAAAATATGATACAGATGACTAATCATATTACATTAGACAATAGAAGATGGAGGTATTGCACCATGCCGGATACTAGTAACTTTCAACTGCAATTATTTACCAAATCTTAATGTCTTTGCATATTTTTCATATATAAGCTTAAAACTTCATTGTGAAATGATGAGCTCATTAAATCCTGAAATTGACCTTACAAGCAATATTATCTGCTAGTCAAATTATGTCTACATGTTTTTAGCATTCCAGTGCTTGTGTTCCTTATGTACAACATTGCTTATATCATTTATTTGTAAATGTGACTGAATACCAGAAATTCTAAAACATTGATCCCCAATATTTTTATCTTGCTCTCAATTCTTGTAGCTTATAAAATGTTAAATGAATTGTGCAAACGTAAAACAATCATATAATGATTTTCAAATTTGGAGGGAGTTAAGACCAAATATAATGTTCGGACCACTGGTACAGTAGGTTTCAGTAGTTTTGGACAAGTCGAAAAAGTGAAAAATTTAAGGACAACGAGCCTTGCAATAAGTTCGTCCGACCATATCTGGTGAGCTAAAATGAAACTTTATGGTTTTGTTCCGTGATGATTGGTTAGTTACTCTTTATGACTTATTCACGACTCGTATCAATATATATTGTAAAGGAATACAACGTTTCATTTGAGTGACCTCGGACAGAAATGGACCCCTCTAGGAACAACACCAACGTAGACCATATATTCTTAACTTAGAACAAGTCAATCTCATTAAATTGAAATCTAAATGCCCCATTACATTACGCTATTACCTGCTTAACGTCGTGCAGCATTATTAGATTTTATTTTAATGAGATTTAGAACAAGTACACCCAAACCGGACGAAATCAGCAGGTTTAAGGTATAGAGTGACACAATGTAATTCCGCAGAAAAGTCAGATGCCTAGCCACGAAATCTTTTGAGAAAACAATTGAAAAACTTTTAAACGTCTATATCAATACAAGAAATACCTTTTACCAATATCGAGGCCGTGGCTTAAAAGACTACTAGAGTATGGCATTTTCGCACAGGATTTGGTGAATATTGTTTAAAGCTAGCCTTTTGTCCCTGATTTTATATTGTATAGCAAAAAATATTTTTTATTTAGTCTATATTGCAATTTTAATCTCTTTGTTAATTTTTAATTAAATTGTTATTATCATATTCAATTGTTTGTCGTATTTTAATTGGTTTGACTTGTGACATATTTCTTATTCTTAAAAAAATCAAACGTAACAAAATTCGGAGCTCGTCCAGGATGAATTCATTTGACACCTGATGCGGTCGGTGCGGAGGTGGTTTGACTTTCAGATATGCCCATCTTAAATTTTCTAATTTTGCATCGTAAAGAGATGATTTTCATCACAACACTAATCACCGTTGTCACAGTTGTACCTCATTCGAGATTGCAGCTGTATTTCGCGATCCTTCAATAATGACTTTAATACTTGTTCAATCTTTATCAAAATGATCTATCTGACGAAAAATGTATTCCCCTTTGTGCAGAATGTTTCTGGTTGAAAAACTGATATTAAATTTTCCATCGATTTCGGAGATTTCAGAAAACCAGAAAACACAAATTAATGTATTAAGAATATATTGCATCTATTTAATTTGAAATGTTCTAGGATGTGACATAAGGTGACTGCCCATTGAGACATTAAGACCAGGGAGTCGCTGCATACAGCAACTTACCACTAAGGTTATCCGAAGTGCCTTTTCGACATTGCAATAGGACTACCTAAATTATTTCAGGTAACTTCGCTTAGAGTTTTTTGGAAAGAGTTCCCTGTTCCTGCAACGAGCGGTATAACGCTAAATTTAGGAACAGTATTCTTTGCTTTGCTTTTTTTAGTACAAGTGCACAGTTCATACAGTCTGAAACATATGCTTCCACCAAGGAGAATATTTTATGACATGATGCACTCTATTCGAGGTCAACTTGATCACTCTAGCTAAGATATATAGCCTTAACACCTACTATGAGGTTGGGCTATGTATCTTAGCTGGAATAGGCAAAGCGAAATGCAAGAATGAAGGTAACAATACTTTTATTAAATAAACAGCTTTCCTTCAATTCTGCAAACATAAAATTCCAACATGGGTTTTACTGAAAGTGAATCAAGAAGAATAAAAAAGAGGAAAAAAACTCCAGGCCTTCGCACGACATGAATCTTTGATTTCAATAAGAAAATATTTTCGAATCAAATGAAAATGCATTGTATTGAAAACATGCTGTATGTCTTGTCAAAGAAATTGGCGAGGTTGGCGAGGTTAATTAACCAAGAAATTTTGTGTCAAGCTTGATCGGAGCCTGCTGGTGTAATGTATAGCGGTAATACAGTATTGTATCGATGTCCGACTGCGTCACATTGGTGCCATGTATTACGTGATACTACGCTTCCGGAAGGCTGACTATCTTGTCTTACTTATACTTCTAATGCCTCCATTAAAATCGTATCGGGTGACATAAATCAAGAAATTGAAACCCTTGACGTTGAACAAGTGTTACTGTATGTTACAACGGGCCACAATGCCGGAGATTTGAACTCATATGCAAAGGTGTTGTACTGAAAACAAGACATGAACAATTCCCGGCGTAATCGGCTGACGTCATCTTGTCTGTGCAGTGCTGATGCCTGGACACTATTACGAATGAATGAATGAATGCTTTAGGGGTTATGGGGTCACAAGCACATTATACATGTACGGGGAATGAAGATAAATAACAGTGACACGAGCGCTGAATTTCACTTTTACAATGCATTATAATGAGAACATCATAAGTACTATTTAAAACTTTCCCTTTGAAAAAGAATATTCATTTCTTTGCAGCAAAAAGCACATATGTTGCAAAATTAACCCAAATATTGCGAGGCGCCGAGCAAAGAATACTTGGATAAATCAAGAGTTGGAAAAGAGTGATATATTAGCGAGGGAGGATATTGACGCGTAAATCAAGAGAAATTGAGCGACTGCATCATTGCATATGTCTTAGCGACAACAAATATGTTATTCATGCATTCGGTGTTTTCATTTGCTGAAATGTTGCGAAGTAGTTTAAGATGCAATATTGCTCCGGTAGGGGTAACTGCCGGGAGTCCGAGTATTAAGACAGAGGTTGTAGAGAAATTTATGATGGAGCCACCTCTGTTAGGAGAGAAGGACTGATTTTATGCCACCCATAAACTACAATGAATGGTCTATGCCAACCTAAGACAAGAATTGCGAAAAACAATACGACAGAAACGTGATGTTCTGCTTTTGCATACTGTTCATGCTCCAGATCACAGACTAGAGTTGCATAGTCCGCTTAACCAAACCTACAGCCTAGACATAGCCCCCACAGACTATTTCCTGTTCAGAAACCTTAAATCCGCCACACATGGAAGGCACCTCCGGGATGATGAAGACGTCATGGCTGCCACAGAGCCGTGGTTAGTGGGGGGGGGGGGGGGGGGGGGGGGGGCTCCCCGAGGACTTCTACAAAAGTGTCATCAAAACCCTAAAAGAGAAGTGGAATAGGTGTATTAAGATGAAAGGTTATTACATTTGTCAAATATATTAGTAAGTTTCCTTTTATTGCAATATATGGCTGATTTGTCAAGACGTCAATTGAGATGATATCCTCTGTAAACAAGATGAACGTTCCAAGGCGTCCAACGTATCACCATAGGATGCACATTCCAACCCTTTATCGATATATGAATCCTACCTATAAATCGATGAAAACACAATAGTGTCTGTTTATTTAAAGGAAGGATATTTATTGATCAATGTGTCAACAACAAATCTATTATCAGTACGGTTAGCTAACCGTTGCGTGACATTTCCAGGAAACAAGGATCGATATAAGGTGGTTAAACCGAGACCTGTGTAAACTTGTTTTGAGACGTCAACCACGTCGACATTTAGCTGTACCAGGACAAAGAGGAATGATCTGATCATAAAGCTTTAAAAACGAATTTCATACATAGAGGTAAGTTCATGTTTTTATGACAAAGGTAATATTAGATATCTTGACTTTCTGAACATCATTTCACTTATTTCAAATGTGCTTCGTTAGTGGATAATGATCGTTAGTCCACCATTTATAGCCACTTATTTGAATACGACAGGCGCAAAAGCCAGAGAAACAATGTTCAAATATTTTTGATTTATGAAGATGTTTTTCTATTCATGATATTTAACATTTTTACGGCGCTTAATTATAATGAATGAATTCAAAGAGTTATTGGCAAATGAATTAGATTTTCGGGCATTGATGAAGGAATAAAGAAGCTTTTGGTTCTCTGTTTTCGGTATGTTTATCATCCGAGTTCCACGTTAATAGTGGTAAACTGAAGTTTCATAAAAGTTGTCATCTATATTATTGATATTCCTCTGAACAAATAATACAGGTGTAGACATTAATCCTTTCATACACTGACTCAAATCCTTTGTATTTGTATTACTTACTTGAATCTCAGTACAGTAAAAGTTATATGTGGGTGTTAAATCTCGGTAGAGAGGTATCACATGTGGTAGGTATACGAAGTGGCTGAAGAATTATAGTACATATATCTGGATCGTATACCTCCGATGTAATGTATAGTTCGTAAATATCGAAGTTCAGCAGATCGATCTGAAATTTCGATTAAACTGTAAGGAAAAAAGAACAATTTCTTTAGTTTTTAAAACGAATTGCCAAATTTCAAACGGACGTTAGATTAATTTTGTCACGGTGCTAGACTCCGTCAGTACGATAAAACAAAACGTTAACCAAGCCAATAATAGTAAGAGAGAAGCAATGAGTGAATAAAATGATTTATTTGCAGTCTAAACAATACGATAACTAGGTACGATAACTGGCTACCTGTAGACAACTCAACAAGATCTAATAACTAATTATGGGAGTCAACTACCTGTGAATAACAAAAGACAAGCGTAGGTAGTCACTGTTGCATATCCCACAGACGTTGAAACAACAAGATAAGCAAATGGCCGTCTTAATGATAAAGCATTACTCAGACAAATCATCACTGGCGTGGACGGGTCAGTAAAAAAGGAATGAACAACCGTTTTTACACCGTACACTGTACTGTAGGTAAGCCCTAATAACTATTTGAGTAAATAAGGCCACTAGATATAGTAGAGTAAGTAAGTATAGTAGAACTTTTAAAAAATAATGGGACGGTAAAGTTAAAACTGCTAATCTTCAAAGGAAGTGATCACATACTCCAAAAAGGTACAGAGAAACAAAGGAATATTAACCAATCCAACTTCAATTGTCCCAGTCTGGTCCCCACGGGCCATCCAGTCAGTTCTGACGAACCAGAACTAAAGGGGCCTACACACCATCATTATGATTTGCGATATTATTGATTCAATAATATTGACAATTTTATATTTCCCTACATACCTGTCGTTATTATCGATCAATTGATCAATATTTAACTCTCATTTGCTCTGTTTCTCTCAATGAGTTAAGATGGATCAATTGATTGCTATTGCTTTGGCCGTTGGTTCTGAATTTCTTTTTTACGTCCACTGTTGTTGCCCTTGGATAACGTTCTCTATATTTTGCGAGGAGCTTGTAATAGGCTTGTTCCTTTTCATTGCGGTTGCTGTACTCACCACTCTTGATTTTCCAGAATGCAGGCAACTCCCTTTACACGTCAATACATTCCTTGAGTAATGTTCTTTCCTCTTCTTTATTTTCTTTGGACATAATGCCAAGTGAAAATCTTCCTGCAAATGCAAATCTTTGTCAATAATATTGTGCTTCACTACAAACTAGTCAATATCATTGAGATACCTTCAATATTGCTCACTAACTATTGTCAATCTCCATAACTTATCACCTCTTTTGTTTTCAACCTAGAGTCCCAACTTTGCAAAGCAGGCTCCACGGGAGCTCAATTTGAATGTATTTACGACGAAACGAGTCCCATATTACACGTTCTAGTTTTGCTCTACGCAGATGATACAGTTCTGTTAAGTAATGACCCCATCTCCATGCAGCACTCCTTAGACGCATTTAGTGGATATTGTAAGTTTTGGAAATTGGAAGTTAATATTGCAAAAACCAAGGTTGTTGTATTTGGAGGTGGACCCGCTAATAAGTATAGAACACGTTTTTGTGTTAGATGGTCAAGAAATGCAATTCCAAGACTCTTAGACCTACCTTGGTATATCCCTCCATAGAAACATTAAGCTAGGTTTTACAATGAAACAGTTTACGCATAATGCATCTAAAGCAATGTTTTGTCTTCTGCGTAGAGCAAGAAATAGCAATCTACCCCTAGATACTCTCTACAAAGCATTTGATGTCATGATTGCACCTATATTATACTGATTATTATTATTGTTTGGTTGTGAACTTTGGGGCCATAAAAAAACGAAGTCATTGGAAAACTCCATGCTTGACGTGTTCACAATTCCATATAACTCAATCTAGTTAAAACTAGATGTATTGATCCGTCAATACATCTAGAGACTTACTGACTGAGGTCATGTTCAGCTGACCTTTGACTAATTTTGAACCGACCAATAAAATGAGGGCAGGAAGACAGCTTTCAACCAATCAAGGACGGGTTTCTTTTGCATCTTGGTTAATGTCACATCCAAACGTTTACCGTACGTTTGTCTATATTTATCCTTTAAAAGTTCTTATGTCATTGTTTGACCAAATGGGTTGATTTGCTTTTGCAGAAATTACCAAATAAACAACCCAAAAATATTCGTCAACATTATCAGCACAGAATGTATGCTGTCAAAATATTTTTCAAGATAATTCACTTCGAAACATTGGTAACATTCGGATTTTGTAATCGAGGTGCAAAGAACAGCAAAACAATCGCATTGACCCGCGATTCGAAGAGCTGGGCCAGCACGTTTTTGATTGGCTGATGTTCGCGCCTGCTTGACACGGAATAGACCTGTAATTCGCTAGATGTAATAACGGACTTCGGGACGTATTATATTACAGCTAGTTTTAACTAGATTGCATATAACTATTCCCCTAAATGGGTCTCGTAGAAATGACATTGAGAGATCACTTTTATCAACCCTGGCGAAATTCTGTTCTCATTAGCTCTAAAGGAATGTATTACAATCTGATTAAAGATACACCTTCCATCGAGCGTTATCTCCTACTACAAAATCTTTACATATTCCAATTTTAGAATTAAGAACGAGTAATCATAACTTACCGGTAGAAACCGGCAGATGGAGTGGTCTACATCGTGAGGATAGAACATGTCCTCTGTGAGAATCTCCAGCCATAGCAGACGAAATACATTACGTATTCAAATGTAAAGCTTTTGAAACAAAACGACGTCTCTATATTAATGAATATTACTTAAAATGGCCGAATATGTACAAACCCAAAAGCCTTAAGTGTACTAAAAGAATGTCAGATATTAAAAACCCGTCGAAATATCTACGTATTGTTTACGAAAAGCTCAAATGAATTGTGCTGCTGATATCACCACTCTTGTCTGTTTATGTTTATGTACTATATGTATATTTGTATTCTCTTGTTCCACCGTGGATGGTTTTCGATACATAAACATTTATTGATTGAGTGATTGACGATGATATTGCCAATCATATTGATAGTGACAGCTGTGACTGTGGCGGCAACTACAATGGGGAAACACCCAGACCACTCAACATACGCATCAAAGAACACAAAACATCCACAATCAAAGCAGACACTCAATCAGTTTCGGAACACATCACAAAATTTCCACAAAACAAAATCAATTGGGACACAGTCAAAACACTCACAAACAACAAACATGATCCCACTCAACGCCGTTTAGCTGAGGCTATACAAATTGTTAGATTTAAGCCCTTTAAACAGGGATCAAGGCTATTTCATCTCAGCTTACAACCACCTAATCCGCCCATGATTAATCCACTTGACTTACTCTGGCTTAAGTCATGACCATTCTCTCCACACAATTTCACTTTTGATTACAGCAGCAATGAATGTCGAGTCAAATATGATTAAAAGTTTACAGAGAGACGATGCACGACGGTTTCGGAAGGACGACGGGCCATGCCATGCACACCTGGCCTTTTTCAGGCGCGATGAGCTAAAATAATCTCCATTAAAAAAATTAAGTATCAATATTTCAGATGATATTGAATTCCTATGGATTTAGCAACAACTGGTATATTTATTAAAATATGCTATGGTACGTGGCGGGTTTTGATATAAAATCATAGACCGTACACCTTATATCGTCAGTGTACTTTTAAACTGTATAAACCCTAATCTAAATGTACTCATTTTTTAGAAATCCAGTGTTACCTGTACGAGGGAATAGGGCCTGACTTGTTTACAGAGACATCAATCGAGTTTCATATATACAGGTAAATTCATGTCTGTATTTCTGTCTTAGACATGTTCAGTTGTTTTATTTGTCTAGTAAATGATGCTTTCATTCAGGGTTTCAAGTTAAAAACTTCATTCTTGAACATTTTTATAAAAAGTAATAACTGCCAAAGGCATTCAGTAAGTCATTCTAGGTTTTTACCATTTTACTCGATGATGAGTTGTGGTTATGTCCCTATACAGGTAATTGGACAATGGTTACCTGCAGTTAATACTCAATTAAGGAAGAACAGCTGATTAAGCAAGCAATTGGAATAACATAATAATGAAGCAAATGTTATGACATAATCGGTTCAAGACGTAACACATTCAAGGTTAAAAAAACAAAAGAAGGTGAGTTTCCATATCAAAAACATATATAATCAGTTTAAATACCTCGCCCACAATAGCAAAATCCGGGTCTGAGTCCCCCAATCTCCTACATTTAGTCACCTTTTCAGTAAACTGTTTAAAACATTTTCCCCCGCGATATTCAACATCCTGATAAATTTTGGTGACAACCAATCCGTTTTTCAGATACCATTGCAGTAAAGGAGTGGCTAATAACACTTGTTGCGCTCTCATCCCACCGACTAGAAGGGTTCTGGGTTTCCTACTCAATTTCTTTTTTCGAACGTGTTTTTGCATGTGCTTCCCGAAACGATCAAAAGGAACCTTGCAAGTAACGAATAGAGGTGACATTTCTGCGAAATACTCATATCTATCTTCGGGCACCTCAATGTCTACTTCAACCATCCCGAAAAACTCGCCTTCCTGCACAGCTCGAAGCAGAGTCTCGGCATTCGCACGTCCACCGCGATGAGCAGAATCAAAAGGAAGTTGGCGATGCTCCACAAACTCCCGCAGTTCGGGGTCTGATTTACACAAATCATTAAACTGACACTCTCATATAGACACTAGTTCGTAATCCTGATTCCTAATGTATTCGGCTCTTGCCATAGTTCTTGCGTACCGACCCTGACTGTCCTCGCTGTCACCGTTTACACAGTCCTTGTGACTATGCCAATAACACCCCAGGTACTCTAGACAGGTGCGAGTAACTGGATCGTAACCGTCTACCGATTTGTTTTTCATACCCAGATGAAGCTTTATGAATTATCTTTCTCCCGGTTTTAAACAACATCCAATCTAGCCAGTCATAAACACGGGTATACGTATCGGATTTCTTACGATGAAATTCGTTATAGTCATCGTCTTTCACAGGTAACCAACGCGATTGCTCGATTGCTGTACGGAATAACAATTTTCTCGCTATCCCGGGAACGGACGCAGCTTCTTTTAAAATATCAATGTTCGTTTAAGACCAGTAAAATTGTTTTAACCTGTTAATCGCCTCAACTCCGGGTTGAACATCTAGATTGTTGTACCAAATCAATAAATGTTTTACCGTTTTCATTTTATTATCTCTCCATACCCTCTGTAAGTAATTATAGTTTTCTTCAAAACTGGTGGGTACGCCAGTCAGAGAGAGTTCATTCAATATCTCGTTTTGTGTTGAATCGGGGTGTTCTCGAACATAAGCTAAATATCTCTGTCTGTTCTGATCCTCTAGAGTGTTGATATTCTTAAGACTAGACCAAAATGCGTTCGCGGGAGGGATATCTGCTTCCTCCAACTTAGACTCGTCATCTAAGTATTCGTAACAGAAGAATCCCTTTAATTGTTCAATTTAAAAATTTTCAAAAATTGATCATAACTTGCTGTTGGAGGAAGGTATTGGAAAATGTCTAAAATTCTTAAATTTGGAGTAGAGATGCAAATGTAGTGATTGTTTCGTTTAACCACAAAATAGTTTGAGTTTTGTCAACAATGTTTAAGGCTCTAGCCAGACCAGCTTTCCACAGATTCAGATCGTACCTAGAACTGTTGAAACCTAGGACTGGTAACTGTGCGCAATACTGACTCAATTTCGTTCGCAGGTAAACACATTTCTTGTAGTATAATTCGTCGCTATTTGTCCAGGTCATAACTATCTCCCCGTCCTCCTGATCTGAACGCATTACATCGTTCTCAGATATGTCCCCCCAGTCATTATACACGGGGTTTATCTCTTCAGCTGTCTCTACACGGCTCAGGAAGTCGTGATAGACGTTAGGTCTACACAATCGATCACGCATCGGTGGTGAGACCGTACCGATTCATCAGCGCTCTCACGCTGTCCCAATGATATAATGTGTTGATTTGTTCATCAACTTCTTTAAGCAAGGATTCAAGTTTAACCTCGATCAATCTTTTTGCCTCGCTGGAAATATCATTGAGATATGTAAATGTTTGGTTCAATAGATTTTTTGAGTCGCATGAAATGAAACATTTAGCGTCCTCAAACTTGGGTACATTAGAACAAACAGAGATTGATATAGGGTGATGACGTGCAATCCAAGTCGTCGAAGAAGTTGAGACTGCTTCTCCTTCTGGTTGTCTCAACAATAAAGATTCTCCATCAAACATTGCGTGATATTCGTATATTCAATAAATCTTTGTCACTTTTTGATCGAACATCGTCTGAGACTAGTCAATCAACTTTCGGGCGAAGCAAGATTTCCATCTTGTTCAGTTCTAATTGCATCTTGTTCTTCCCCCTCCATCCTGACGCAACGTAGGTTCGGCTACATAGTGAGACAACAGCGGATATCTTTCCATTATATGCAAGCACGCAGTCACACACACTCACACACACACACCAACGCCACCCCTCCACTCAATACATAGGGCTCCACGAGTTTTCTCCCTTGAATAGTTGAATCTCATCGGTTTTCCCTTCACCATTACATCAATAATATGTTTATAAACATTGATAACAATCTTAGGCCTTTTAAAACTAATAAGTTGTATTATTATATTTTAGTAATGTACATTGCATGAGACGTAACTCATATATATAAAAATATATATATATCATGATATAAATTCAAACTATTTCAATGTTTCATTGCGAAATGATAAGATAAAGACAGCTTCATGTATGCAGGGAGATCTGCTATCTGCCCCGTTAGACGTTAGAACGCACAGAGGCGGGGTAGGAGAAGAAAACACCTGTTAACGAAAGGGGAAGTGTTATAACGAGGGACAGCAACTGTTGACAGTCCTTCATTGAATGAATGAAATACCTCTCGGGGTCGCAAACAGACAGCCATGAATGAAACTGTTCAGGCAAACATTAAATTGACAGGCTGAGATGGACTTTCGCTTACTTGGTTAAATCAAGGACGTGTATAGGGCTATATAAATCCTTGGTTCAAATAAATAAATGCGTTTTTTAACAAAATGTGTTGCAAACACGACTCTAAAAAAGGTGTGATTGCATTTACCAGACATAACAGTATGCATTAATATAATCAATATCGCTAAGAAAACGTTACTTAGCGAGTTATTGGGTCTAAATGTAAGACTAGTTTGGTAAATATTTCGCTTAAAGCCCTACATCCTAACTGTAATGACCATTTTTCAATCACACGTCTCTTTAATACACTCGATTTATTTTCAACACTAAAGACATCGATGCAACCCTGTGTTATAAATCTTTTATCTGACCTTTCACTGGAGTAACACGCGTTCATTCCATAAATTTCCAAATTTGGCAAGGCGGTCTTGCCAAAAACTGAAAGGCGTCCTTTCCACACTAAGGAAAGGTCGCCTTTCCGTTGCCTTTCTTTCCAAATCGATTAAGTCAATGAAGCGTGCATAAAATCGCACTTTACGTTTTTCTCATTTCTAAGCAGTATGGTTGAAAAGGGTTTTTTTTATTTCTTATTTGAAACATGAATTTGATTACATGAAATTACGAGATCATGAAACTGTGTTAATCATGGACGTGGAACGATTATTTTAAGATTAATAACTAGGAGAAAAGTGAAATGAAAAGCTGTTAAGAAGTCATTTTGAATTAAGTTAGTAGTTCAACATGTATTAAATCTAGTGGTTGAGTGGTTATATAAAGAAACAGTATCATATTTAATTGGATAACATAGTTCACATATCTATAAAGGTCATCAAAGGGATTTACTCTATAGTTATTTAACGTATAACATGATTGTTATAATAATTTTATGGATAGTTATATGGCACTTTTCCACGTACTGATACATTCTTAAAGTGCTAAATTAAGTTAGGTAAAAATGAAAAGCTGCCTCATATACTTCTTTCATAAATCAATAAAGCATGTGTTAGTTGATCAGTTAAACATGTGGAACGTACCTTTTCAGTGAATGTATCCACAAGAACATAAATATCCAAGTCCTTTTTAGCTTAAGAACAGAACAAAAACCCATCACTGATCAGTGGCTAAACAGATAAACGACACAATCTCTACATCCAGCTATCACATTCAAAACATAATGGCGACCAGATGAGAAAAAGAGAGCCGATGCAAAATTAGTTTGATAATTTCTTATCTAACCTCTCAGATTTCATTGGATAACAGGATGCGGTAAAGCAGTGTATCCTGTTGTTTCAAGACACGAGAGACACCGTCCTGACAAATCAGACTGCTCCATGGTCACTTGTCTACAAGCCACCTGCATGTGTTTGTACAGCACGGTTGACACCTGCTCAATACCTGAAGCTGACAACTGGTCATAGTCTGATAGGTTTTATTGGTCTGACATGCTAAATGGTATTATCTGACGCTAACGAGGACTCGTTGTTTTAGTAACATTTGTTAATTTTTCTAAAATCAGAACAACTTTACCAATAATAAACTCTAAATTTGCCCATGCGGGTCTTAGAAATATAAGTCACTCACTGTAAAAAGTAATATTGAATGCTGGATGACATAGATGAAAGAGAATGACCACACAAAACCATTTTTCATAGAGGCACGAAAAAGGATGAACATACATCTTAATAAATAAATAATAATAATAATAACAAAAAGATCAGGACACACATCTCATATGATTTCCTCTGAAATTAAAATACTTAGTGATATCCGGAATTTTACCATGAGTTTATAACAACATGCTGTTTTTTTCTATATTTTGCTTGAGGTATCAAGTCAAAACATATTAATGAACATAGAAACCTGTGTTTTAAGGTAGAGGAATTTGGATGAGGTACCACTTTTTATAAAATAAACAATTTAACTTAGAATAAAGCCACTTTAAGTAAAAGGCATCAAGTTAATTTCATATATAAACAGTTGATATGATAAACTTTTGTCATATGCTCTATATAGCAATTAATATAAGAAAACAAGTTTGAAATTAAGAACCCTGCAGAAGCAGGGAGCTTGGATCTAGATGGATCTTGATGTTGTTTTAGGATTATTGTTAACTAAATGCTTGTTAAGGACCCTTCTTTATTTAATGTAAAGTGGGTATGCAGTGTAATCTGTTATTTCTGTTTTGATAATAAAGCTTTTAGAAGAATCCCGGAGTAGCAGTGAGCTTGGGTCTAGATAAATAAGTCAATCTTGATGTTGTTTTAAATAGGATTACTGTTAACTAAATGCTTGAATGAATGAAGAGTAGGGGATGTCTACATCAGTATTACACTATGTATTCTTAAATGGGGCGTGTACATTTTGACGCAAGAGTGTAATGTGTTTATGAATTTGTTGGATAGAAAGTTTGAAGGGAACTAACCCGAATGCGCCAGACCATCTTCATTCTGAGGTTAGAATCAAGGTTATTTTGTTGTGATTGACATAAATAATGTCTAAATCAAGGTTATTTTGTTGTATAAAGTACATCTCTTGGTTAGATCAATGCCTACCAAATATAGATCACTGATATTCTAACGTAGATTATGAATAACGAGACATATATCTACAGCCACCTTGACTTGCAAATGAATCAGAATTTGTCAAATAATATATTGCTCTCTTCGACCTAAATGAATATAAAATGAACGTTTTATATATCCAACATCAGCCTGTTCTTGTGGCGTTAATTATGAAGCCTCTCTTCATTATTTCATATTATTTTGTGATTTTCGCCAAGACATGTTTTTCTATACTAAAGGATTTGATTTAAAGCAATATTATTGGTAATCATAACTTGTCTTCAGTTGAAAAAAGTTAATTGCTAAATTCAGTCCACATGCTTTTAAATTTAACAGGCAGATATTTCTAACATAATGTTCACATGACATACATGTAGTCATGTGGATATCCAAAAGCATGAATTTTTCTAGTTGAATAAAGACATTCATTGAAATAACCAACCTTTTCAAGATTCAAGAATAATTTTATGAATTTTTTAATTCTAACAACAGTATATAGATCATTATATTTTTATGAAACCATTGGCATACTTTATACTTTGGGGGAGGATATGCCCTATTAATTAATTAATTTCTTATTTTGATCTCGTTAATCTTTGTTGTCAAACAACGTCACTTCTTTTGCTGTCTCTCCCTGCCCCTCACACACGCCCATCAAGTTTATTGTCATGTTGAGATCAGAGAGACATCTTTGATTGTCGGCTAGACTAGGTAACGAACGGTTAATTACCATGTAATAAAATTGTGCAACATCCTCTCTCTGAGTTGACAGAGAGACCTGTGTAGTTACTTCGCAAGGTAAGCCGTCTTATCAAATTGAATGAGATTGTTTAATAACCATATTTTTATTTCGTACAAAATTTGGACTGGCGAACAAGTCATTTGGCCTATTTCAACGCCGTACCAATACAAAATTAAACAATACATAGATACAGAACATAACAACGAATAAGAGAAGTAAGAGAACTGTGAGAACTTGTGCTATAAATAACAAAGCATAGAACTTGTGAGAACTTGTGCTATAAATAACAAAGCATAGAACTTGTGAGAACTTGTGCTATAAATAACAAAGCATAGCGAAAATTTTCAAAATTGTTGCTCAACTGAAGCACGTGATTATAAACGTGAATTAGATTCAAAATAATCTTGGTAATGGAAGAAATCACGAAAATCGTTTACTTATGTGTATAAAACGTGTTGAATTAAGGATGTTTCTATTCGTTAAGTAGCTCAAATTGCCACTACCGTATAGAACTCATATCCATGAATATAGAAATATATTACTTTGTCAATATATTACTTTGTCAATTTCCGCAAAAACATCTGGACGTGACCGATATTTGTCTATTAACTTTTTTGCATTCACTACAATCGAGCTTGAGGCGCACTTGATTTTTCGACAAAATCAAAGAGCTTGAATGTGAAATGTATGCGACATTATCACATGGTATGAAACAGTTTGTTGAACGGCAAAGAGAACATTCACAGAAAGACATATGAAGCAAGATCTGGAGCATGGAGAGTTAATGAAAGAAATGTAAGACATCTTATAACATTATATGAAACCCGTTGTTGATTGTCTTAACCATCCATTTAATTCACTGTTAGCACACCATGGAAGCAAGTCCAAATTTTACTATTAGATACAGGTTAATACGCAGGTTGAAGTTTTTATTTACAATATTTACCACTTTTAATGGATATGTGCACATATTGTAGATTAGTATGTATTAAGTATCGTCAGTTGATTATAAATATCCATTAATATGTTTTCATATATCCGTTTCTGTGTTCTTTAACAAAAATAGACTTGATAATATTGATAATTTTACTTTACACAAGGTTTCTAACCTTGACACAGAAACTTAAATTATTTCCTTATTTCCTTAAATTTCAAAAGAATTAATACAACATAGGAATTGTCAGAAAACAATCTTATACCGTTTCATGTATGTGCAAACCTATCAACAGAAATGAATTGTTCATAAAACTATATTTTAAGCTATGTATGAGCCGATTGAGCTTTCTATAAACTCTTTTGTGGACATTTGAGGTTTGGTTCAAGTATGTGGTTACTGGGTTTGATATATTAAAACGTGACCTCCGAAATAAGCCCTGTTAATGTAATAATGAAAAGCCTAATATTTTCATCATAAATTGTAAAATCGATCATTGGCTAAATCTATATTTTAGATATGACATTCAAGTGAAACTCAATTCATAATCCGTTAGTCCAAGTCTCGGCAATGGCATAGCGGGAATACTATACCATAGACCGCCAAATAGCAATGAAAGCAATCCTGTCAGACGCTCTTTCCAAGCGAGTGTCACTTCCAGACGCCCCACCCCTCACGCCCCCTCCCCCTTCTGGTCCAGCCTCTACATTAAACGCATCCAGTTAATTACCACTATGAGATCAAAGAGGCAACCTTGATTGTCGGCTAGACAAATTAACAAGATGTATATTGTTTATAATGAGCGATTCTTCTCACAGAAAGCCTAAGATGCATTATTTGAAATAGGGGATATGTAAGATTCAATGAAATACTTTTGTGGATCTGTTTTGTAAGATTTTTCTGTTTTGCTTGTTATTATCAAACAATAGCATTAGATTGTATGTTTCTAAATTATATTTCTAAAATGTTCTTTATTATGTTAAGCTCATGAACAATGAATTAATATTAGATCAACGCTTTGTTGTTGATATCATAAGTTTTACCATAATTATACATGACATTGTAAGTTGCAATTTACATACACATATCTAAATGTTTCCTTAATTTGGACAGCGAACGGATCGGCGAACTAGCTGTTGCCTTAGAATTTACTTTCCTGTAATGATAATTTATGAGACATATATATCTTTTCGAAATACATATCGAACAATCATAAACATGCATGATTAATGTAGTCATACATTTAAGTACAAATATTCGTTATATGACCCTGTATTTAGTTGTTTTATATAACGATTGACAAGGGATATTGTCATCTTCACAATGCTCTTATTACATCAACATTCTATATTCTTTTTAAAAACTCATTCTTACATTCTTGTATGCATAATAGTTTTTACCTAATCCAATTAAATTTTGAACCTATGAAGCTTGGAATAAAAACACTTTTTTAGTTTTGATATTTATTTATGAAACTGGTTTATGTACTTCATGCTGAGTTTAGAATGTGGCGACGCAATTGCACATCACAAGACACTGCTCAGATTCAATGCATACTGTCAATAGCTGGGTCCTAATGTTGTCATAATTAACAGGTGCCTATTATGTAATCTATTTCCTGTCAAATTTCATTGTTAGATTATTTGTCTCAAATAGCAGGCCCACACCTGTGCTTTGGACCCTTTGGTAAATGGCGGCTTATGTCAACATCCGTTCATACTGACATAACTCTTGGCATTACACAGCTAATTAGTACATCTTAACAACGACAAACATCATAAAACAATGAACTACGTAGAATATACGTTCAACCAATGACAAGAAAATCTTCTGCAATGCTATCGATGCTTACAGTCACTTGAAAAAAATAGATCATTTGGAAAGGTACCCAAATTTCATAGGATTATTCAGGAAGTCTATCAAGTTGCAAACAATTCATGGATTACTTTTTCTGACGATTGAAACGGGTGTGTACTTTGTCATTGATAATCTTTCAAACTTCACTTACAAAAAGGTCACCATTTAAATTTGAAATCAAACAAATTATTGCGAACAAATGATAATCATTGCCAAAAATTGTTTATTAACATTTTCCATGATTAAATTCATACAATTTTCTAAATATCTTTTAATCTTAATTGATGCAATTTTCAAACTCTATATCTCTTATTCATTTCATGTGTTTAAGTCAACCCTTAAATAGTAAAATTATTTATTTAATTTCTGCAATAAACTAATATGCAGGATTTGATTCATCATTTTAAAAACAAAGTCATCTTTTGTTAAAAAATTGCGATGAAAAACGTTTTAATTTTTTTTTCAAAGGTAAATTGAATTTGATGTTTTTTAAGAATCAATCTTTCAAACAAAATAAAGATGTTCAAAATGTAAAAATAACTATAGGTTAACTTAATCAAAAACTTCTAAAGGTATTCAATAACATGACGAATTTGACAAACAGAATAAAGGGACATAACTCTTGGTCAGATAGGTAAGGTGCTAATTAGTTTTAAAGGCTGTGGAAAGGTCACCTTGCCGTGCGTTCTTTCCAAAGAGGCTTTGGAAAGGGCGTTCTTTAAGCCTTTGGAAAGGTGTGGAAGGGTGCCTCTTTCCTTTATGGAAAGGTGTGGAAGGGTGCCTCTTTCCTCTTGGAAAGGACGCCTTTAAGCTTTTGGAATGAACGCTCGTTACTCCAGTGTTTGTAACTAAGGACTTTAAAATAGAAAAAAGTCACAATTGGGCGTAACAAAAACGTACTTTTCACTGTTTTCTACTTGTTCGGCTGTCCGCCATGTTGTTTGAAACTCGCGCTTATGTTCTTGACTGGAGGGCGTAGCAAAAGAGTTTGTTACAACTAATTCTTACTATTAGGCCCCAAAACAGCTACATATTTTATTTTATTATAGTTCACATGAAAAAATATATACATAATACATACCTTGATATGTTATAGTAACCCGTCAATTTGCCAAAGATTGTTCACTGTTCGTCACTAAAAAGTGGTCAGTGGTTTCCCAGCATGCCAAGCGAGTTTACGCTGAAGGTCCCCCGCAGCATAGAAAAATATGAGGCACGCATCGCCAATGACTTTCCACTGCCGCTTCTAATCCTGGGCTATATAAATCCTTGGTTAAATCAACAAACCCTTCAAATGAAAACCAGTCGCTTGCCCTTCTTTCTGGTACTTTATGGGCTTCATTTTAAGATATCGCAAGTACGTTTCGCTACCTCTAGGTTTTCAAAGTAAATACGGTTTAAACAATATTTATTTCAAAAGAAAGGGATTGGTAAACAGGCTATACAGCCTATCTGAATACCTCTCCCATACATTGATTTAAACATATTTTATTCAATAAAATTGAATTGGGATTGGTGAACAAGCCGAACGGCTTATTTCAACACCGCTCCCATACAACATGTGATACAAAATGAAAGAAAATGCGACATCATCGATGTTGATCATTATGTAAACGATATAAATATACACTCATCAATTACAAGATTAATATTATAGCTTTAGTAGACAGTAATGGTTTGGTGTGTCTAGCAACCCATTTGTATACATATAAATCTATCAAGGGAGTCAAAACCGGTTGTTGTTTTTTTGGGTGTCAGATTTGAATCGTTGAGTTTTGGTGATAAAATCGTGAACTGAATCAATTATTTTCTGATTTTCAAAGTGGCTTAGTTCTTTGTTCCCGTTCAGAATTGTATCCAGGGTATGACCATTGTTATAAAAGTACATATTTTGTCTTAGTTTGTTATACTTACCGCAAGTGAAAAAGTAATGTAGGGGGTTTTCTGTTTTCTGTCCACAAGAGCAGCATGGACTGTCCAATATGTGTCTGTTATATTTATCCGAGTTCAGATTACTACAACCGAGTCTGAGTTGACAGGGAATAATTTGTTAATTTGCCGTAGTCAAGGTTGAAATAACTTTTATTTTACTTTTAGTGATTTGAATTCTGAATATGTACACGACTCTTTGGAACGAGGTAAAGCATTCCATAAATTTATTGTATCTGGTAAAAACGATTTGGCGTAATTGGCAGTTCGACTGTAAATTCCCTGTATTTCAGAGACTATATACATTTATACACCATATCTTAATTCATCATCACTGAAGTTAGCAGACTTTATGATAAATACTTATAGATTAAACAGAAAAACGTTTAGTAAGGGTAAAATATAAATGAACAGATTTAACAATCTTTTCATTGATTTCGTCAGAATAGGAATAATTACCAAATAAAACAGTTTGAATATCATAACCATTAACGTAATAGAAACACTCTGATCGAAAACGAGCAAAATTTGGACAAATAAAGAGAAAGTGAATGGCATCTTCATAATGGTGACCGCAAGGTCAGCTTGACGTATTTTGTAAAAAAATTATAAAATTTATGTCCGTTTAGATCGCTTCAGCCAAGTCTTAGTTTACAGTGAATAATTTGGTTGTATCTCCTTCCAAAGTTTCTTATAATATGATGTACATTACATGCTACATTTCGATCAAGGTGTTTTTTTAAATAACCCTACTGAGTCTATGTTTCTTAGTTTATCATCAAGCATAATCCACTCCAACACAGAAGATGGTAAAAATGATTTTGTATGATTCAGTGCGATATATAGATAGATCGTAACTAGAATTTGGTCTCGGCAAAGAAATCATCGTTTGGGAGTGAGATTTTCGACTAGCGCTGGCTAATTACTCTTTTCCCATAAATAATTTGATATAATGTTTTATAACTGTCTATGGCAGTTAATAATAATAAATAATGTGTCGTGTAGTTTCAACAAAACGTGAAATTTAATGATTCGTTATGTAGCATGTATACTGATTTGAGACAAGGTTCCTATAGTAAATAAAAAAAGCTTAAAAGAAACCCAATCCTCGGATCATTTTCAACACTTACTTAAGTGTCTCCTTTTGTATGATTAAAATAGTCCGAATGCAACATCAAAGTTAGTAAATCATAAAACTAGAACGTCAATGTGCTGTTAAAATGAAATGGTTTATGAAGGAGCGGTCATACTTCATCTCATATTACACATGTTTAGTTCTTCATATGATGTGTGATGCTCTTTATGATTTTATTTTGATATTTAGTTTGAATTATATTTGTACTTGGTAAATACTCAATATTCTAATTAAAATCAATGATTCATTCAGTTGATACTCGTATTGCTTTTTTCCAGTTTATATCATAGGTGTGGAATCGTACAGTATATGTAGGTGTTGAAAAGTGAGAAAGGGATGACTGATTGTGCAATTGAGAAGAGATGATGAGTAGAATGACACTTCAATGTAGTATGATGTAAGGAAACAATGCGTAATAGTACTTATCTCGATGTGGTAATCACGTATTGGATGTTTGACTTTTACATCTCCCTCCTTAAGCTAATTCAATCTATTACAGAGAAAGAGATTATCTTTACGATCTAAACGGAGGCAGCTTGAATGAATACTCTCACCCCCTTCAGTCAAGGGCTCTCTAGTCAAGACTCGCATATCTGTACACAATAACCAACATGTTTAAATTCGTCGGGGTCCCTCTATTAGGCTTTAACCGAGCCGAGACTTACAGCCTGTCACCCCCCTGCATTGCTCTAGGTATGTGTGTGTGTGTGTGTGTGTGTGTGTGTGTGTGTGGGAGGGGGGGGGGGGGAATGAACTCTCCCAAGTTTAACTAGGAAGATTTGATGGTCCTATCAAATTGTCATTGAACATCTCTCACATCCAATGTAAGTTACCATCATGTTGTAGATGATAAAGATAATCTCTTTAGCTTGCATAGTTTGAATTAGTTTAAATGATATGACTTACTCAATTTCTTATTATCGTGATTAAACGTTTACACCATATAATTTGGAGGGTAAACAACAGTACGGATGACTAATATGTCAAATACTTTCGCATATGTTGAATTTAAATTGAATAAAATAGTCAATGAATAAACAGTTGTTATATCTGGAGTAGTCCATTTGTTGGGTAAAAAGGTATTCCTATGAGAAATTACCGTATGAAGTTTTTGTTTCATTTTGTTGACCTCTGTTTTCAATATTTCGAATTTTTGGAAATTACCATGTTAATGCTTATCAGTTCGGTATAGTGACATTAAACAGGTTTTTGTCGTGAATTTTTATCGAAATCGGAACAATGACGCGCGCAGATAACTCAAACGAAATTTTGGAAACTTATTACAAAAGACACAAAAACAAATATGGTTGGGGAAAATTAAGTGGGTCTCAAAACTAATATCCGTGTAAACGGGACGCTGAATTTCGACTTTTTAACATTTATTTGACTTTTTTCTAATATCAATGAAAACAAGTAAATATGTAAGCCACATTAAATATAAGAATTAAGCGCAATGGTCTATCATGCTTTATCACTTACGCCCTGCATGTCTAGTAAGATCAAGTGATATCAAATTAGTCAATATGAAAATCGTTACATTAACACAT
The DNA here is from genome assembly GCA_921293015.1 of Phorcus lineatus. Classification (NCBI taxonomy): domain Eukaryota; kingdom Metazoa; phylum Mollusca; class Gastropoda; order Trochida; family Trochidae; genus Phorcus; species Phorcus lineatus. The sequence goes on along the minus strand of OV121081.1, from coordinate 2,488,051 downwards.
TAAAGATTGACATTATGAATAACATGGGCGTCGTGATCAAAGTAGCTCGAGGTACAAAGTCTGCATTCCTCTTGAAACTAAGTACAGTATAACATAAGTGGGCGTAACTTCTCGGTATGGATGTATGACATATGATAGTCCTTGTATACTAAGTAGGTGAAGAATTTAAGTATATCTGGACTTTATTCCTTTGACTTAATGAATAATTTTGAAGTTCGGCAGATGGATCTGAAATTTAAATTTCACAGTAACATGTTGTAGGAAATAAAGAACTGTTTTCTTACTAAGATGAATTCCCTATCATAAACGGATGTCGAATTACTTTAATAATCATATCCTTATTAAACAGCATTATCAGATGTGCATAATGTATAGCGTATGATTGACGCTTAGCTATTAAATAATTTGAATATCTAAGAATCCAGCCAAACAATTTCAGAAGGGAGGAAGGGTGGGGGGGGATCTCAGTGGGGAATTGGGAAGAGGGATTTTCTGAATAGGAATCTAATGTTTATCTAAAATATTCATCAGTCATTGGTCCTGTAACCCATTGAGTACTGCATTTTCTTCATTGTAGCAAAAAAGGGTAAAGACTCACTTACACTTACACACTCGACGCCTATCAAAGGGAGGACGGACGACGGGCTATGCCATATTCCCATTTGACCTTTTATAGGCCCAATGAGCTTAAATGATTACCATTTTAATTATTTGATCAATAAGTCAGAAGATCTGTATATAAAGTTGAAATTCCTATGGATATAAGTAACATATATAATGTTTGTAAAACATATCTTGCGTACGTGCCGTTATTTTTGGTCAAAACCTTTATATTGTCACTATTATATATCATGTATATAAAATATTAAATTTCAGGAAAAGAAACTCCTTCTGGATAAGAAAACATCATTGAAAGTGATTCATATATTGAGTTAAACATTTTGATAGGTTTTTAGTTAACCAAAATATTTATCTGATGTTGTCATAAAACCATACTTTTCCAACCATTCATGAATGTAAAACAAAGAAGATACCGGCTTTCGATCAGGCATCATGTTTATTTGTTTTTTTTTTAGATGTAGAGAACCGCCGTATTTTTGCTTATCTTTACAACCTTAAAGGATAAAGTACATGTATTGGTGGAATAACTGAAAATTATAAATAGTTCATGACAAGACAACTAAAAACGCGTAATCGTGCTCTTGGAAGGGTGTCTACCCTATCATGGGTTAATAGCAAATTATATCTATAACCTGCATCAATCCTTACTAAATCAGTTTAAGTGTCAATCAAGTCATCTCCAAATTCGTTACCCTATTGAAAATTTACCTAAGTAATACAGTTTGCCTTGATAAGGTCTATCATAATCGGTTTATGATTACAATAGGATATTCAGGTGACGATCAAGCATCGATATGTATTGAAGGTTTATGTTGAAATTGACACCGCTGTACAAGGTTTCGCAAACAGCTGCATGATATATAAAGGATGGTAACCCCGATAGCCATGTGTACTCGTGTTGCAATATCAAGCACGTTCAGTGGTACCGATGCCAGTAAACCTGTCTTGAACAGAGAGCCATCAATCGAGTTATATATACAGGTAAATTATATTTATTTTCAATCTTGGTAGTTTGATAAGAGTTCTATTGTGAGCATTTTGTAATAATAACAATGAAAAATAATATGAAATGAAATGAATATGTAACCTATTCATCACAGCAGATGCATATCTATCTTCTATCAGAGGAAAATGCGAAGAGAACGAATGCATTTACCCACAATCGCTCTCTTAGCAGGAACACCTGTCTTAATCTGAAAACTCAACCATTTTTATGTTCAGATTTTATCCTTATAATATGGTGTTTTAAGTTTTCCATGGCTATTTTTAAACATGTACTCTGTACGCTCTCTGTCTTCAGAAATCTTTGCTAAATCATATAGATATTCATTGTAATAACACCCGTAATTGCGATTGGACATGGGTTTCGAATCTCACAAGGGGCTTTCAAAATTTTTACCAATTAAGTTGTTTCTTCAATTTGTAATTTCTAAAGGAGGAGCCTATGCAAATCAACATAAATCACCATCTTCTTGGAAAACAACGTTTGTTAACATGGTCAAATCATCATTTCATGTGATAATATTGAATTGAGTCTCTCAAATATTGTCTTTTGTATATGGAAATTGATAAGCATCCACTCCATGGTGTTGTAAAATGATGATGGCAATAGCCTCGAATGATATGTTCCTTTGAGAGTAACTGTAATGTAATGTTACCTCCATTATTGAATATTTAGTAAAAAGTAATATCTAAATTTTCACTTGAAGTGTTTCCTAACTTTGAAGTGTTTTAAATATCAAGTATAAATCATTTTGAAGTATTATTTACTTTCCCGTTTTCAGATGACTTGGCGCATCATTCCCGAAGGTCTAACAACAGGACATCCTTATTAAATTTTCCAGGTTTAACAATTGTCGACATGAGCGTAGAACAGAATTTCAAAAAGGGAAAAACACAAGAGAAAAAAGATGAAACGGGAGAGCAAGGAGAGGCAAAGAAAACGGAAGAGCAGACTGAGGAGAAACAAGATGAAACGGGGGAGGAATATAAGGTTAAAAAAACGAAGGCGCAGACTGCAAGAACGCAGCAGACAAGGACTGAAACTCCAAAATTAACAGTTATCAATATGAACGTAGGACACAAGGACAAGGCGATAAGTAATCAAGAACAGCGAAAGGAAACTTTAAAGGGCATTCTGACTTCTCAACGTCCAGCACTGGTGTTTGTACAAGAACTTGAAGGGATTGGCTCAAATCAAACACCTGTCAATGATGAAGTAAGGAAAATTTATAGTTTTGTTAGGGATAATCGAGTGATAGTGCCAAACGGAGGCAACAGGGTAAACATTATTTAAAAAAAGCCTGGATTATACTATCACAAAAAAGTCGTTAACTGCGTACCACTAGAGACATTTTCTGTCATAAGATGCTTCAATCATGTCAAAACAACCTTTGGGGAAAACCTGCGAAACTCCATGGAGAGAAACGTTTTCAATCGACTTTGTCTTTGCAAGATAACTAAACAAACCCCAACCTTTGAACTGATATGTGCTTGTTGGCATGGAGTATACAAGGGCTCAATAAAAGACAGGGCGAAGGCATTACGTTTAATGCTGAGATTTTTGTTGATTCTTAAAGTTCAATATAGAAATTTGCCTCTGCTACTAGCAGGGGATTTTAATTTGACAGCGAAGCAAGTCAGCCGACTATTACCTCCCACTCTTGTAATTGATTCACCATACGACGAATCATTTATGTTGTGGATTCGCAGTAATGACTTTGAAGACAAATTTGGACTATTGTATACGAAAAGGGTTGATTATACAGCATATGATCATGTTGTACATTCACTGTAGAAGATACAGCGGTTCAAAGGGAAGAAACTAGGAATGAAATTGAACCAAATGATGACACGGAAGGAGCGCAACACCAACCCTCCGACATGAGGGATAAGATCATTTTCATAAAGTACAATCTGATATCTCAACGTCCAAACATGGGTTTTTTACAAGGAACACCAGGGATAGAAACAGTTTTTATGGAGGGTTATAGCTCTTGGAGAGACCAAGGAACAGAGACAAACGGATTAGCAGAGGAAACTAACGGAGAGACAAATCCTGGTGACTCCGAAACTCAAAGATTCGTAACAAAACCTTGGTTTAAATATGACCATGCGGCTATTGATTGCCAGTCACTTAATCGTAAAAGGTCTTTAAAAGTTTTAAAACTTGTCAAAACAACTTCTGAGGAAGAACTGCAAGAGGACTTGGATAAAAAAATGTTTAATCGGATTAATATGTGCAAGATAACAAGCAAACATTCGCCAACTTTTGAACTACTATACGTTGGCTGGCAACATGAAGCTAATGAACAAAACAACCCTCAGCAAATATTCAGTTTATTGTTTAGGTTTCTATTGATGATGAAAGTTGAATGTGGAAATTTGCCTCTGTTGCTCGTAGGAGACTTTGATTTGACAGAGATCGGCCAGCTTGTGCCATTCTCACCATCCGATGAATCCAAAATGATGTGGATTCTTAGTGATGACTTTGACCAGACATTCAAAGTGGTACATGTTCAAACAGTTAATCGTGATGAATGGAAGCTGGAACTTCAAGTGTCAACAACTTCAGAACAGTTCAAAAGAACGTTGACGTCTGCATCTGTTATTCATTTAAACAGTAGCCAAACTGTTGAAAATGAAGATTATCACCTGAAAATTTCGAGGATCGAGAAAAGCCCGGACCCTGCAGTACAGATGATAACAGCAAGCTGGCACGGAAAGCATGCTTCGTTTTCAGATGAAGACAAAGAACAATCATTCAAATGGTCGATGCGATTTCTGTTGGATCAAATAAACAGAAGTGACCCACAAGCTCAAATCATAGGTATAAATAATTTGGCTTGGGTACTTAAAGCAGCGCCTAACAACGACTATCCTCACTTTGATAGAAACATTCTAGACACATGGATAATGAGCAACGATAAACCTTCACTGTTGAAAGTCAAAGGCAAAGGCCAAACAGTGAATCAGTTTACAAGGTTGCTTCCGTCTTCGAATACGACTCTTACAGATGGAATTGAGGTTCGTTTAGATATTGTAAACTTGAAACTTGAAAGTTCGCATCCTCGAAGGATATGCAACAAAGTTTGTCCCAATTATACCTGCCCCGGTTATTTCTAAGGCAACAGCTTCGTAAAGCTTCATTTCATTTCATTTCATGTACATTCGTACTATCGGTCTACCTATCATAGGGCTCCCCGCCGGCGACGTTAACGGCGGTAACAGCATTCTTTAGTCGCCTCAGTCGACAGTGACCAGACATCTCCGTTCCTTTGATATTAGAAGATACAAACCGTGAAACAGAACATTTCTATTAATTGCAAATCACCGGCAAAGATCACCATGCGTACATCAAGTACGACGGTAGCAGAAACTGGACTTGCAGAGATTTCTCTTTCTGGAACGAAAAATGGTTCACCCTGTTTCAGAATAAATGAAAAAAAGTTTTCAGGAGAGTGGGTGAAATTATGACACATTGCTGCATCCAAGTGCCTGAATTATTGGAGAATCCCAAACAGCGTAGACGTCATCCCTACGCAGACATGCGTTTCCATGTATCCATGTATCCATGTACAAGGTGGTCACACTTTCTATTGAGAATGTTCGTCATCCCTTGGAAAGTCTCTTTAAGAGTAAAGAGTAATTCTCTTGCTGTGTTTAATACATTTTGACCCTATCTGTATTTTATTGTTGTGTCTCAATATATTTATCACAACTTCAAAGATGTATCAAGTAACGTTGGACAAATTGTTTGCATATAGTCATTATTTCAAGTAACAAGTTTTTTGGGTGTAAGAATATTTTTCTTTTTGAATGAAAATGCGAGTTGTGAACATTTTTTTAAAAAACGGAGTGTCTCTTTACTTCAGTTTCTTTGGACTTTCGTTATTAAAATCTATTTATTACTCATATGGTCAATCATAAGTGGTGACATATTCTCATTATGAGCACACGTGCACATATCACTTTTGCCTAGCAACGATTGTTTCAGCGCGAGTTACCGAATTTTTTCGTAAGTGACGTCATTGGGGGAGGGGGAAGGCCGTTTTGTCATTATTTTAATGCCTTTCAGAAGACTCGGTAATAAAGAAATTATTGCAGCGTGAGCGAGGGTTATATACAAATTCGCACGAGTTTCCTAAAAGTCATGTGACACACATCCGAGGGTAATAATTTCTTTATTACCGTTTTTATTTCAATTCATGTCATAGGTGGTGACATATTTCAATATGAGCACATGTACACATATCACTTTTGCCTAGCAACAATTGTTTCAGCGCGAGTTACCGTGTTTCGTAATCTGTGTTGTCATATAACCATTGTCAATGACGTCATTGGGGGAGAGGTGCAGGCCGTTTTCTGATTATTTCAATGCGTTTTAGAAGACTCGGTAATAAAGAAATTATTTCACTCGGAAGTGTGCCATATGACTTTTACGAAACAAGTGTGGATTTTGTATTACCCGAGCGTTACTCGTTTCGAAAAAGTCATATGACACACTTTCTCGGATATTAATCTATATTTATATCTGTTTTTAATAAAAAAAAATTGGTGATATTTCTCATTATTACTGATCTATCGCTGACTTCGTTTTTTTTATGTGAGTGCTGATATTTCTGTCATCGACCTTTGACATACAAATATATATATTTATTCATATCAACAACATTTTCTGATGGGCGTGGTTATATTTCATTATTATGACATTTTGACATAATTTTGACAATTATATTTATCTCTGTTCTCACAATTTCTGAAGCTATATTTCTTGTGATGGACTTACTGGTTTTGATACATTGAAGGATTAACATGGTGTTGCTATTTAAACTGGATATTATTTTATGAATGATTGATTGCTGATCAACAATGTCATGTATAATCATGGTTTTCAAAATAATTTATTTTATTAATGTTTTTTTTTATAAAATAGGTATGTCGTATTTGATTATAGTTAGAATATACATATGAGAACTGTATGTAGAAAAGTGGGTTTTTTTAAATATAAATCTCATTCATTCACATTCCTCCTAATAGCCTTAATTAAATTAATATATATATAGTTATAAAAGTTAAAAAGTTGAATAACTCACTCTTTGAGTTTACAATATGCCCATTAATATGAGAGGATCACAAGGAATGAAAAACACGTGACCAGAATGATTACTTTCTCGGGTAGAAAGAATCCTTACAGACCAATTTACCAAGACTTGATAGCTGTTATAAGAGAGAGCCCTTAAGGTTTCTATGACATATTAAACGTATTTCGATCTATGAAATTATCTACTTCTGCCCGTTCTCGTGTATATACCGATTTTAGAATATAGAACCTGCAACAATAACCTACCAATTGAAGATGGTCATTGGCATTGAACATGAAAATAGAAAATGCAATCTTTGTAAATTACCTGCAAGAGCAGATAAATTACATTTTATATTCAAATGCAAAGCTTCTATAGATCAGAGATGTAAGTATATTCCCAAAAAATATTTATCGTAAAGGCTAATAAAAACATATTTGCAACACAATGCTTTGTATAATCCAAACATTTACCACTGTATCTTAAAAGACTTGATGAAAATGTGGAAAAATATATTTAATGATTACATTGTATGTGTAAATGGTAACTGTGCTGTATTCTTATTAACAATCCGTCTATTGTATATACGTAAAGTTACTTCATGTATTCATGATATTATCTCATAATCTATCTCTTATACCCCCGAGAGTTGTTTTTGAGAAACAGAAAGTTTGAATTTTAGTTTAATGAATATTTACTCTTCTTAACTGTCTTTATATTTACTCGTTGGTATTGTTAATTCACGATTTTATGGTGTAACAAAATAGATTGTCACAATATTTTTCAAAATATTTTTGAAAAAGAAACTGAACCAATTCCATATGGAGCCATTCCATATCCATTTCATTTTCATCTATATCATGCATATTTTTTCATATGTAAGCTTAAAACTTCATTGTGAAATGATGAGTTCATTGAATCCTGAAATTGACCTTACATGCAATATTATCTGCTAGTCAAATTATGTCTACATGTACTTAGCATTCCAGTGCTTGTGTTCCTTATGTACAACATTGCTTATATCATTTATTTGTAAATGTGACTGAATACCAGAAATTCTAAAACATTGGCCCCCAATATTTTTATCTTGCTCTCAATCCTTGTATTTAGCTTATAAACTGTTAAATGAATTGTTCAAGCGTAAAACAATCATATGATGATTTTCAAAGATAATGTTCGGACCAGTCTTTTAACTAATAGCTGCAAGTACCTCCCTCCTAAATTAAGTAGGTTTCAGTAGTTTTGGACAAGCCGAAAAGTTTAAGGACATCGAGCCATGCAATAAGCTCGTCCGACCATATAGGTCTGGTGAGCTAAAAGGACTGAAACTTTATGGTTTTGTTCCGAGATGATTAGTCAGTTACTCTTTATGAATTATTTGGGACTCGTATCATTATATATTGTAAAGGAATAAAACATTTTATTTGAGTGACATCGAACAAAAATGGACCCCTCTAGGAACACCATCGTAGACCAAATATTCTTAACTTAGAACAAGTCAATCTCATTAAAATGAAATCTAAATGCCCCACTGCATTACGCTATTAAGTGCGTAACATCGTGCAGCAATATTAAATTTTATTTTAATGAGATTGAGAACAAGTACACCCAACAAAATCAGCGAACAAAGAACGGGTTTAAGGTGTAGAGTGACACTATATAATTCCGCAGAAAAATCAGATGCCTAGCCACGAAATTAAATCTTTTGAGAAAGTTTTAAACGTCTATAACAATACAAGAAATACCTGTTATCAATATCGAGGCCGTGGCCTGAAAAACCACTACAGTATCGTATTTTCAGGTTTTTATTGTTTAAAAAGAGCCACTCCGTGAGTTGTTGGAGTCATATATGCCAAACTTAATCAATGGTGTCATTTGATCGCGAAGTATCGACTGTTAACCAAAAGATACATTTTAAAGCTTACTGTTTTTTTTACAGTGACAATATTAAGGTAGAACGTCGCAATTATGATCGAAAACCGGACAGTGGCACGCGTCATGTAGACTTATCTAAAACAGCTAGGAGGGCAGTTATAGGAGTTGATAGTGTTTGTTAGGTTATATAACTAATATCCATGTATATTGGACGTGATATCTACACCTCTGTGCATTTATACGAATGTTTTTAGATTTTCATGTAAAACAAGTATTTGTCATATATATATATGTCTTTTGGACATGAAAAGTTAGAGATGTTTTGATTTTATATTACCACATACATGTATGACATTAAGATTCGTATCAGAAGTAACTGATATGTTATGAAAATCGCGGAGTGGCTCTTTAAGGCTTGCCTTTTGTCCCTGGTTTTATATTGTATAACAAAATATATTTTTTATTTAGTCTATGTTGTAATTTCAATCTTTGGTAATTTTTAATTAAATTGTTATTACCATATTCAATTGTTTTTCGTATTTTATTGGTTTGACTTATGATGTATTTCTTATTCTAAATTCAAACGTAACAAAATTCAGAGCTCGTCCAGTATGAATTCATTTGACACCTGATACGGTCGGTGCGGAGGTGGAATTAAGATCCTCCTAAAGTTTGGATCAGAAATACTCTTTTTCAAGAAAAGGATAATTTCGCTGAATATAGTAAGGAAATAATGTTCTGTCTATTGTGTTTGACTTTCAGATATGTACATGTTACATTTTCTAATTTTGCATTGTAAAGAGATGATTTTTAACACAACACTAATCACCGTTGTCACAGTTGTCGCACTTAAAGAAATTCGGTGTCGGTTGGCAACCGAAGTACCTCACTCGAGATTGCAGCCGTATTTCGCGATCCTTCATAATAGCTAAAACAAATAGAAGTTATTGTAAAAAAGAAAAGTTGGAAGATACGTCAAATTTAATAAGTTGGTTTGTAACATTTTCTCGTTTAGTGGTTTGATCAAAATAAATGAAACACTGGCAAGGAAGCATTGACGAGGTGTCATGATTTTTTGAAATACGTATTTTGATCTATGACGTATTTGAATAATGACTTTAATACTTTTTCAATCTTTATCAAAATTTGCTCTCTGATAAACATTTATTCCCTTTTGTTCAGAATGTTTCTGGTTGAAAAAGTGATATTACATTTTCTATCGATTTCAGAGATTTCAGAAAACCTGAAAACATAGATTAATGTATTGAGAATTTATTGCACCTATTTAATTTGAAAGGTTCTAGGATGTGACATAAGGTGACTGCCCATTAAAAGATTCAGACCCGACTGCAAGGGAATTTTTACAAACCAGGGAGTCGCTGTAAACTGCAACGTACCACTAAGGTTATCCAAAGTGCCTTTTCGACATTGCAATACGACTACCTAAATTATTTCAGGTAACTTGGCTTAGAGTTTTGTGGAAAGGGTTCCATGTTCCCGCAACGAGCGGTATAACGCTAAGTTTAGGGACATTATTCTTTTCTTTGCTCTTTTGTACAAGAACACAGTCTGAAACATGTGCTTTCACCAAGGATGATATTTTATGACATGCTGCAATCTATTCGAGGTCAACTTGATCACTCTAGCTGAGATATATAGCCTTAACACCTAATATGAGGTTGGGCTATGTATCTGGAATAGGCAAAGCGAAATGCAAGAATGAAGGTAACAATACTTTTATTGAATAAACAGCTTTCCTTCAATTCTGCAAACATGAAATTCCAACATGGGTTTTAGTGAATCAGGAAGAATAAAAAAAGAGAAAAAAAACTCCAGGCCTTCGCACGACATGAATCTTTGATTTCAATACGAAACTATTTTCGAATCAAATGAAAATGCATTGTATTGCAAACATGCTGTATGTCCTGTTATAGATTTTTTTTTTAATTGAAAAAAATGAATTTTGAAATTGGCGAGGTTAATTAATCAAGAAATTTTGTGTCAAGCTTGATCGGAGCCTGCTGGTGTAATGTATAGCTGTAATACAGTATTGTATCGATGTCAGACTGCGTCACATTGGTGCCATGTATTACGTGATACTACGCTTCCGGAAGGCTGACTATCTTGTCTTACTTATACTTCTAATGCCTCCATTAAAATCGTATCGGGTGACATAAATCAAGAAATTGAAACCCTGGACGTTGAACAAGTGTTACTGTATATTACAACGGGCCACAATGCCGGAGATTTGAACTCATATGGACAAACGTTGAACTGAAAACAAGACATGAACAATTCCCGGCGTAATCGGTTGACGTCATCTTGTCTGTGCACAGTACTGATGCCTGGGCCCGATTACGAATGAATGAATGCTTTAGGGGTTATGGGGTCACAAGCACATTATACATGTACGGGGAATGAAGATAAATAGCAGTGACACGATCGCTGAATTTCACATTTTCAATGCATTATAATGAGAACATTATAAGTAATATTTAAATCTATCCCTTTGAAAAAGAATATCCATTTCTTTGCAGCAAAAAGCACATATGTTGCAAAATTAACCCAAATATTGCGAGGCGCCGAGCAAAGAATACTTGGATAAATCAAGAGTTGGAAAAGAGTGATATGTTAGCGAGGGAGGATATTGACGCGTAAATCAAGAGAAATTGAGCGACTGCATCATTGCATATGTCTTAGCGGCAACAAATATGTTATTCATGCATTCGGTGTTTTCATTGGCTGAAATGTTGCCATGTAGTTTAAGATGCAATATTGCTCCGGTAGGGGTAACTGCCGGGAGTCCGAGTATTAAGACAGAGGTTGTTGAGAAATTTATGATGGAGCCACCTCTGTTAGGAGAGAAGGACTGATTTTATGCCACCCATAAACTACAATGAATGGTCTATGCCAACCTAAGACAAGAATTGCGAAAAACAATGCGACAGAAACGCCGGGGAATGCTGTCACGTGGTGTTACGCTTTTGCATTCTGTTCATGCTCCAGATCACAGACTAGAGTTGCATAGTCCGCTTTACCAAACCTACAGCCTAGACATAGCCCCCACAGACTAATTCCTGTTCAGAAACCTTAAATCCGCCATACATGGAAGGCACTTCCGGGATGATGAAGACGTCAAGGCTGCCGTGGTAGGGGGGGGGGGATGCACATTCCAACCCTATATCGATATATGAATGCTCCCTATATATCGATGAAAACACAATAGCGTCTGTTTATTTATAGGAAGGATATTTATTGATCAATGTGTCACCAACAAATCTATTATCGGTACGGTTAGCTAACCGTTGCGTGACATTTCCAGGAAAAAAGGATCGATATAAGGTGGTTAAACCGATACCTGTGTAAAAAGGAATGATCTGATCATAAAGCTTTAAAAACGAATTTCATACATAGAGGTAAGTTCATGTTTTTATGACAAAGGTAATATTAGATATCTTGACTTTCTGAACATCATTTCACTTATTTCAAATGTGCTTCGTTAGTGGATAATGATCGTTAGTCCACCATTTATAGCCACTTATTTGAATACGACAGGCGCAAAAGCCAGAGAAACAATGTTCAAATATTTTTGATTTATGAAGATGTTTTTCTATTCATGATATTTAACATTGTTACGGCGCTTAATTATAATGAATGAATTCAAAGAGTTATTGGCAAATGAATTAGATTTTCGGGCATTAATGAAGGAATAAAGAAGCTTTTGGTTCTCTGTTTTCGGTATGTTTATCATCCGAGTTCCACGTTAATAGTGGTAAACTGAAGTTTCATAAAAGTTGTCATCTTTATTATTGATATTCCTCTGAACAAATAATACAGGTGTAGACATTAATCCTTTCATACACTGACTCAAATCCTTTGTATTTGTATTACTTACTTGTTAAAGAATGAACAAAATCGACATTCCTCTTGAATCTCAGTACAGTAAAAGTTATATGTGGGTGTTAAATCTCGGTAGAGAGGTATCACATGTGGTAGGTATACGAAAAGGCTGAAGAATTATGGTACATATATCTGGATCGTATACCTCCGATGTAATGTATAGTTCGTAAATATCGAAGTTCAGCAGATCGATCTGAAATTTCGATTAAACTGTAAGGAAAAAAGAACAATTTCTTTAGTTTTTTAAAACGAATTGCCAAATTTCAAACGGACGTTAGATTAATTTTGTCACGGTGCTAGACTCCGTCAGTACGATAAAACAAAACGTTAACCAAGCCAATAATAGTAAGAGAGAAGCAATGAGTGAATAAAATGATTTATTTGCAGTCTAAACAATACGATAACTAGGTACGATAACTGGCTACCTGTAGACAACTCAACAAGATCTAATAACTAATTATGGGAGTCAACTACCTGTGAATAACAAAAGACAAGCGTGGGTAGTCACTGTTGCATATCCCACAGACGTTGAAACAACAAGATAAGCAAATGGCCGTCTTAATGATAAAGCATTACTCAGACAAATCATCACTGGCGTGGACGGGTCAGTAAAAAAGGAATGAACAACCGTTTTTACACCGTACACCGTACTGTAGGTAATCCCTAATAACTATTTGAGTAAATAAATAAATAAGGCCACTAGATATAGTAGAGTAAGTAAGTTTAGTAGAACTTTTAAAAAATAATGGGACGGTAAAGTTAAAACTGCAAATCTTCAAAGGAAGTGATCACATACTCCAAAAAGGTACAGAGAAACAAAGGAATATTAACAAATCCAACTTCAATTGTCCCAGTCTGGTCCCCACGGGCCATCCAGTCAGTTCTGACGGACCAGAGCTAAAGGGGCCTACACACCATCATTATGATTTGCGATATTATTGATTCAATAATATTGACAATTTTATATTTCCCTACATACCTGTCGTTATTATCGATCAATTGATCAATATTTGACTCTCATTTGCTCTGTTTCTCTCAATGAGTTAAGATGGATCAATTGATTGCTATTGCTTTGGCCGTTGGTTCTGAATTTCTTTTTTACGTCCACTGTTGTTGCCCTTGGATAACGTTCTCTATATTTTGCGAGGAGCTTGTAATAGGCTTGTTCCTTTTCATTGCGGTTTCTGTACTCACCACTCTTGATTTTCCAGAATGCAGGCAACTCCCTTTACACGTCAATACATTCCTTGAGGAATTTTCCTTCCTCTTCTTTAATTTCTTTGGACATAATGCCAAGTGAAAATCTTCCTGCAAATGCAAATCTTTGTCAATTATATTGTGCTTCACTACAAACTAGTCAATATCATTGAGATACCTTCAATATTGCTCACTAACTATTGTCAATCTCCATAACTTATCACCTCTTTTGTTTTCAACCTAGAGTCCCATCTTTGCAAAGCAGGCTCCACGGGAGCTCAATTTGAATGTATTTACGACGAAACGAGTCCCATATTACACGTTCTAGTTTTGCTCTACGCAGATGACACAGTTCTGTTAAGTAATGACCCCATCTCCATGCAGCACTCCTTAGACGCATTTAGTGGATATTGTAACTTTTGGAAATTGGAAGGTAATATTGCAAAAACCAAGGTTGTTGTATTTGGAGGTGGACCCGCTAATAAGTATAGAACACGTTTTTGTGTTAGATGGTCAAGAAATGCAATTCCAAGACTCTTAGACCTACCTTGGTATATCCCTCCATAGAAACATTAAGCTAGGTTTTGCAATGAAACAGTTTACGCATAATGCATCTAAAGCAATGTTCTGTCTTCTGCGTAGAGTAAGAAATAGCAATCTACCCCTAGATACTCTCTACAAAGCATTTGATGTCATGATTGCACCTATATTATTGTTTGGTTGTGAACTTTGGGGCCATGAAAAAACCGAAGTCATTGAAAAACTCCATGCTTGACGTGTTCACAATTCTATATAACTATTCCCTTAAATGGGTCTCGTAGAAATGATATTGAGAGATCACTTTTATCAATTCTGGCGAAATTCTGTTCTCATTAGCTCTAAAGGAATGTATTACAATCTGATTAAAGATATAGACAATAACCAACTCGTGACGGGAATGACAGATTATCTTTCCCGAGTTATATTAATTTTGTAATTCTCGAGCCTTGGCGAGAGAATTACACAATTAATATAACGAGGGAAAGATAATCTGTCATTCCCGTCACGCGTTGGTTATTGTTTATATTACCTATATGTCTTTTAAAATGTCAAAACTCGAATATGATAGAAATAATCGTTCTTCTATATAGGATTAGGGTTGCGAATTTCCAAATTCATACGCGTGTGCTGTGGTTTTGCTTGACACTTACCTACGCACGGCTAAATTGTAATTTGTGAAAAAAGGTTTCAAAATAATAGCTAAATGTAGTTGTTGTGGAACGTTTAATCCCGTTTTCATAACCGTCAATCAAACTAATTATATTTAACAGTTTTGTGTAAATTTGAAGAGGACAGCGACGCCCTATGGTTATACTACAAGACGGCTGAACTTGTGACGTAACTGATGATACTGTGACGTCATAGCCGCTCGTGACTATGACGTCACTACGATAGAACGGAACCAGGCGCTTCTTAGCGACTGTTAGTTTAACGTGATGAAGAACTAATTCAATAATCGCTAATTTCTATGATTTTGTGCAATGGGGCAGGCTTATTTCGCGTTGTTTGTGGCGCCACATCTGAGAAATGACGACTGGCAACTATTTGGAAAAAATAAACATTGTTGAAATCCTGTCTTAGAGTAAACAAATTACCAGTCGGGACAAGTTTAAAGGATGAATGAAATAGTCCCGGCACTACGTTCCTTTTCATTGGTTCACAACAACCAATCAAATGCCAAGAAAATGTGTAACTCCCGTGTGACTTACAGGAAAAATATTACCCTGTGTCCATCTTCCCATATGGGTAATATACACCTTTCTTCGAGCGTTATCTCCTACTACAAAATCTTTACATATTCCAATTTTAGAATTAAGAACGAGTAATCATAACTTACCGGTAGAAACCGGCAGATGGAGTGGTCTACATCGTGAGGATAGAACATGTCCTCTGTGAGAATCTCCAGCCATAGCAGACGAAATACATTACGTATTCAAATGTAAAGCTTTTGAAACAAAACGACGTCTCTATATTAATGAATATTACTTAAAATGGCCGAATATGTACAAACCCAAAAGCCTTAAATGTACTAAAAGAATGTCAGATATTAAAAACCCGTCGAAATATCTACGTATTGTTTACGAAAAGCTCAAATGAATTGTGCTGCTGATATCACCACTCTTGTCTGTTTATGTTTATGTACTATATGTATATTTGTATTCTCTTGTTCCACCGTGGATGGTTTTCGATACATAAACATTTATTGATTGAGTGATTGACGATGATATTGCCAATCATATTGATAGTGACAGCTGTGACTGTGGCGGCAACTACAATGGGGAAACACCCAGACCACTCAACATACGCATCAAAGAACACAAAACATCCACAATCAAAGCAGACACTCAATCAGTTTCGGAACACATCACAAAATTTCCACAAAACAAAATCAATTGGGACACAGTCAAAACACTCACAAACAACAAACATGATCCCACTCAACGCCGTTTAGCTGAGGCTATACAAATTGTTAGATTTAAGCCCTTTAAACAGGGATCAAGGCTATTTCATCTCAGCTTACAACCACCTAATCCGCCCATGATTAATCCACTTGACTTACTCTGGCTTAAGTCATGACCATTCTCTCCACACAATTTCACTTTTGATTACAGCAGCAATGAATGTCGAGTCAAATATGATTAAAAGTTTACAGAGAGACGATGCACGACGGTTTCGGAAGGACGACGGGCCATGCCATGCACACCTGGCCTTTTTCAGGCGCGATGAGCTAACATAATCTCCATTAAAAAAATTAAGTATCAATATTTCAGATGATATTGAATTCCTATGGATTTAGCAACAACTGGTATATTTATTAAAATATGCTATGGTACGCGGCGGGTTTTGATATAAAATCATAGACCGTACACCTTATATCGTCAGTGTACTTTTAAACTGTATAAACGTTAATCTAAATGTACTCATTTTTTAGAAATCAAGCACGTCCAGTGTTACCTGTACGAGGGAAGAGGACCTGACTTGTTTACAGAGACATCAATCGAGTTTCATATATACAGGTAAATTCATGTCTGTATTTCTGTCTTAGACATGTTCAGTTGTTTTAGTTGTCTAGTAAATGATGCTTTCATTCAGTAAAAAACATTCTCGAACATGCTTATAAAAAGTAATAACTGCCAAAGGCATTCAGTAAGTAATTCTAGGTTTTTACCATTTTACAAAATAAAACTCATTACATCTCATGAACAGTTCAGAACAGTTAATATTTTCGATGAATATGTTCCTTAAATAAAACTCGGTGAAAATCAGAAAGTCATTTTACTGAGTCAGCACCAAAGACAGATGCACAAATGTTCTGGTGTGCATTTAATTAATTGCTAAAGCAGGATAAGATTAATCCGACATTCCTACATAAAAGGTCAATCATAATTTAGTATTTCATCTGAACTATTTTATTACACACAGAACATTCGATATTTTTGTTTAGATAATTTTCATCGTATTTTGCTATATAAACCATTTTAAGTATTATCTTTAATAATGCCGAATATCATGCACATACAAAATGGTGGTGTCAATAGTGTGTTTTGTGGTAAAGTGTGAAATATTTAAAAGTATGTTCAGCAGTGGACACATTTACTGATAACCACACTGAGTTACTGATAACATTGTCAAATATGCATATGCGTAGGTTCCTCGTTATTCCTTCATTGCAATCTACAAATGCCGTATAATATTGTATTCATTTCAGATTAGGTGAACAGTTATTTCTGTCAGTCTTCGAAAATGGCAGTCCAAATTCCCGACTTCAAAGTTTTCAACATGAACACAGGGGACCACCAAAATGCCGTTGCTAGGGAGCGAAAACAGAAAATTGCAGAAATTCTGTTAAATGAACGTCCAACACTGGCCTTTGTACAACAATTTGAATGGGCATCATTCAATGGAGAAGCCTTCAAAGGTTATAACATACCGGATCATTATATTTTTTTCCCGGAGAATAAGTGTAAGTCCAAGCCGCGGTTTATCTACGATAAGAGGGTTATTGAGTGTCAGCCATTGGATCCTGAACAAGTAAAGTCCTCTTATGATGCTGAGAAACAGGGTTTTACAACGAATGAAGCCGAGTTGGGGAGAGAACCAAGACAGGAGTCATATTTCTTCGACTTTGCTCGGATCTCCCTATGCAAGATAAAGAGCAAATATCCTCCCGAGTTTGAACTACTCTGTGCTCGTTGGCATGGTCCTTATAAGGTAAAAGATAAAAGGCTCGGTACAAACGAAAAGAAAGTGATATTGGGTACACTTTTGAGATTTCTGATGGAGATGAAGAGGAAATGTGGAAACTTGCCTCTCCTGATAGGCGGAGATTTTAATTTGCCGTCGATGGAGGTCGATGCTGTACGCAATGAAATATCTCCCAAGTATTTGATGAGCTCTGCAGATGAATCCATAATGTTGTGGATAATGAGCGATGACTTCGGTAAAACATTCAAACGTTTATATGAGAATGGGGTACAATATCAAGCATTTGATCATTTGGTATTGAAGATGAACCTTCAACTATCGACAACCGCAGCAGAGTACAAAAGACTTGTAACATGGTGTAGATATGGAGAACGCAATGCCGTAGAAGACAGAACTGATGATTATGAGTACCGCCTGGACATCTGTAAGACCAAAAAAACTCCTACTGTACAGATGATAACTGCTACCTGGCATGAAGCTGATGCAGAGTATTCAGATGAAGCAAAAGAAGAATCCATCAGGGAGACCATCAGATTCTTAGTGGACCGCATAAACAGGCGACATGAAATGATACCTCCAATCACAGGCCAACTTTATTTGGCATTGGTGCTAAAGGATGCACCGAAAGAGAGAAATAATCTTACAGACAACAACATATTGGACACATGGATATTGAGCAACAATAGACCATCGCTTTCCCAAGTTAAACGAGACGGACAAAGGCTAGAGAAGATTGAAAGAAAGGATCTTCCAACATCCTCCAATCAATGCTTTAGACCTGATAAAAAAACAAACGTTGAAATCCGCTTGGACATCGTAAACGTGAAACTGCCTGATGGCTACACCTTAACGGGATTCTTTAAAGGAAAAACATGGATCAATGTTGGAGATAGGAAGGAAGACCTTCCGGAAGCTCTTTCCAGATTAGATTTGTCTGAAAAATGAAAGAAATGTTTCAACGCACCATGCGATGCCAGACCCATATTTTATTGTTATCTACTAGTATATCTTCACCGACCTTGAAGACATGAACATATTAATGGAGGAGAGGGGTCTCTCTCCGTACATAGATTGACGTTTAGATTCCATATAGTTCCACTGTCAATAATCTACTTTCAAAGAGATCAATGGATTTTTAATTTTGCTTTTAAACTTTTTTTTTTTCTTTAAATCATTGAGAAGTTGAGAGTACGACCAAGCGAATATCTTGTTCATGCACGTTTATTTATAAGTGAATTATTTGCCGTTAGGGCATGCCAAAATATACTCATCGGCAAAAGAAACTTATCATAAGTTGTGATGGCTTTTACAAAACTATAAATACAGTTATAATTTTGAGATAAAGAAATTCCTATAAGTCAGCAAGTTTTTAAAGTGACAAAGAGTATGTTTCACTATCATTTGGCTGAAATAAGAACCAAAATACATCAACTGGCTTGAGTTCAATTCAAATATTGTGCCCAAACTTACTTATTTATCTCTCGGTGAAAAATTAGGATGTTTTCTCGTTTTCAGTTATCATAGAAAAACCGCCATATCAATGTTATCGATAAGTAAAAAAATTGCATCTGATATACATAAATATTTGTTAAATGATGTACTATACACTATCAACGTTTATGTTTCCTTGTTTCTTCTGTAAATAGATTTCCAAGTTAAGTTGTGAGACATTTGGCACGCCAATGTCCGGTTTCCATCACAAATTACAACTAAAACCTGCTTAATGTCTTCATATTGAACTGATCAACAAAAGATGGTGATTTTCAAAGACAACCACTACTTATCGATTAAAAAACACCATTTAAAAGATTTGGCATAATTGACTCCAAGAACCTGGTCACGTGGTTCTTGCCTTTTTGCATACATCCAGAATGCATGGACAAATATTCTTCACAAATTTAGACTTTTGGCACATTGATTGCGACATTTACGGATTTTATTCAAATGATATTTCAATAATGTCAAGAAGTGATAAATTTCTTTTTCTCATGAGTTCATCGTGTGTGTAAATATGTATACAATTTATTGAACTAGAATATTTACCGTTGCATTTTAGAAAAAAATAATTCTTTTATTTTCGTCTTAGATTGTATTATACATTGCTCAGTACTTCCAACCTGTCTTTGGAGTCTTTAGATAACTTCATTAGCAGTCTTGTATTTAGTTGTTGACATTTCGTCAATTGTATTCACGACCTTGTTACTTTAGCACTAGCTTCAGACAAAATAACATTACAATTTCATTTTGATTGATGTACCTGTCTAAAAGTATGTGATTTATCAATAAAACCATCATAACTCTACCTTGTCGCAAAATTATTCGATTATATTTTCGAGATCAGTACTGAAGAGACTTGCTAGAGAATATTTACGCGAGGTTCTGATACAGTATCGGTGTTGTTTCTAGGTACGCTGGTTAATAATAAATTTTGAATCATGTTTCTTAGGTAAACAAAGTGATTACCATTTCCGTAGTGATCGTAGTGATCTAACGAAAACAAAAGTAAATGGCACCCATTGCTTGTGGGAGACAAAGTGATTTATCATCCAAAACTGTTCCACGGGAGATACTTGTGGGAGATAAAGCGATATCTCTTAGGAGATATGGTTTTGACAGTAGATTGCCCTTTCATCGTAAAGTACATGACATTATATTTTTTTTAAACCATCAAGTAATAACATCACAATTCTATGACGTCATAAACATGAAGACGTCAGAATGTTATGATATATCAGCAGTACCTCTACATAGCAACAACAATTGGTAGTAATAAGAGCAATTTCAGCTGATCCCCGGCAGGGTAGTGCAGATTTCAGGAATGTAAATTTTCCATGTAAACATGATTTAGGATAATAAATATCTTCTGATATCAAATATTTCAACACCTCGTTGATAAAAGTATGCCTGAACTTTTTGTCAACTTGTGTCTATATGTTTGATATTAGGAGATATTCATTCAGCAGTACCTCTACATAGCAACAACACTTCAGCAGTACCTCTACATAGCAACAACACTTCAGCAGTATCTCTACAGAGCAACAACAATTGGTAGTACCTCTACATAGCAACAACACTTCAGCAGTACCTCTACATAGCAACAACACTTCAGCAGTACCTCTACATACATACAGTACCTCAGCAGTACCTCTGCATACCAACAACACTTCAGCAGTACCTCTACATAGCAACAACACTTCAGCAGTACCTCTACATACCAACAACACTTCAGCAGTTCCTCTACATACCAACAACACCTCAGCAGTGCCTCTACATACCAACAACATTTCAGCAGCACCTCTACATACCAACAACACTTCAGCAGCACCTCTACATACCAACAACACTTCAGCAGTACCTCTACATACCAACAACACTTCAGCAGTACCTTTACATACCAACAACACTTCAGCAGTACCTCTACATACCAACAACACTTCAGCAGCACCTCTACATACCAACAACACTTCAGCAGCACCCCTACATACCAACAACACTTCAGCAGCACCTCTACATACCAACAACACTTCAGCAGTACCTCTACATACCAACAACACTTCAGCAGTACCTCTACATACCAACAACACTTCAGCAGCACCTCTACATACCAACAACACTTCAGCAGTACCCCTACATACCAACAACACTTCAGCAGCACCTCTACATACCAACAACACTTCAGCAGTACCTCTACATAGCAACAACACTTCAGCAGCACCTCTACATAGCAACAACACTTCAGCAGCACCTCTACATACCAACAACACTTCAGCAGCACCTCTACATACCAACAACACTTCAGCAGTACCTCTACATACCAACAACACTTCAGCAGCACCTCTACATACCAACAACACTTCAGCAGTTCCTCTACATACCACCAACACTTCAACAGTACCTCTACATAGCAACAACACTTCAGCAGTACCTGTAAATAGCAACAACACTTCAACAGTTCCTCTACATACCAACAACACTTCAGCAGTTCCTCTACATACCACCAACACTTCAACAGTACCTCTACATACCAACAACACTTCAACAGTTCCTCTACATACCACCAACACTTCAGCAGCACCTCTACATACCAACAACACTTCAGCAGTACCTCTACATACCACCAACACTTCAACAGTACCTCTACATACCAACAACACTTCAGCAGCACCTCTACATACCAACAACACTTCAGCAGTTCCTCTACATACCACCAACACTTCAACAGTACCTCTACATAGCAACAACACTTCAGCAGTACCTGTAAATAGCAACAACACTTCAACAGTTCCTCTACATACCAACAACACTTCAGCAGTTCCTCTACATACCACCAACACTTCAACAGTACCTCTACATACCAACAACACTTCAACAGTTCCTCTACATACCACCAACACTTCAGCAGCACCTCTACATACCAACAACACTTCAGCAGTACCTCTACATACCACCAACACTTCAACAGTACCTCTACATACCAACAACACTTCAGCAGTACCTCTACATACCAACAACACTTCAGCAGTTCCTCTACATACCACCAACACTTCAACAGTACCTCTACATACCAACAACACTTCAACAGTACCTCTACATACCAACAACACTTTAGCAGTACCTCTACATACCAACAACACTTCAGCAGTTCCTCTACATACCACCAACACTTCAACAGTACCTCTACATACCAACAACACTTCAACAGTTCCTCTACATACCACCAACACTTCAGCAGCACCTCTACATACCAACAACACTTCAGCAGCACCTCTACATACCACCAACACTTCAGCAGCACCTCTACATACCACCAACACTTCAACAGTTCCTCTACATACCAACAACACTTAAGCAGTACCTCTACATACCACCAACACTTCAACAGTACCTCTACATACCAACAACACTTCAACAGTTCCTCTACATACCACCAACACTTCAGCAGCACCTCTACATAGCAACAACACTTCAGCAGTTCCTCTACATACCAACAACACCTCAGCAGTACCTCTACATAGCAACAACACCTCAGCAGTACCTCTACATAGCAACAACACTTCAGCAGCACCTCTACATACCAACAACACTTCAGCAGCACCTCTACATACCAACAACACTTCAGCAGCACCTCTACATACCAACAACACTTCAGCAGCACCTCTACATACCAACAACACTTAAGCAGTACCCCTACATACCAACAACACTTCAGCAGTACCTCTACATACCAACAACACTTCAGCAGTTCCTCTACATACCACCAACACTTCAACAGCACCTCTACATACCAACAACACTTCAACAGTTTTTCTACATACCACCAACACTTCAGCAGCACCTCTACATACCAACAACACTTCAGCAGCACCTCTACATACCACCAACACTTCAGCAGCACCTCTACATACCACCAACACTTCAACAGTTCCTCTACATACCAACAACACTTAAGCAGTACCTCTACAAACCACCAACACTTCAACAGTACCTCTACATACCAACAACACTTCAACAGTTCCTCTACATACCACCAACACTTCAGCAGCACCTCTACATAGCAACAACACTTCAGCAGTTCCTCTACATACCACCAACACCTCAGCAGTACCTCTACATAGCAACAACACCTCAGCAGTACCTCTACATAGCAACAACACTTCAGCAGCACCTCTACATACCAACAACACTTCAGCAGCACCTCTACATACCAACAACACTTCAGCAGCACCTCTACATACCAACAACACTTCAGCAGCACCTCTACATACCAACAACACTTAAGCAGTACCCCTACATACCAACAACACTTCAGCAGTACCCCTACATACCAACAACACTTCAGCAGCACCTCTACATACCAACAACACTTCAGCAGCACAATTATAAATCTAGATAACATCCGTATATCATTTGCTATTTTTGAGGCACAACCTGAGTGTTAACAAATTGGCGATACTGAAAAGGTCTGCTTTCAGTTCCAATAAACTTGCCAACCAATGATATAAATTCACAAATCATTGGTCACACGAAATACTGAGACAGTCATTGACAGAAAAGAGAATGAGTAATTCTCAGAATTGAATAACTTGTGATATTTCGATCTTTGGAACTGCTTATCCTCAGAAATGACAAACAATTGGTTGAAAGGTTTGGTTAATAAACGATAATCAGAATTTAGAAACCAGTGATTCTCTATCCTAACAAACAAGTGATTCTCAAACATAGTGTGTCTTCATGTGCGAGTCAAGTGTGGTGCTCCACAGATACTCCTCACCACAAATAAAACACTTGAAGGGTTTGGCTCCATCATGGCGCCTCTTCTTCTTTTTTCAAATTTTTCTTCTTCACTTTCTCTTCTTTCGGTTTTTGCTTAAAAGAACATTCTCTACAGGCATTCAAACATGCCAACTTCCAATTTTAATCTTTGCAATGAGCAAGATGGTTTTCCTCACCTGTGTATAGTAGACCTGAGGTTTGACTTTATCAGTGAACAGTGGCAATGGTTCTGTCTCCTGAACTGGCATTTTCTGCACTGGAACTGGCTGAGTCTGACCTTATTTACTCAAATTTTGAACAGGTGAATATATTTGTTTCAATTTGATAACGACTTATAGGTTATTAATGAAAATAGCAACACGGCAGTAAATGCATCGTTCTTTTAAAGATACAATGACTGCTGTTCGTACCTAACGGGAAAAACTTTATCGTTTATTTTGTTTTGATTCATATATACATTTCATATATTTGCTACCTTATATCTTGTAAAATACTCTCTGTAAGAATCAAATGCATTAAAAAAACACCTAAAACAAGTAAAGAAGTGAGCACAGCTCACATACTCCCGCTTCAAATTATAGTCTGGGTTTCTTTGTTGGTCTAACCCTCAAAAAGCTCACTTAGGGATCATGGTTGATAATTGTATGAAGTTTGGTGAAGCTAGCATTTATAGTTTAGGAGATATGCTCTGGACAAAGGACTTGGTCTTAGATGCACTGTTTTAGTCATGTTTCCATGGAAACAGCAAAAAAATAAAAATCCTTTGTTGGTCTAACCCTTGAAAGGCACATCAAGGGATCATGGTTGATAAGTATATGAAGTTTGGTGAAGCTAGCTTGTATAGATTAGGAGATATGCTCCGGACAAAGGACTTGGTCATAGAGTCGCTGTTTTAGTCATGTTTCCATAGAAACCGCAAAAAATAAAAATCTTCTGGTGGTCTAACCCTCAAAAGGCACATCTAGGGATCATGGTTGATAAGTGTATGGAGTTTGGTGAAGCTAGCATGTATAGTTTAGGAGATATGCTCCGGACAAAGGACTTGGTCATAGAGTCGCTGTTTTAGTCATGTTTCCATAGAAACCGCAAAAAATAAAAAATCTTCTGGTGGTCTAACCCTCAAAAGGCACATCTAGGGATCATGGTTGATAAGTGTATGAAGTTTGGTGAAGCTAGCATGTATAGTTTAGGAGATATGCTCCGGACAAAGGACTTGGTCATAGAGTCGCTGTTTTAGTCATGTTTCCATGGAAACCGCAAAAAATAAAAATCTTTTGTTGGTCTAACCCTTGAAAGGCACATTTAGGGATCATGGTTGATAAGTGTATGAAGTTTGGTTAAGCTAGCATGTATAGTTTAGGAGATATGCTCCGGACAAAGGGCTTGGTCATAGAGTCGCTGTTTTAGTCATGTTTCCATGGAAACTGCAAAAAATAAAAATCTTTTGTTGGTCTAACCCTCAAAAGGCACATCTAGGGATCATGGTTGATAAGTGTATGGAGTTTGGTGAAGCTAGCATGTATAGTTTAGGAGATATGCTCCGGACAAAGATTTGTGACGGACGGATAGACGGACAGACGGACGGACGGACGGACAGAATAAACGCTATATACCCCCGCTTACGCTGTAAGGCGGGAGTATAAATATGCTTCACGTCAACATCCTCACTTCATATTCGGATATGGGTTATTATCAACACAATGGCACTGTCCGATGATTCGCTATCTCGAACCGGTAATCTTCATGCTTCTACATCCTATCCTTGGACAAACATCCTTTTTTAAAAATTAAAATCTCAATGCTTATAACTTAGCAAAACTACAACAATAAGGGGGAAAGTCGAGTTTTATGATCGAAAACTGGACAATGGCTCGCGTCATCAGGGACTCAAACGTTATTTTGGTAACTTATTCAGATACAACGAGAAATATAGGTTCGAATTTATTGGTAGGTTATCTCACAAATAAACATGTAAATGGGACGCAGAATTTGTACTTCTTATAAATTTTCAAACGAAAACAAGAAAATGTCATAATTTTGGCATTTAAGGGATTGATAAAATTAAGATAGGCGATTGAACTTAACTTAGGTAAAATTATAATTTGACTCTATTCAAGCAACATACAAAATTCATGAAATATACTCTGTGTAACTTTAAATAAATTCAGACTTTGTGATGTAAACGATATGCTGCATTCTGATTGGATCAGACATGGTCATGTGATCGGTATACATTTCAATGAACCCAAAGTTGAGGGTTATACAAAATAACCTTCAGTAAATGCAGGTTATACGATATCGTGCCGGAACTATTTTCTTCCCTCGGGGATTCCCCTGATCCATCCTTACCTCAGTCTTGAGGGTCGTCTCTGAGACAATTCTTAATATAAGTTATTAATTCTGTTAATTGATAACACACACCTTAAAAAAATATATTTTAGCGTCCAAAGAGGCCGGTTTGAGTCGCACTTATACCCCCCACTGTGTTAGGGCTACTGCTATTCAGGCTTTGAATGATGCAAATGTCGAGCTGCGACACATCATGTATATGTCCGGTCACAAAAATGAGGCCAGTGTGCGAAGTTACACAAGAGCATGCACCTCATTTCAAAAACATGAGTTGAGCTCCATCCTCAATGACCTGACTGGTGACACAGTTTCAAGTCACCCCAGTCCGCGCACACCACTTAAGAAATAGAGTAGCCTCAACCATCATGTGTTTTGCAATAAAGTATAGTTTTGCCCTGAACTATTATAGTTAAAGTACGAGGCCGAAGGCCGAGTGGTTTGACGTTAATAATAGTTCAGGTCAAAACTATACTTTATTGCAAAACACATGATGGTTGAGGCTACTCTATTTCTTTTCTAGCATGTCGATTTTAACTCGTGTAAATCATATTTCAGCCAAAGAAAACTTAAATGAGATTTATCGAATTTGGCAGTGACTTGAGCATGCTCGACTAGGGCCGTAACCAGTGACGTCATAACGTTATTGTTGTTGACGTCATGGACCATTGTTTCGTGACGTCATTCATAAACTATACTTTATTGCGGAATAAAGGATAGGCGGCGCCTGTGATCTTTACCAAAACAATGCTAGAAAGAGTGTTGTGGCGCGCAGAGAGCCGTCATCGACAGTTTCGAGACCCCCCGCGACCGATATTCAAAACGATGTTGGCCCGTTTCAAAACATGAATCCGTCATTGTCAATGACAATGTCAAACATTGGCGGGCCTGCAAGTGGCATAATGTCACGAGGATCTTTCCATAATTGTTCGTTCACGTTTAATGTGACCAATCCCAAACCGACACCCTAAAGTGACAGCTGACAGCTGATAGCCAAAACACGCTGTACTGTCACCTAGATTCTGGACAGTATAAATACGCGAGTGTTATTTGTTAACTTTGATCTATTTAAATTAAACTTTACATTTTCCATTTTTTTCCAAAAATATAATCATTGTTAGTTTTTTGATACACAAAATGTATTATTTGTAGAATAAAAAAGTGTCATTTTTACCGAGTCTTTGGAACTATTTTGTTTATGCGTCTGAATACGGGTAGAGATCCGTCTTGGTGTAACCGGTACGTAGGTCAGTGCGACAAGCAGCTATAGAATTGCATTTCGAATGCATTTTCGCTTTAAATACAACGTTTGAATTTATAAGAAATGAATTTCATCATATGGTTGTCCACACGGTTATAACCTGTTTGAAACTTGTAAGATAAACTTTTGTATAACCGGCGTCGCAAGCTTGCCGGTTATACAAGTTTATCTTACAAGTTTCAAACAGGTTATAACCGTGTGGACAACCATATGATGAAATTCATTTCTTAACATGCGTCTTATTATGCTGATATTCTTCAGTCCTAGTTTAAGTTTGTATTCATCAACTTGGATTCATTCCATTAGTGTATATTTTACGAATGCTTCGTCGACTATTTCATTTGGGATTTTTTCAGGGACTCGTATTTGCAATTAAAAACTTCAAATCGCTCTGGGCTCATATTGCAATATGTTGCCATAAAAGATTAGAAAAGATTGTTGCAATAAGAATTGAAATATATGGGAACAAATTTAGATATTTCATTCTCTCTAAACTAAATAACTAAATAACAGCGATTAGAAAAGCGATCAATGCTCAACTGGCCACCATTTTGGTAAGAGCAATAATTCATTGCCTCCTCATGACCTTTGTGAGTTCACATTTTGTATACAACTTACGCAAAGTCGAGGTTTTTTCAATGTTATGTTTTCTGCAATTACAGTTTTAAAACAACAGATAAATTATTCATTTTATAAGTGTGCACCAGGATGGATAATCTTTTTGTATTGTAACATAATGAAATACTTAAAATACTGCACACTCTTTCTGAGGAGTGATGTTTCTATCTCTTCCCTTGATGATCAGCCAATCGGAACAGTTTGTTGCATCCTAAGATGATCTATGACCTATAACTGACTGTTTTGAAATTATTGAAAAATTAGAGACAGGTTGAAAATTTCAAGACCTTTGCTTTTGAGAGATGGGATTCTAGTAGTGGCTACATGACCATTTTTCATTCAACATGGGATTTTGCTATTAAACTAATTTATCATATGTTTGTAAGTAAAACCAAAATGATTGAGCTAAAATATCAAAAGACAAGAAGCTATTTTTCATTGCGTCATTACATGTTTAATGTCACAAATATATCTTCAATGAACTTACTTTATATGAAAAATATACAAATATATACATGTTATATTAATACACTTTGTACAGTTTCATACAGGTTATCCACTCTCAAAACACTTTCACTTATCTGAAATTCTTAAGTAAACAGAAACTTGTCGCACAAAGGATTTTTTAAATTGCTTTCAACTATCAAACTCATTAATTACTCTGTTTGCTAAATTTGAGAATGAAAGTCACTTGCACATTATTTCATACGCATTCTCATATTAAAGAATTTGTACTATTGCAGATAGCATGATCCCAAATATAACACTGTTACATATGTTCACTATCTACATGTCATCTTACTCTAATAAATTCAGCTTTGACTGTGCCGTGCCGTTACATCTATTAGAAGGTATTGAATGTAACAACAGCTTAATTATCGCTTGTTTGACCTTGATTTTGGTCAAGGCGAGATAGGTGAGTTGGGTAGCTGCTGGTAAGGTCAATGCTGGCGGTGTAGCCTGAGCTCTGAGGATGTGGGTTCGAGTCTCGCAACGGACTCGGTCCGATAAAGTACAAGATTTTGTACTATTGCAGATAGTGTGAATATAATAAATTATACATTTAATTCAATTGATGTCATTGACATGAAATTTTTCATCTCACATAAAATATTGTAGATTCTTTTTCACAGTTAACCTAAAAGACAAAAAAGAAATGATAATATGGCACATAGGATTAGCACGTCATCATTACTTTATAAACCAATCACAACTGAGACCAACTTCCAGTGTTCAAATGAGCTTGTATTACACCATTCACAACCATTGGATGGAGGTCATTGATCCCACATATACTAGCATAGTCATAATGGATGATATAAATAGTTATCATTTTTATTGCTATTCAATCAATGTACAAATAATAGAATGGATGAATCAAAATGACCCATTCAAAAAAACATCATGACTCACTTTTCAATAACTACCACAAGAAATCTAAGCAATATATGTTTATCATTTTATTGTTCTACAATAAGTATCTCAAAATTAACAAATTGGGAATTCTCTCATATTTTTCTCTCAGTTCTCTCAGACGTATTGTGAACCAGACTTTGATTATCAGTTTTGATGAATCATCAATTGTCAGACATTGGACCTTTTAATAAAGACATTATTCTCATTAATTGACAAGTCATTGATTCTTAGTACTGATAAATCAATGATAATCAGAATCAACAAATTAAGGATGCTAAAACTTTTCAAATGAGTGATTCTCTATCCTAACAAACAAGTGATTCTCAAACATTAACATAATGTGTCTTCATGTGCGAGTCAAGAGTGGTGCTCCACAGATACTCCTCACCACAAATAAAGCACTTGAAGGGTTTGGCTCCATCATGACGTCTCATGTGCATGTCCAGGGTCACCCTCTTGGTGAACTTCTTGCCACACTTCTTGCAGTCAAAGAACTCTCCGTTTGCATGGAAGTTTGTGTGGTGTTCCAGCAAGCTCTTGGTTGAGAAGGAGAGATCACAGTGCTGACACTTGTAAGGTCTCTCGATGAAGTGAGTCTGTATGTGAGTGTCGAGGTCTGTTTTGCTCATGTGCTCCTCTCCACATATCCCACACTTGAACTCATTGCCCTCCTGGTGGACTGTAGCATGCTCCATGAGACCTCGTCTTCCTCCGAACTGCTTCCCACACAAACCGCAACGGTAGGGGTTCATAGTATCATGCTTCTGCATGTGTCTCCGGTAAGCACTATTCTCCTCGTAATTCATCCCGCAGATGTGACAT
This sequence comes from Phorcus lineatus, assembly GCA_921293015.1. Classification (NCBI taxonomy): domain Eukaryota; kingdom Metazoa; phylum Mollusca; class Gastropoda; order Trochida; family Trochidae; genus Phorcus; species Phorcus lineatus. The sequence goes on along the minus strand of OV121081.1, from coordinate 2,457,394 downwards.
CGGTACGGGTTGTCGTCTGTGTGCTTCCTGTGATGCCTCTTCAGTCGAACCTCTGTCGGAAACTTCTTGTTGCAAACTGTACATTCAAACCTCTTCTCAGTGTGGCTTTCCATGTGCTTTGTGAATTGACTTCGACGAGCAAACTTCTTAGTACAGATCTGACATGCATATGGAGTTTCCCCCGTGTGGTGTCGCACGTGCATGTTGAGTGCCGAGCTCTGTCTGAAGCACTTGCCGCACATCTCACACTTGTATGGCTTTTCTCCTGTGTGCACCCTCATGTGGATACGCAGTGGAGGAAGAGTCCTGAAAGTTTTGCCACAAACATTGCACAGATGGGGCTTCACATTTGTATGGATTTTCTGATGTTCCAACACTCCCCTCCTGGAGGAGAATTCTTTCTGACAAATCTTACACTTCAAGTCTTGTACCGTTCTCTTGACATAAAATTGTTTTGAAAGTGTATAGGGACTGTAATGGGTTTGATCAAAATATTTGCCACACTTGACACAGTGAACTAGTTCTGTAGAACTATAGATCTTAATCTTGTTATCACACTGATCACATTGAAACAACCGATAGTATCTATGGTTTTGTCGACGATGTTTTTGAAGTTCATTTTTGGATCCAAATATCTTCTTGCAGTTGCTGCACTTCCATTTGTATGGGTTTTCATCCACCTGTGTGCCGATGGTCTTGAGAATCTTATTGCCATCTGATTGAATGATTTCCTCAGAATCTGTTTTGGTTTCATCATTCTTCATACTAGGACTCTCCTCTGCTGCCTCTTCTGCCAACTTTCTTAACTTCTTCTTCTTTTTCTTCAACTTTTTCTTCTTCTCTTTCTCTACTTCAGGTTTTGGCTTGAAAGAACATTCCCTACAGGCATTTAAATAGGTCACCTTCCCATTTTCAATCTTTGCAATGACAGAGGTGATTTTCTCCACCTGTTTAGAGCAGACCTGACAGATGTTCTCCTGAGGTTTGACTTTAGCAGTGAACACTGGCAATGGTTCTGCCTCCTGTACTGGCATTGTTTGCACTGGAACTGGTTGAGTCTCCCCCCGACTGGCAGCGATCTTAGCATTCTCAACAGCTAAACAGGCATTACAGGTGTCAAGGAACTCACTCTTACCATCAGGGCCTATTCTGAACAGAACTGACTTGTCCGGATCAACAAGGTCTTTCTGGCAAAAATGACAGAGTTTCACCTTTGATTTGCGTCCACTTCCTTTCTTCCTGGGCTTGCTTGCCTGTATCACAATTTCTTGAGCTGGTGGTTCTGGTCCCACTCCCAGTTCCATCTCATCCTTCCGCTTCTTCTTCTTCTTGAGACCCTTGTCTTCTGGAGACTTGGGGAAGGTTTGTATCTCCACCGTATACTGGCCTCGCAGGTCACTCAGCTGACAGTTGTCTATGGTTTCTGTCACAACAGATGACTGTGGGAGACTGTTGTAGCTGTTCACAGTGTTCACATTGCTCAGCTGGTTCACGTTCGTGTTGAAGGTGTTGATCTGATTGTTCATGTTCGGGATCATGTTGTTATTGCTGGTGTTGATGTTCAGGTTAATGTTACTCAGCTGCACGGTTTGGTATGTGGTCATGGTTTCATTGACATTGTCAGGATTCATGATCATCAGCGCAGCCTTGTAGCTCTCCGAGTTCTGATAGTTTAAGTCATTCCTTTGCTGTTGCATCATATTCCTGGAATATCCATGGTCCTTGGCCTGAGTGACGATGGTATTGACCTGAGGTGGTTGCATAGTGATGGTATTGCCATTCATGGACATCTGGGTGTAACTGCAGCTCTGGCCTGGCATGTTCTGCTGCATCACAGTCCGGGGCACTCCAATATTCCTTGGCACAGCAATGTTCTCTTGCTGGGTCTGCATACAGATGTTACCAAGCATTTGAAGTCCATCGCCCATGTCCAGTCCGCTGGATAGAGGATGTAGGGGACGCATGTTCCCAACAGATCCTATCATGGTGTGTTGCTGCATGTTCTGCAGAGGAGGGAGATGGGAGGGTTGAGATGACTGAGGAAGCTGGAGATGGGTGCCCAGCCCAAGAGCATTCTGGTGGGAGACAGGCGGCTGTTGATGCTGCTGCTGCTGTTGTGGCTGTTGGACTTGCCTCACTGTCGGGGTCAAGTTCGGGATGTAGTACTGAAAGTCATCTGTCACAACCAGCACATTGTCACTACTGTCCATTTGTAGGTCCATGCTGGTTTTTGTCTGGGTCCTTAGTTTTTCTGAAACATACCAATGATTACTTGATGTACTTTTAAAAGTTATATATCTGCAGCTTTCAACATTTTAGCTCGTATGGAAAGAGTTTACAATAAATCTTCAATTCCCTGCTACGGCTGATGAAGGTCCTTAAATTTTCAGCTGGAGATTACATTTGAAGAATTCTTCAATTATCTTGTCAAATGATCAATTGTCAATTGAGATAATATATGCTATTATTTCTAAACCCTGATCGCAAAAAAATTTCATTCAATTTCATACATTGAAAACTTTTATGTGCTTAACAAAATATAGATGATGATAAATTTCATAATGCGTTAGAGAGAAAACTACAGTGGGTCACCTACACACAACGGCCATGTATGTAGCCTCGCTAGTATCAATGCAAGGGTCAGAACTTTGTCAGGCTTATATCCAAACCCTCTAAATATTGTTTTACAACATTGTACAGATGAATAAATTGACTTCATTTTAATTTTTTCTAAATTTGCAATGGCACACTCAGTCTTAGAAAGATATTAAAAGACAAAAATTAAAACGTTCTCTGATAGTTGTAGATATCAAACAATTGGATTTATTTTGACATTTTTCCAATTAATGTCTTGATTAACAATTAATGTATAGTCAGTGCATGAGCATTTAGAACTTATGATTATGTGAAACAGGAAGTAAAGACTATTTATCTATATAAAAGCCAATCTAGATGTGATAGAAGTTTTATATGATTGTCATGTACTTATTGATCTTATACTTACTTGACAAAATCCCAATCAGCAACTTGACAGGGCTACAGATAACTTTTTAGGTGTGAGTGTACATACACCTTGAATATAAAGTGGAGGTGTACTGAAACTTTTGGGGGTGTACTCACTACTTTAATTAGTACTTGCAAAGTGTGAGCACGTTTGTATGTTGTTCATGAAGGTGTAAAGTGTAAAGTGTTGTAATCAACCAATGAAATCGCAAATGTATTACCGACGGAAACTAGCGAAGCTGTACATAATTTAAGAAGTACATTTTACAAGGTATCAACAATCGATAATTGTTTGTCAAATGAACCTGAACATGAAATTATTATATTCATGAATCAGATCATCCTTGATAAATTTAGAAATATGATACGTATGGAAATGAATGTCCAAGCGTAAACAGGCATGTATGTGCGTACATGATACGCATGGAATTTATTTTCGGGCCATACTTAGTAATTTTACAGGCGTACATTACGCGTGTACGACCCTTATCTGTAGCCCTGACTTGATATTTTATAACACTTACTATTTTCATTTTAAGTTCATTTTTATCATAAAAATACTGAAAAGCATAATTGCTTAATACAGAGATTGACTATCAAAAGATACCTCATATAAAGACAATTTTTATCGATATCTGACAAGATTTCAGTTTTAGTCTTTAGTTCCTTATTATGATAACAGATGTTTTGATCTGTGAATGTCTTCATGACAATGTTTTTTTATATCTGAAACCGGAAGTTTATCGTGATTTTTTGGCACAAGAAGGATAGTTATTTTTTTTTAAATACCATACCAGTGGAACTTTTTCAAATGTGAATACAAAACAAACCCAAAAAATTCCTTTGAAATTTGACCATTTGGGTTTGCATAACTGATGTTCAGGTGTACATACATAGAATCATCTAGAGATCGAGTCTGCCTTATTTTTTCTTTACCATTAACAAGGGTTCACAACTGATGACCTACTAGTTGTCCAATCAGTGAGCAGGTCATCAATCGTGAACCCAAGTGAAGGTGAAGGAAAAACATGGTGGACTTGATTTCTCGATTTTATAATAAAGCTAGGTTGACAGGTAAGGTACATTACAAATTTCAATTAGAAGGTTCAGATAGGAAGGCAAATTGATTAGCAATTTTGATCATGGTAGTTTAATCTCCTGTGACTTGTTTTCAATTGAAATACAAAAATACCAAAAATAACTCAATTGAGGCAGTGTTTTTGTGAGGCACGTTTTTGGCATCGTCGCTTTTCTTTTTCTATTTACAAGTTCCAAACATAGTTACTTGGTTTGTAGTGAACTGATTGGAGTCTATCAAAAGGTAATTTATCTAACTTTGATTCTGTATTTAACTTTTTCAAGGCGACTGTATACTCTTGATTATCTTTGTTCAGCAATTTATTCTTTTTTCGTATTTTAACCATGCAACATTTTAGTCAAGGATAGAGGGTATTGTTTTATCTTTTTTCATCAAGGTTGCACAGATATGGTTTATTCTGAAATTTCTTTATGACTATAATAAATAAATACATAAAATAAATAAATGTAATGAAAAATTAGAAATATCATATTTTATTATAATATTGCTACACTTCTACTTCTACTTGAAGAAACAGTCTAAGCAAAATCAGCTGTTTTCAATCACAATCATGCCATCACGAGTTATCTCCCCATAAGTGTAACAGAGAACTCACTTTTTCAACTTTTCAAGGAAGAATCGACATTATAAGGGCCACAAGGGCACATCTTCACATACATAAATAGATGACTAAGTAAACAAGAATATGATTAGGTCTCTGAATGTATCATGACTTGAAATCGGGCACAATCTGACAAATTTGTTTTCGATTCTGAATTCACAACACAAAACTATGGCTTATATTCGGATTACGTACCTCATAAACCGTCTTTTTCAGTAGGATATCTCTCGAATGGCTGTGTCAGCAAAATAAAAAGTTGGAGAGTCCATTTAACAGTTATTTACTGTTCTACAAAAACAAAAGCAATCACAAATTGACAAGCACTAGCTGGACAGCATTATACAGGTGGCGCTACTTCAGGGGTAGGTAACTCTAATATGCTAACACAGATTGCTTGATTATTCGGTAGAGAACACGCAATCATTTAGGCTTGACTGCATTTTACCATGTGTACTTCATTTAGTACGATCTTTTTATAATTCCCATTAGACAGTCTTCTTTAGCCCTTAGATATTTATAGACTGTCTTTTTTTTAACACTTTGATCGCTTTAAATTTGAAAATAATTGTTATTTCTAAATTAATGTAAAACAAAAAGATTTTGTAAATAACTTTTGGTTTTACGAAATAAAATGTACTTTACATCTTTACCCACAGGCACCAGGCCCCACCTTGTGTATAAATAAGTAGAGATAAACCTATATGGATATTTAATTTATAGGTTTATCTTGACTTATTTATACACAAGTAGGGCCTGCACGGTGCCTGTGGTTCCATATAAAGGTTGAACATAACAATATTTCTGCTGCCTTTAGGACACGTTTTTTACATGTCCATAAAAATACCTCAATAGAAATCACAAACTGAATAATACTAATTAAAAGTTCACAGTAACTAGTCTACATATTTTTAAAGATGTGCATTTTTTCAACGCACGACGCACCTCGGAAAGGGTGCTTGTTGGACTAGATCCTCTATCAACCAATTACTGTAAGTAATTAGTCTTTATTTAAGTGCTGCTGATGATATCAAAACTTGATGAATAAATATTGCCAATAAACATTTTAAACAGTTGATAAAGAAGACAACATTATTTAAGTATAGTTTTACATTATTGTAGGTCTAGCATATGTTATCTATTTTATTTCAATGAGATTGGAACTAAAGTAATCACAGACAAATTAGTAATCGTAGTGTAAACTGTTTATTGTCAACATGTTTAGATAATCATCGTCGAAATTCCGTCACATGATATCAAATCATCTTCATGACTATTAGTTATGTTTTTCAAGAAATATATAGCGAAACAAACTGATACCATTTTTACGAGAAGATGACGTATTATTTTACTATGTTGATAATTCATGGTGGAGCATTAGCATGTCCTTTGCAGTGTTCTTGCTGTAAATCGAAGTTATTTGCCCGTGTTTTAGTTCAACCTAACATAGTATGTAAAAAGCCACCTGGACAAAACCACATACCTATAATTTGGTATGGGGGTTCGTCCCGATGGCACTCTGCATGAATTCAATAAAGTGAAAATAAGATAAGCTCCAAAATCCTATGATCAATGTTTTGGTCAGATATATGTCTGAGTTTCCCACTACTTTGCTCTGTAAATTGATTAGTAGTTTAATGGACTTGTCCTCGCCCTGACAATGCCTATGCTGTGTCCTTGAGGAACGACGAGTTGGAGGCCCGTTGTTGCTGTTGTTAGTGATGTTGTTCTTGAGAAGGCAAGAATAAACATGGGCGTATTGGTATATAGATTCTTGTCCCTTTTTCAAGCCTTACCTTTGCTGTTGTGACTTCGATATTGATAGCAGATGCATGAGATGTGTAAGAAAGTTTCTTAAGGTTATAAAAACTTATTTCTTTTTTTTTTTGTATCAAAACAAAAAAATAAAACACGAATATATTGTTCGTTTAACGCTATATACTCCTCTTTAACATTTTGCAGATCTAAATAACATTGTAATTTTGTTCATATATTTCAAGTCAACTTGACAAGGGTATGGAGACGAATGTGAATGGTAGCTAGGTTGCTATCAGGAGGTTACGATCTGCGTACAGAAGATTACGAGATTATCAGAATGAAAGTGACACTACTTTCATCAGAAATACAAAGGTCTCAGCACACATGGACAATGATCAAGCAAACACATCTTCTCTTTTACAGATCAACGTTGATGTCCTATTACATTGTGAATATCATGGCGGTATCTTGATATTTTAGAGGAAAGGGAAAGTTTGAGAAGAAACCTTGACAGAATTACCATGAGTATCCTGGATATGTTAAGATAGAGCGGATTGGATTGAATGATATAATTTCTTACAAAAAAACAAAGCCCAATTTACTTTTCCTGCAGAGGCATGTATTATGAGCTCCCTGTACATAAAGGACCGATTCCAGACGCATCCAGGGGCGGGATAGCGCAGTGGTTAGCGCGTTCGGCTTCGGATCAGGAGGTCCGTGGTTCGAATCCCGCCAGGGGCTCGGCAACTTTGTCTGCAGTAGAGAACTGTTCTACACGCAGTCAGGTTTGGGTGCAATGCTACACTGAAATTCAGCGCAGTACTACCCATGGTTCGCTATTTCAAGCCGATGCTCGCAGGTTATACCGCAATGCATAGCCACAATACTGTTGCGGGCTTTCTCCCTGCAATAATACTAGCAGCCGCAATATAAGTGAAATAATCTTGAAAGCGGCAAACACCAACTCACCTCACTCACCAGACGCATCCTTAACCCCTGGATCAAACACTTATTGGATTTCATTGGAATTCTTTTTCTAAACATTCCTCATGCTAAACAACAGTCTTGAGTAACTAGGTTATAAACGGCTGGATTTATCCATCTGATATTGTTTCACAGGTGTTCTACTGGATTGAGATCCTGAGTCATGGAAACATCTCAACCACATTTTGTTTCAAGAATTGAATGACAGCACTCTTACCCGTTATTTATTAACGCTTTATGTAGAACTATTAAATATTGGTTAAAGCTAACTGAAATGCATTCTGGTAGAATACCTAAAAAATCATTTGACATGTTTCTATTCTTAGATAATATTGGTCAAAATAATTACGCTTCTCATATCCGTAATTTATTGTTTTCACATGGATTTGGATTTGTTTGGTTGGCACAAGGTGTTGGTGATAAATTGTATTTTCTTAGATGTTTTAAAAATGTTTGTAAAAATATGTTTTACCAATCTTGACATTGTAAATAGTTCACGCTACAAATCTTATAGAGAATTTAAGAGTTTGTTAGAACCTGAAAAATATTTAAGCAGTGTGCAAGAGAATAAATATCGTAACATTCTTATCAAATTTAGAGCAGGTTTATTAAGATTGAAAGTAAACGAAGGAAGATGGCATAACATTGATATCTCGCTACGTTATGTAAAGACGGCATAGAGGATGAATATCATTTCCTTCTAGTATGTCAATTTTATTCTCCAGAAATATTGCATTATATTCCGCAAGCAAATAATCAGACATCAAGTAAATGTACATTCATAAAATTATTAACTTCCCCTGTAAATGAAACTTTATCGAATCTTAGTAAATATATATATTCTGCTTATAAAAAGAGACAGACTTTGCTTAACTCTTAATGATGTTCATGAAACATGTAAAATATACAAAGGACATATATTGGATACATCATGAAGAGTTAAGCAAAGTCTGTCTCTTTTTATACAGGCCTTCATGCATAAGAATAAAGATTGATTGAGCACGGTCTAGCAATCTTAATATTGATGTGTCTCGTGACAAGATGGTGTGTTTTTAAAAAAAATACCAAAGATCTCCGCGTCTTGGGAGATGCAAGAAGCCTTGAATTCCATCAAGAGTTTAGAAATAATAAAATGTCGCCCTATCTGACGTTAATTTGTTTGGGGACATCTTGGCATTTCCCATTCCAATAACTTAACTGTAGCCTCTTGCAAATGTCGAAGAGCCTGTCAATAATGCGACTGAATTTTAATGTAATTAATTCTTGTTTTCCAAGCTTGTATATTTATGTCCTTTGTTTATAAGAACAATGATTTCTTATAACCATTGACTTTTTGTATGCTAATTTGTGAATTATTTTGTGTTTCATGATGAAAATTGGTTTCTCTCATCGACCTCTTATAATATGAATGAATATATCACATGAAACTAATTTTCCACTGATAAGTTATCTCTTCCATGCGATTCATCACGATTATACAGTATATAAGTAGCTCGACATTCATGTTAACAAATCTGAAGATATACCTTTGGCGCTTTACTGCCTTCCAGTTCCGGGCATTATGATGCAACTATGGACGTATCTTCTTTGTACATTTATAAAATTATAATATTTTTCTCTTTATATTTTAGGATTTATTGTTTACTTACACAAAATAATGAATGTACACTTGATTAAAAAAGGATCATAAAGGTTTGCTCAACTTTCACTTGTTAAGATCTTAAAAGCCTTCTCAAATCGAACATGAGAAATTTATGAAAGTTATAATGATGGAATTGTTGATATAACCTCTAATCTGAAGCATTTGCTCACCTTAGAGGTAATTCCTATACGAGCCTCTGATTCCTATACAGGCGTCTGTCATTTCCTTATGGTTTGAGACAGCTAAACAATATTCGAATGTACACTATTCCTGGAATCTTATTTCTTCTTTATTAACTGCATCCTTTCATAGATAACAACAAAAAGGCTATTTATGCATGCAGTGTTTTAATTAACTGAAATATTGGAAGGCTGTTTATGTTGCAGTATTTTGCCGCTAGGGGAACCTGCCGGAAACCCAAGATTAAATCATATTACAACAGAGGTTTCTGTAGGAACTTATGACCGAACTACCTCTGTGAGGAGAGAATGAACCTGAAGTAGTAATGAAAATATAAAAACTAATTTTCTTTAGAAATGTGCATTAGTATTTTACAAGTGCTTCATTTTTATGAAGCTGAAACATCTTCTCCCTTTTGATCCAAAATGTAAGGTAAATATCAGCATAAATAACAGGAAAAATAACCACAAAAGATCAAAAAGATTTTATTACATGATATTTTTTCTCATTTGCAAAAAGCATATTTGATAAAAATATCTAGAACAGAAAATATATAAATTCTATAAGACATATATCCATTTGAAAAAAATAAACAATAGGGTACACAGACCTATTTGCTACAAATACAAACAAATTCAATTTATTGCTTTTCCAAACTTTGTAGCTAAACTTTAACATGTAAAGGTAAAGTAAGTCTACTCTAATGAAATCACAGATCATTGTTACTATGGCAACACTAGCTTTCTTCTATGATTGCCGAGTTACTTTCTTCTAGCCTAGGGTTGATATAAAAATATGACTATATATATATAGTGTCCAAGTCAGACTATAATTTCGAGTGCCTGATTTTATAAAAGCAAAATCTGTTTCTGATTTGATCATGTCACCTGTCCAGACAAGGACACTCGCAGCTTTGAAAAAACAATTACTCTAAAAAATAACTTTAGAAAATTGTTTAAATGTTTGTTTCCTTTAAAAGGAGAACATTAAAATATTTAAACACAATGTCATGAACAAATGTTGACATGGACACTCATATAATATGTTCCATATCTTTATGTTTACTATCATCAAATAATGTTCTAATTATCAATGAAGTCATTATAGTCAGGAATTATATGAATAAATATTATTTCTATAATAGGCTTGCTACATGTTACTACCACATTTAAAATGTAATGTTTTTGATGAAGAATAAAGCCACAGCGTTGTTAATGATTGTGTTCCCCAATAACTTCCCCCAGGTGATCTCATGAATTACATTACAACAATTTTAATGCCCTCTAGTTTTATTCTTCAGCATTGTTAAATCTTACAGATATGATTTTCACAACCTTGAGTTACATTAAACTTAAATCCTATGTGAACCTCAAACACCTCAACACAAATATTACCTTAACTTAAATGCTTTCTTAACCTTAAACTTCTCTAAAGCAAAATATCCTATCTCAAAATCTCCTAAACTTAAATCCTTTATTTACCTCAAACTAAAATACCTCGAGCCTAATAATAACCTACCTTAAATTTTTTCTTAACCTCAAACTTGCCTATACCTTAGTATTACCTAAAACAGCAGAAATGTGGATCTTATTTCATCTTAGTGTGGTTAAATTGGTCATTCAACATTGAACTGAAGAGATTTATCAAGATTTTGTACAAATGTACAAGAAAACAAATGTTACAAGTTTAATGGCTCTGAAGCACAGCACATATTCCTGTGATAATAAAAGGATCTCATGCAAAAGAAAACAAATGTTACAAATTTACAAAATCCTTCTTCACTCAACAAATGGACTATTTAACCAAACATACAAATTATGAAAGTATGACATATATTTATATATCTTAAAGGTAATCAAATTAAGCTGGCCGTATTAACTTAGGTTAAAAAATGAGATGTTGTACCCTTCAGTTATATATATTTTATAACCTTTTATGAAAAAGTGCCAAAAACTTACAAATTAACATCAAAGAGTGCCTGTAACCATATTGAACAGAGGACAGTTGTCTCCCTCCTTACAAGCTATGATTACAAATAGAGAAGAGACAGAGTGTTTTTTTGTTCAGTATTTGCTTTGCCTAAAAACATTTACTGACAAACTGTAAATTAAAATACAGATTAAGAATAACTGAAAGCAAATGAAATTTTCAAAATAAAACCTTCAATGAATATATATTAATTTTTGACCAGAGAAGAGTTATTTACTAGAAATTCATATCGGTTACAAAAATACTTTTTCATATTGCATTGGATTCTATAATCTGACAAACGATGATAATGGTTTTGAGAACAATTACATATTTTAACCTAAAGTGACAGAACATGTATTATAATTTTAACGCTGCTTACATAATAGCAAAACTACCTGTACATAAAGCCTAAAACTGTAAAAATTGCATGCTCATCAATAAAATGAAATAATATCATTCACATTTTTGCAGTAATAAAAAAACCCCACCCATATAAGTGTTCTATGTCCCAAATCACAACTTTAACCCCTTTATTCTCAACAGACTGCATCCTGCATTGAGATGGTAATACAACCAGTATATTGTAACACAATTGTAAAGTTTAACATTTTTTATCCCAACAAAATACTCTATTCCCCTTGGGTTTGAAAAAAATACCATAAAAGAACAATATTCCACTCTCTAGATGAAGTAAATTCAAAATCAAGAAGTTGTCTATATTCATTAGCAACTAATTTCTTACCAAAATATAGTCCATCTGTATTCGTATAGTCAATGAAATCTGATGTATGATGTTGAAGAAATCTTTTGACAAGATATTCATAGAAGGAGAAGAGGATTATTATTAATACAAAAATAATCAAAATTTAAATCTTCACCAACAATTTCAGAATTTTAAAGTTTCATTCATCACTTTCTATTGAAGTTTGTTTGAAGGAATATGAGTTTGATACTTTGCATTTTCCCCTTAATTGGCCCTGTTGGATCTTGATAAGATCAAAGCATCAAGTGTTTCAGCGTAAGGCGACTTCCCCTGCAAGGCAGTACTCTCTATAACAGGAAATTTTAGCCTTGCTGCTGTGTTGCAATTGTGGCTCAACTGCAGCACCCAACTAGTGATTGACAGTAATCTCCAGTTACCTCCCCTGTCGCAGCCAATTAGCAATGCCTTTTCATTGACATATTTATCAAATGGTTGCCTCTACAGAAAGCAATTATTGCAGTTGATTGACTGTAGCATGAAGGTCGTCTTGTCAGTTTGGGTTCAAGGATATAGCTATGCGAGGAAATGTCCAATTGGATTATCAAGTTTAGATGAATTATGCCGAAAAGCTGGCACAGAAGTCATGACAAAATGCAGCAGGCTTAGTTAAGCTAGTGATTAAAAATTAGCGCAAGTGTTGTTGCAGGGAAAGTTTCTGGTGTAAAGCGTATAAAGATATCAAGAAACACAAAAAGAAAGCATTGGGACACGTTGTCACAGAGCAACACCAAACTGGGTGTATATACGGGCAAGGATGTGTCTATATAAATCCTTGGTACTGGCAATTGTCTTACAAAAAAGAAACAAGTATGAAATTTCTGGCAGTCCAAATGCTCCACTACAGAGATACAGGATGAATTTATACTTGGATTACAATGGTGTACACTGAGATATGAATCGAATTCACGGAATTCGTCACAACAAATGACAAACATATACATGTTTCATACAGACAGACATGGAGGATTATTCAATTATGTCTGTCAATGCAAATTTCATACCTTAGAGAAGGAGCGAGACGTTTGAAGGGTTGGCGATGAGTTGAAAGACGGACAGACAAAATAGTGGGGATCGTGTTTAGGGTAAATAGAATCTCAATGAATAGTTACACATGCAATTTTCTTTTTAAAGTTTTGAATGATAGTATACTATGACAATATCTACGCAATTAACTGCTTGCATCCAACCTTAGACATTGATTTTGTCATCACGTGTTAGTATTCAAAGGAGAAAAAGCTTTCTTCTAATACCAAAGTTACAGGTGCATGTCACAAACATTAAATCTGGTCTTGCACAAAATGAAGTTATAACGAATGCTTTACTGATTGCTGGATCTGAAATCTTATCTTCAATCATTGTATTTCATGTTGAAGACAGAAATATGACCAAAGTACACAACAAGTGTCATATTATTAACAATATACATCTTTAAATGATCTAAATCTTTTTCCCACGACATATATAAACTTTCACAACGTTCAAACTAATCATACAGGAACATGTAACCATTGAAGTCAGTATCACAAAATCTGGGACTGATGTGACCTTTCACATACATGTAAGAAACTGTATCATGGTTTCAAGATTACAGAAAATATCTAAGATGAAAATGTTTGCAGCCTTCAAACAAGCAAATAGATTTAGCTCTATCATGAGTTCAACACATACATCTGATAACATCATGATTTCACAGTACAGTTAATATAATATAATTCACCATGTGAATCTTAAGACTTGTCTGCATTGTCCAGACAGGGTACATCAAACAGGGGTGAAGAAGACTCCACAATAAATATCTAGGATAATGTTACCCTCACTCAATGGTCCAGTGAAATCTTGCAATCAACCATCCTGATAGCCATTGAAGACGTATCAGGATATCTGTAAGATTGAGAGCTCACTATCCCCATCACAGGTTCTCAAACAACTTCTACTGCAAGGCATAACCTTGCCAGACTTCATCAATGGCTATTTGGGCCTTGCTGCATTTCACCCAAATTCTTGATAGTGAAGGATCCTTATCTGCAATTAGAACCGATATCCAGGAATTTTTTTGTATAAGACTATCAAGCTAAGGTTAAGTGAGCTGAAAAGCAAGCATAGAAATGTCAATGACAACTTGAAGTCAGACAGGCATCTGAAGCTGGCTTGAGTCTGCCTCGCAATTGAAGTTGTATTTCTGTAGTGGATCATTACCACAGGTCCTGCCCTCAGCAGCAACTACAGCTGTGTAAACCACTCTAAGAATGGAAGTCTCACTGTTCAACGTTTATGAAGACTTCATTTGATTGGTAAAGTAAATGTGTTCTTGCTGTAAAAGCCATGTTTTGTTCCCTCCTGTGCAAAAGAAGGTGTGAGTTGTGGCTCCACACTCTTTCTGTACAGCTCAAAGTTTAACACGACAGAGGCTCCACAAACTACCAACCAACAAACACCACTTATAGCAACTTCATCTCTGAAACCTGCAAATGATTCTTTCAAGAGTTTTCACACAATCTTTATGAAAAATTCTACACTCACAGCCCGTAATGGGGCCTTGTACACACAGAGGCAAACACTAATGCTGAAGTTCCTCATAAATGCACCAATGATAACACGGTTGGATCAAGTCCAGGACTCAAATGTTCAGAGGTGAAATGCATCCACATTACCCACAAGGAGTCCATTTACAAATCTCCAGAGCACTCAAGTTCAAATGTGAATTGCATTATCACACTGCCCAGTGGGAGTCATCCCCACTTGTGTATAAGTTCAGTGAAATGCATTATCACATTGCCCAGTATGAGTTATCCCCTCTTGTCTATAAGTCAAGTTAAATGCATTACTAACAGAGACTCACAAACATATTGTCAATTTCATGTTGCAGGTGGGAGTCAATCCATAATTTTATAAGTCAAGGAACTGAGGTCTCCCACTAGATACAAGTTCTCTTGATCCTAACGTTTTCTTAGAAACACTCTTGTTCTTGAGTCTAGCCACAGATTTGTCTCTTGGCTTGGCATTAGTGCTTTCCCGAGATTCCAATTCCACTTGAGTCTCGTCAGAAGCCTCTGTAAAAGAAGTAAATAGGCATGAAATGTACAGAAATTGAATGAATGAATCTGATGACCACTTCACATGGAATACTTGAATGAGCGATTGACCTTCTGTCTTAACTGGGATTTAGTTAAATAATGTTTCGTTATGTTACCCTGACAAATGTCTTAAATTGAATATATTGGAATAAATATCTTTATGCTGTGAAATAAACATGACTAGAAGAGTGACATACTGATAGAAAAGATGAAAATGGAAAGAAAACTTAATACTACTAGGGGATTATCGTTTAACTTTATGACTTGTGACCGACGCACAACACACAAGCAAACAAGGTAGCGGACCACATACCAAGCTCGATACTACCCTCACTAAACAGAAAAAAATATAATGCCAAAAAAAACCTTCACTACACAAAAGTACAGTGAACAAAACAGGGCAGATGAACATGTAGATCTAAAAAAAAATACCCTTCTCATTTAAAACAAAGTCATTATAGAAATCATCTTCTAATTTTCATGCTAGTTTAACGAGGGTGCGAAAATCAATGAAATGTGCTCCAAAAACTATCTAGTTTGAGAAATTAGTCGTTTTTATCGAGTATTTTTTTAAAAGAGCTAGTTAGGAAAATGAAATCTAAAAACAATGAAAAGCTGAATTAAAAGTGACAGATTTGATGACCAAAATTATATCTAAGAAGCAGACAACCAAGCACATGGACACACAGACATATTCGGCAGACAAAACAAGAAACTAACGTCAAACTGCCCCTTTTATATGGTAAGAGTTTGGTGGTAAGAATTGTTTTGTAATCAGTGCCCCGGCTGCTCTGGTTAAACCAATGAGCTCGCTTCCTGCTGGTCAGGTCTGCAAGACAGAGACAGAGGCATGCAGAGCTCAGTACGCTGTTTGAAATTCACAAAAATGAAAGGAGACGGGAGCAAACCATCAATGAATGCTTCTGATATTTTTTTTTTCAAATTTAATTTTAAACTGGAATTTCTTGATCCTTTTCCTTGCTTTATATTTCATGAATACAAAGGTTAAAGTTTAACTTCTTATGAATCAGGTAGTTTACTATGGTTTTACATCTTTATCATGAGAGTGAGCAGTTTAAACGCACTAGTGCACACCAATATTTCGTTAACACAAAGAATGCACAGATACTGCATATCTCTCGATATTACTCATGATCACCACTCAAGTAATCTACCTGTAAGTTATTTAACAAATATTTACGTATTCAGGTAGTCAAGTTGATTTTTAAAGGCCGGAAGTATTTAATGTTACGTTACAATAAATCTGCATGAACTACGATATCGGAAATATTAAGATTTTGCTTATAACCAAATAAAGTGGAAACGGCGGCCGCTTTGTTCAATCTAATAGCAATGCTAATGCTGTGTTATTAAATCGGTTTATTTACAACATTGCTTTCATAAAACATATTTCATTCTTTGGTCTCAGTTCAGAGATTAGGTAAATTCAACAGCTGCACATAATAATAGTTCAGCCGCGTTCAACTGTCTATATAATTTACCCGTTTTGTGCACAGCTAACCTTAGATCTTTTATATGTCCAAGTCAACAGCGGCTGTTTTTTCATTGTTGATTGCAGGTCAATTGTAAAGAATTTTAAGTATTTCACTGCATCCATAGAAAGCTTAAGTGAATGCATAAGTCCTCTTAAACCTTAAAATAGCCAATATAAACCGTAAAAGCGTGCACTAGTGCCTTTAAAGTAGATGGTTGAAAATTATGTCAGCATCTTCACTCAAACTCGGTAAATTTGTAAATTGTCAATCAATAGCAAATTTCTTATTCAAGGTTATAAATTTTAAGCACAGAATATGATCATATTGAAATGGTATAGACTTGATACCTCAGAGAGTTATCTGCCCTATTCATTTCCTTCTTTATCCCATTGAGCTAAAAGAGTTGCCTCCAGTGGCTGACAGTTATCTCCCCTTACTGACAAGTTTCCTACCCTGTCGATATCGCGGGGTGCCAGGTCCTGATTGGACAATCCCGTTGTCACAGTTGCTGCCGGCACACCACTTCATGTGTTTGAGGGTGTCATGAAGCTGCTGCAGAACTCCGAAGTTGAGGTCTTGTACCGTGTTGTTCAGCTGGAACAGAGCAGTGCATGTAGTTGTAACAGTTACCTCCCCTTTATTGAACCTTTGTTTGGTATTTCCAGATGAAATGATATCTTACCTTCCTTAAATAGAACCTTCATGTGGTATATCGATCCAGATGAAATGATTAGCTCCCATGGAACTCATGCTTCATTAACCTGAAGGCTTATTGATTACCTCCCTTTGAAACTACACAAGTTACATCCAGCTATTTCGTAACACTGTGTTATGAGATGGGTTTCTCTTTCCACGTGTGTAATCATAAAAACTTTGATTGGATTCTAGCTGTAAGTTCCACATATCTGGATGTACCTAATTAATGATTTTGGACATATAAGTTAGATAGTAACTCAGAAAGACATCTAAATCAAACACTGTTGGAACTATCCACTAGAACATATTCACGGACTTGGCAAGTTTTTTTCAATGAAGAGAGGGTACTTGGACAGCATTGGCTAATAGAACATAATTTTTACTTAATCAGCAGTTTTGTCAGCACCCCAAGACTCTCTTTACACAGCCTTCCTGTTAGATTACCAGGATGTTTTGAGTTATATTAAGCAAGAAATAAGAGGACAGTGAATAGAACCCTTCCATGAAAGATAACTAAGCATTGCCCATACCTGGTGTGGATCCTCCTTGAAGTTGTAGAAGCTGATGAACTTGGTGATGAACTCACAGTAGAGGAAGTTGTGCGTCTCGTTGATCGTGCGCAGGCACCAGTAGGTGTTGTTGTTGGCATTTGGACAGAAGCAGAACGGACCCACTGCAATAGAATCCAAACTTGTTTCAATTCATTATTCTTTACCTATAGAACTATATGTTGATTACAATCAGCATGGATATAACAGAAGTATTGCAGATGTTGACGAGCCAAGATACACAGATATTAGTTACAGGAATATGTCCTTAGAGAACTGCATTATGGGCAGTAACAAATGGGAGGTTTACAAGAGAGCATTGCATTTTAGAATATAATTTTGTACTTCGCATTGTCAGTTATACTGCAAAAGCAGCGCCAACATTAACTAACTCACTCACTCAAGCAAAAACGAAAGCCAGATGCTAAGCATTTTGTATATGAGTAGTAGTGCTAGATTTTCTTTCCATGCTGGGATAAATTGTGTTGGATGTTGGGATGTATAGAAGAAGAGTTCAGTGGCAGATCCATGATTATTAAACAGAAGAGGAGGGAGGGGTCCAATTAATTTACTTTATGGTTGACTTTTCAAACTTTTTTGCAAGGTGTGGGGTGTTCAAACCCCCTGCATGGATTTGCCAATGGAGTTCAATGCTCGGAAATAAAAGTGGGAGAGTCAAATGTTGTATGTAATTGGAGAGTTGCATGCTGGGATAGTTTTTGAGACATTTCATTCCTGGATGTCTCCACTAGGCAGTTTGACTTTGTGAGACACTGAAAGAAGATATTTTCATTGCATTCTACAATTTAAAATAATGAAACCAAGATGGGGCAACATGAGCTTTAATGAGTATGATGATCATAGATCAGGTCCAGAAGGTTTTAGCAATATTTTAGTCATTTGTTGAGTCATCACCAGGGGAAGTTATTAAGTTCATAGAAGTGAGTATTTATACACCCGTGAAGACATCATTGTTGATATCTTTATTGAAATGGGCCATCTAACGACAGTTTACAGACTTGAACAACCCTTCCCGATCAATAACTTGAGATATACACCCTGTCGAATGCAGGTACCCTCTTATAATCATGGAAAGTTCAAAAACTGAGGCTAGTGCGGTTCTCAAGTTTCTCACGAAAGAAGGGGTGAATGCGACCGAAATACATAAACTTATGACCAATGTGTATGAGCAGGAAGCCCCTCAATATTCTACTGTTCTAATTGTCAGCTCATGAATCTAGAGAGAACTCTTGGACATCAGAAATGCTGATCCCGATAACTTTCATGCCCGTCTGGTTACAGGAGATGAAACATTGATTCATCACTAGGATCCTGACACCAAGCAAGAATCCATTCAATGGAAGCATAAGCACTTTCCTGCATCCAAGAAGTTCACAACTCATTCTTCTGCTGGCAAGATCATTCCATTTTCTGGGAGATTGGGACTATAAACCACCTGAAACTAGGTGCTCACTTGTTGAAGCAATTGAGAGCAGCGATCAAGAAGAAGAGGCACGGCATGTTGACTGCTGGAGTTATGCTTACACTCAAGAGTCGTATTGTACAGGCTGCACTTCAATGTGGCTTTGAACAACTTAACCATTCCCCTACAGTCCAGATCTGGCCCTAAGCGACTTCTATCTGTTTGAAATCACACTTGCGTGGTACAAGATTTGGCAATCATAATGAACTCAAAGCAACTACTGATGGGTGGCCAGTCAGAAGACTTCTATCACTAGGGCATTGACAGTCTCAAAGACAAATGAGCAAAGTGCATCGAGGTCCATGGAGATTATATTGAAAAAAATAAAATCAATATCAAAACCATTGGCTTCTGTTTTATATCCACTTCTATGAACTTATTGAATTTCCCTCAAATATTAAACATGTTCAGAAATTGTGTCAAATGTTTAACTAATTTATACAGAAACAGTAAATATTGATTTCTTGAACACAATATTTCTATCATCATGAGGGAATTGACCAGTACAACTGGAAATAAGTATTCCATATTCAAAGCAAAGAATACATCATTTGTATTTTCACACTTTTGCATCAAAAGAGACTTCATGTCCTGTCTTGTTCCTTGTATGAACTGACAACGTGGTTTTGTGAAGCTGAAGTAATAAGGATGAGATCATCATCTGTTTGCCAACATTGAAGCATTACTATTGAGGACAAAAGTGACTTCCAAGCGCTGAAGCTTTCCAATCAAGCATAAACACTGTCTGCAAGCACTAAAGGACAAAACTGTCTGAACTGTTTGGTACCATATTTGGAGTTATTGGGTGCAATGGTTCATGAAATTAAAAGTTTATATGATTTTGTAAAGTGTCATGGTGTCATCGTTACCTTGAAAATAAGGGCAAAGTCAAAATAATCAATTTGCATCTGAATTTCTTTAATGCAATCTGTCAAAACATTTTGAGAAATATGGTGAAATGATGCATAAAAAAGTTTGAGAGGAATAAAAGTGGCATTGTGACCTTGAAAATAGGGTCAAGGTTACCATAATTGTCTTCTTTCTGTGTAATCCCCCCAATCTGGGCTGTCGGTTTATGCGCTGTGGTTAAAGTGCTGTGACCTTGATAAGGTCACCTTATTTGACTGCTTTTGCCGAATCCCCTAATCATAGCTGTCACTAAAATTGGGGACACAGGGTACAATGGATTATGCTATGACATGTTAACATGACTTTGCAAAATAAGTCAAAGTGCTATGATGACCATGAAAAAAAGAGTCAATTTCACCCATACTGACTGGTTCTCTCTTTGTATGTTGTTTTTTAGAACAATAGTTCATGAGATATCGCCTAACAGTAATCCCAACACGTGTATGGATGAATGGACAAAGACCACTGAATACAATGTTTCCAATTCCATGTTGCTGCTGGGAACAATAAGCTTAAGAGTCAGCAGGTAAAAAGGATGTGCAGGTAAGCACATGCATGCAGTTTGAACTGAAGCATTTAAATGAGCCCATCCAGCCTCTGAAAGCACTGAAGCATTCAATTGAGCCCATCCAGCCTCTGAAAGCACTGAAGCATTCAAATGAGCCCATCCAGCCTCTGAAAGCACTGAAGCATTCAAATGAGCTCCTTCAGCCTCTGCAAGCACTGAAGCATTCAAATGAACCCATCCAGCCTCTGAAAGCACTGAAGCATTCAATTGAGCCCATCCAGCCTCTGAAAGCACTGAAGCATTCAAATGAACCCATCAAGCCTCTGTAAGCACTGAAGCATTCAAATGAGCCCATCCAGCCTCTGTAAGCACTGAAGCATTCAAATGAACCCATCCAGCCTCTGCAAGCACTGAAGCATTCAAATGAACCCATCCAGCCTCTGTAAGCACTGAAGCATTCAAATGAACCCATCAAGCCTCTGTAAGCACTGAAGCATTCAATTGAACCCATCCAGCCTCTGCAAGCACTGAAGCATTCAAATGAGCCCATCCAGCCTCTGTAAGCACTGAAGCATTAAATTGAACCCATCCAGCCTCTGTAAGCACTGAAGCATTCAAATGAACCCATCAAGCCTCTGCAAGCACTGAAGCATTCAATTGAGCCCATCCAGCCTCTGTAAGCACTGAAGCATTCAAATGAACCCATCCAGCCTCTGTAAGCACTGAAGCATTCAAATGAGCTCCTTCAGCCTCTGCAAGCACTGAAGCATGTACATAAGCACAGTGACTGTGAGCTCTAAATTGTCTCAAAAATAAGCACAGTTTCAGCAAGCACTAAGCATCTGCAAATGAGAGTGAACAGTTTGCAAGCACTTAGGCATTCCAATTGAGCACAAACTGTTATCAAGCACTGAAGCATATCAAAATGAGCGCATTCAATGTCTGCAATCACTAAAGCAATGATACGGCCGAGCTTGCATACAGACGGAGAGTTGCTCAAGACTGAGTAGAACACTTCTTACATGTCCAAAATGGCGCTGTTCTCCAGTGTCCATTCCTCATTAACGAGCATTCCATCCTTTCCTTTTTACACCACATGTGTTTCAAAAAGCTCTTCCTTTTCCCCATATCTACAGACAAAGTTCAGGACATTGTGTCAGGTATGGTTAGCACATTGACAATCTTTACTCTTTCATGCTTGCTTCATGCCTATTGAGTCAGCTGCTGGTCAGTATTGAAAATAAGCAAAGCAACAATTTAGCATGTATAGAAGTTCCGGCAATGGACTGCCACTTGTGCCACTCATGGTTGATATCATTCAGAGTTGTTCACAGCAAAAACTCAATGATGGGAAACAGACCATGCAGAGATACATTAAAAAAGTTAAATAGAAACAGTTGTCCAGTGAGTTTAGTGTCAACCAAGAAAAGTCAGACCAGACCAGCACAGCACATGAACAAAAGGGTCCATAAGGTTATGTCTGTTTGCACAGCCAGAAACAAAGGGGTCCATAAGGTAATGTCTATTTGCACAGCACTTGAACAAAGGGGTCCATAAGGTTATGTCTGTTTGCACAGCACATAAACAAAGGGGTCCTTAAGGTTATGTCTGTTTGCACGGCACATGAACAAAGGGGTCAATAAGGTTATGTCTGTTTGCACAGCACATGAACAAAAGGGTCCATAAGGTTATGTCTATTTGCACAGCACTTTAACAAAGGGGTCTAATAAATCTATGCCGACAGCAACAAGATGGCTGATGGAAAGAAATCGATAGTCCTGCTCTAAAATTGTGTCATAGTAATATTTCATAGGCTAAATCTTTGTCCAAGATATCAATGACATGGGTCAAAGCATCTACGTCATTAATAATTCCTAGCATCCACTGGACAGCAATCGGACAACTTACGAGATACATGAAGTGATACATGAAGCAAGCATCAGTAAGTATGAGCAGCGTCTACAAGTGTGAGCAGTTACAAGAATCATGTCAAATCTTTGACCTTAACTAGCTATGAACTGTGTTAGTTGTATTCTACAAAGTCTAGAGAAGGATCTCAGTAAGTATGGAGTGTGTTTGTATTAATCAAGTAGCTGCAGTGGCAACCAGGATCATGGAGGAGTACCTCAGAAGCTAATCTATCTTGATACAATGATAATTACCAGGAATGTATTGAACTCTAAGATTATCAGTGAAGCGAGAAGAATGTAAAAGACTCATGCAGAACAAGCCACCAAACCTGTTAACATTTTCCCCAATGGGATGGTAATTCAGCTGGCCCCCTAGGGAGGGTATGTTAAATATTAAGTGGCAAAATGACATACAAGAATCAGGAGATGCAAAACTCGGATCTGGTGAGTAACATCATCTAATCTCAGCTATAGATGTTTAGAAACACAAGTGAATCAGCTCCAATATTACACACTGTGATATTGAAGGGTAAAAGAAACAAAGGAAAATGTTTGGATGGAGACAAGATTCAAGGAACTCACAGGTCCATTTGGGCGGGGTCTGCCAGTGGTCGTTGTTGTGGGTGAAGCACTTCATGTTTGGAGAGTTACAGTCCGGATTCTTCCGCTTGCGCCTTTGTTGTCGTCGTCGTTTCATCAATCTTCGCCGCCAACGCAGCTCCTTCTGTTGGTTGCGGAATTGGGACTTGGAACTGAAATATAGTACACGATAAATGAAAACTGTAATTCATCCCATAACTATACATCATGGACACCAGATTGAAGTCACATTTCAATAACTTCAATAGATGCATGTCCATTTTCTTTAACTTGTGCAGGATAAATCACAGGTAACAGTCATAACAAACAGTTTTACCACTATCACCTGTCCTTGACTTTCACACTATCGTAGTAACATGAGTATAACAACCCAACAATCATTCTCACCTGGAAATGTCATCCTCTGAATCACTCTCACCTGGCAAACACATCCTCACAATCACTCTCACCTTGGTATGACGTCCTCACAATCACTCTCACCTTGGTATGACGTCCTCACAATCACAGTCCTCCTCCTCTGCCCCCAGGTTGATGCTCTCAGACAGCAGTTCTGTGTTGAAATTCACTTCAAAGTTTAGGTCTAGCTCATCAGGGCGCTTCTCCTTCAGGTGACGTCGGATTTCCTGAAACCATCAACAAATAGTTATCTACTTGGATTTTGAGATACATTTAAGAAATTTTAGAAACAGGCAGCTTTAGAAGATGAAGAAATTCTTATCTTGTTTGTCTTTTTAAGAGGCATTTTAAAAATTATTGAGTTTTCCAGTTATGTTTAGAGCCCATCTGACCAAAAAGGAATGGAACAGACGGCCTCGTGGACAGCTTAAGCTTCAACTGGCTACATTCAGAATTCAGACAACCGCCAATACCACCACTTGTCTCCTTTCATCACACCTCCCACAACCTCCAGCTTGAGATCTTCCCTTATCATACCTGCCTGTACCTTGCCTAACAAGCCCATTCCCTTTTCACTCTTACCCAATTCTTAACAAAATTCCATTTCAAATCAAAAGCCCATCATCCATTCTCATTAACATAAACACTCTACAAAAAGCCTTCCTATTGTCCAAATCATTTCCCTCCTCTGGGACAACAAACATCCTCTTTTCAGCCCCCTCATATCCTGAGGCCCGCCAGAGCTAACAATAGTCTCAGATCAAACCCTTTCTCCTCACTTCCCGGCTAACCAATAGAGCCTTGAGAGCCTTTAAAAACCTCAATGAACATCTCTCTCTGACTCCCACCTCTTCACTTCCCCCTTGTCTACAAAGCCCTCACAGCCTTGTAATATTCCTAGATCCCCCCTACTCCCCTTCCTCAAAACACAGATAGAGCTATGAGAGTCTTGTAGTTTTCTAGATTATCCCTTCCCTCCCCCACCCCCATTTCTTTCCTGACTAGCCCCTTCCCCCTTCACTTCCACCTCCTCTCCTTATTTATCCTCAAATCCTTGAGGCTCTTGCAACGCTCCTTTCTTTCATCACCTCTACTTACTCACAAAGCTCTGTGTGTCTTGTAATACTCTTAGATCATCCCTTTCCCCCATGCCTCCCTATCTTACATACCCTCAGATCCTTAGTGCGTCGCAAAATTCCATGATCTTGTCCTCTCTCTTCACTTCCCTTCTCGCCCACCGAGCCCCGACAGCCTCTAAACACTCGCTTATCATTCCTCCTTCCCCAAATAGCTTTGTGAATCTTGTATGATACACCCAGATTATGCTTCTCCAATTCTCACTTGCTCCTCCCCTCCTCACTCACCCTGAGATCCTCGAGAGCCTTACGATACTCTTTGATCATCTCCTCGACCCTCTCCTTGTGGTTCTGCCATGCCCCCGGGTTCTCGTACAGCTCACGGTCACACACAATTGTGTCATTCGGCAGTGTGCGGCATCGCCGGTCAAACATCCTACCTGGGGTGTACAGAGAAGTAAACAAACATGTTTATTCTATCTAACTTTACAAGAAAACATAACTGCCAAAAATTCTTTAAAAACAAGAGGTTGCATTCAACATTAAGATCAGGTTGTCATTGCAGGGGTCAGCCTATTTGTCAAGGCTTAATCAAGGTCAAAAATGTCTCATTCAACCAGAAGTGAGCACTCACCAACAGCACTTGACATATCTATCGTGGGCAGATTCATAAGAGCGTGGTCTACAGAACGCTTAGCTCGCAAAAATTTTGGCCGAAAATCTGAAGTGGAAAAATTAAATGAAATGAAACAATTGTAATACATACAAATTCACAAACTAACCCTTGTCACTAAAGTTAATTCTAAAAACACTAACTAAAATATTGTTAAAAGACTTTAAACACAACTCCAACTGCCTTTCAATAAAACCAAAATAAAATATATACATAGTTTCAACACTGCCAGAATATGTCATGTTCATGACATAATAGAAAATTGATATCACTATTTGATGATGTGAAAGTATTGTGATTCTATGTAGATGAATTAAGTAGGGCATTGTGCAAGATTTTCTGTTAAACTGATATATGCCTAACTATTTCCTGTTGGATATTTTTGGGGCAATACCTAAGTCAATGCTACGAAAAATAACTACTAAACCTTTCTGAACATAATTCTTGAGGAAGCGGCGCTGGTTCTTCCTCTCGGCCTTCCTCATCTTTCGCTTGTCGATGCCAGTCGCACAATGGCAGCCAAGGGGCTGGTCGCTCTGTACCAGATTCTCCCCACGACACTTGTGGCGCCGTGGGATTCCGTTGGACTTCTCCTCACAGTACCATTTCTACAGAATACAGGGAAGTACACAGAGTTAGAGTTAAGAGTTCACAATCCCTTCTCAGCTTAACCATTATCATATTCACAGAATACAGGGATACAGTTAAATCACAGCTCAACCTTCATGCTAGCTTTTCAAACACAACACAAGCCTCAGTAGATTTCTTGGTTCAAACTGCCATCAGGACTGTGTTGACTATGAGGTTAGATCTTAGTTCACAATATCATCTACTCTCAAGATATTTTTAAACAATAAAGGTTATTAACAATAACTCTTTCTACAGAAAAAAAGGTTTGGATTCTTAGTTTACCATTCAATTACAACTTATAATCTAATTCAGTGAAACACCTTTATCAGTGCTTCCATACTTAACTCATTAACGCCGAGACAGCTTCACGGCTCAACGCCTGGGCCACTGACCACAGACGCTGCTCGCTGTAGCGAGACCAATTAGGTCAAAGCACCGGTCTTTTCGCGGGGGCCTTTGTGGGCCATAGTTGAACGTATACTGTCTAGCCTTGTGCCATAAAGTCTTGATTGTTTTATAGTTTCGTGAAGATAGATGTAGGTGCTGGATATTGATACTTTACAGGAATTTAACATGTGATATTTCACCATTGAGTTGATATTTTGCGGTTTGTCCGATTTCAATTCATAAACATACAGACCCTTGCAGAATTAGTTACCTGAAAACCGCGATCTGAATGCATTCCGAATGCATTCGACCGCAATCTGATTGCATTCTGAACGCGTTCGATCGCGATCAGAATGCATTCAGATCGCGGTCAACCGCAGACAGATTGTGATCACGGTCTTTTGCGGTTATTCGCGGTTATTTTGCGGTCTTTTGCGGTTATTCGCGGTCATTTGCGGTTTTTCGCGGTCATTCGCGTTCATATGTGATCCGCCCACGGAAATTTCTCAAATCTGTTGTAGACATGTCTTATGATATGTTAGTTTACTGTAGAAAAGTTTCACACCACTTGGATTGTATATATACCTAGCATTCACTCTAATTGATAACACTGATGACAACTAAAGTGTATTACATTGAATTTCGAAAGTACCACTCCACTTGGTGACTTAGAGTTATAAAAGTTTTACAACCTTGTTATCCAAGTTTTGTAATATTCTCTTGGCTAAGAACGATATAGGTACTTGCCGTTTTTAAATATTATGTATCATTATTGTTTTAAACCATTAAGTAATTACTAGTGAGTCATATCTTCTATGCAAGCATTTATCCTTAGCAATCTTTTACATTGTAAATCATGTACTATGTACTATCCCAACCCCAAACCATCCCACATTATCATGAACCCAACAAAAATACAAAAAAATATTACATCTATTTAATTTCAACACACCTTACTTTCACACTTGGTGTCTTCAGTTTTGAAGAAATTTTCAGATTAGCCCCACTATCACCACTGTGTTATCGCACACTGGATGTAGAGAGGTGTATATCGATAATTTGTTTATATTCTAGGAGTTAAATTGTTATGTTTTATGATTTTTTTCTGATTTAAATTAACGTTGACAATGGTAACAATTATAATGCCTTGAATGTGAACGATTATGTCAATGCATGTCAAGTAATTTCCGCGTTGCTCATTACAGGGGTCGGATTTTGAAGAGCATTTGTTCACATTTTTCAA
The DNA here is from genome assembly GCA_921293015.1 of Phorcus lineatus. Lineage (NCBI taxonomy): Eukaryota > Metazoa > Mollusca > Gastropoda > Trochida > Trochidae > Phorcus > Phorcus lineatus. The sequence continues at coordinate 2,429,767 of OV121081.1, read as the reverse complement.
TCATTTATAAAATATATGTTAAAATCTGATTCGTTCACACTAAAACCTCTCTACCAGTGTCCGTCTGTCTAAATGATTGTTTGTTTGTGTGAGTGTGTTTTATTTGTATATATGCTTTATCGACATCTATCTAATGCAATGAATGAAACAGTAGACATAACAGGAAATCTATTAAATTTTATTTCATTAGCCTAATGACGGTTTTTGCTTCCGGATATATCGATTAAAGAAACTGCCATTTCAGGCACAGGGAGTACGTGTTTTGGGTCAACGAAGACGAATTTTTTAGACACTATTATTTTAGAAAGCAAACATTATTGTTACAGAGAGGTATCATTTGAAGGTTACGCTGATTATCATTATATCTATGTACATATATAATCTATCGGAATAAAATGCGCATAAAGGCGTGACAACATACACTTTCATTAGGGTTTAATTCAACCTTATATACCCCGTTGATGGAATACACTCGATAAAAAAAAGTAATATATTTTCAATGATAAATAAACGAACCTGTTTATTGTCACCGACGGAAGTGATAGTCTATGTTTATTATGCAAGACTCAGCTACCCGTACCTAACATGTGCAACGTCTAGACTTACCGGCCGACTTTCAGACGACAAATTAACAAGCTCTGTGTATTGTGTCTCAGGTTTTTCAGATGATCGTGTTTGAAGCATACAGTTCCAAAGACTTTACAATAAGCATGCGATTTAACAACCTTTATTGACCATTGTTTAACTAAGTATTGATCGATCGAAGATTTGCGTTGTTTAGGTAAAGATGTGTATCTCAAAATGACAGATATAAAGGTGCAGATCCACGTTGAAAAATGATTGATAGGGTTAACGAATTGACTCCAATGTTGATGAGTTAACACAGTGCAGAATAGAAGTTAATTTAAATTATACATTATGGTACAGATTTGCAATACGTTTTTAAAGAATATTACGAAAGCTCTGGGGAAGTCAAGATAAAATTAACTTCGTCCATATCACTAAGAATACAGATCCACGTTGAAAAATGATTGATAGTGTTAACGAAGTGACTCCAATGTTGAAGAGTTAACACAGTGCAGAATAGAAGTTATATACATTATGGTACAGGTTTGCACTATGTTTTTTAAAGAATATTACGAAAGCTCTGGGGAAGCCACGATAAAATTAACTTCGTCCATATCACTAAGAATACAAATCTTATTCAAAAGGTTTGTTCATTAAGATAAAAGTTACATTCGCTCATCAGTATGCAAATGATATATAACATAGCGCCCATTTTCTACTCTAAGCGGAGCTAACCCACAAAACAAGAAACATGTTAAGAGAACAAGGCATATTACAGTTAATATACATTTCACAGCCAAACTCCAGCTTGATAAATATATAATTGTATCGTGTGTGCTGTGGTAGAGCTTTGCAATGTGTTGAATGCTAATACATTACTTTTAATGGTATCATATTCTAGAAAGACTAGATGTTAATAAAGGCTCGCGGAAATGAAGCCAATGTTGACGAAAATGTTAAAATGAATTTCATATTCTTTTATATACTTTAAAGTGCCACTTTAAAATAGGGATCTAAAGGAATGAATTAAAAACATTCTTTAAAATGATATCAAACGTAGATAAAACTGTTTTTATATTATTTTGTGGTTGTCAACGTAATATTTTGTGATTCAGATGACGAGTTCAGAATTCACGCCTACCTTGACCGAAAACAAAGTAAACATATAGGTAGCATAGGTAGATCTTACGAGCAAAACCTCGTTGACTTCAAGTAACACTAGCGATATAAACATTATTCGGTTTTTTTTTGGCATTTACTGCTATATTTTTCGGTGACTTTTTTTTCATGAAGATATTTATGTTAGATATCTATTAATTGTCACTTCATAGACTTCTACTCTTCGTTTGTCTGTCTCTTTTGTGATTTCTTCATCTGAGTTCCGTTACCTCTTGAAAGACCCTTTCTTCATTTCCACATTCTAAAGCCTTGATGCTGATATACTACTTACTATATGAGCGCTTAGCGAACCGTGCATGAGTCAAATAACACCTAGTTATTCCTTGTCGAATTAGAAGTTAACAATCGGTGGAAAATAACGGGTGGTACTCGGCTGTTGATCAAAGGTGCAATAAGTTGCTGCGGTCGAGACCCCTTTAGCGCTAATTGATTAATTGCTTGTGTATTCGGGGTTATGTGTATTCAGGGGAAACTGAGAATGCAAAAGCCTAATCTTAAATCTTTACATAAAACTTAGAACTAGTAGCCAATTGTTGAAAGCATCTACTCCTATTTACCAAGTGTTTCATTGTTCTTTAACAGATAAATAAGGAAATAAGTTTATGTTCAGTGAAGTATGATTTAAGTTAAGAAGTTAAATGTAAACATGAAGAAGTTAAATGAAAACATGAAATTTCCTGATTTGCGCCGCTTTTACCATTGTGTGAGTGGTTCTTTTGTGTACTAGTAGATGAAGAAGCAGAAGAAAAGAAATACAATTCAATAATGTGTCACATGCTGTTTTACATAACATTACATATCAACAGACTTGTTAATAAACAACATCAAAACAAAAACGAACGGCCTATGAGACACAAAGGGGCATATAAATACATTGTAATATTAAAATATAACTTTTTCAAAGAAAACAAAGTGATTAAAATAACTAATGGAGGAATGGTTGCTTGTCGTCGTTTTATCACTGAACTTATGAGTGCAGAGATGAATTATTTACATATCTAAAGCCACGAAGGAAGCAATGGACATTCATGTAACAACAAATCTATTCCATGTAACTTAAGTATTTCATCAGTATGTCAGTTCAACATTATAAAATAATTCATGATAACAAATTTGAAAACATCCCTTACTATTTTTGGCGAGTGTGCCTGTATATTATCTCTCTAGTGACTCTCTGTCTACAGCCCATGGTTTACCTAAAACGTTGCTTCTGTATTTCAGATGATATAAAGCCTATTTGCACGAAACATTCAGAGCAACGACTTCGAAGTTAAGAACAAAAACCTCTTCTTAATGAAAGAATCTATCTACCGACTCTTAATTTAGATTGCCGCTGCTTCGCGTTCATTTGCGGTTTTTCGCGGTTATTTCGCGGTTATTTTGCGGTTATTATGCGGTTTTTTTGCGGTCATTTGCGATCAAAATACTGTCTGATCGCGGTCTGAATGCATTCGACCGCGATCAGATTGCAATCTGAATGCATTCACTACCGGTAAAGATATATGCAACCCACTGTACTCAAAGAGAGGGAGTGAAATTGTTTTCATTGTCTCACCAAATAACATTGACAAATAAAATGCATTTGATATCGCACCTTTTATATTGGTCAAAATGTTATGATTTATGTTATGAATTTCTTTTACCTATACCTAAACAACAGTACTTAAAGAACAGCAAATAATAATAATAATAATAATAATAGACACACACTTACATATTATAATATGTAAAGTATATACATAACCAAATATTACTTATAAGCATTTGTCAATCTTCATGTTAGATTGCCTTTCTCAATCTACCACAACAGTGATTTGATGGCGGCATATTGTTCACTCCATTGCAAGTACTAACACATAAACACGTAACGTAACTCATATTTTCACATACGTTGATTTATATGCATTTTCATTTGTAAATACAAATACTGCATATCTACACATTATGTTGAGTATATACGGTGTGTCGGTATTTCAACTATCTGAATAATAATTAAGGATTTATAGAGATGATATTCCGATGTAAGAGAAAGCACGTAACATTAACGAATGTAATGATTATTAATATTGACCAAGTGATTTATTCTGTTGGGACGTTGTCAACTCTAATAATTATAATTTAACATGTGCATGTATCCATTCAATGGCAGACAGGGTCGTGGATCTATGAAGGATATTGAAAAAGTTTTTAAAAAAAACCATGTACATGCTAAAACTATTATTGTTACAGGACAGCTACTGACCGTGCTTGATATAGGATGCGCTCAGCTAGTTCAGTAAAGTAATATTCGAACAAACTGTCATATTAATAATAGTATTCAAAGCAGAACAACACTGGCGTTCAAATATTATTTACATGCAATTATCAAATTGATAATTCATGACATGCCATCCCAAAGTGATGCATTCAAGAAGTAAAGTTAAAACCAAAGTGTAACTTTCAATAGCCTCAAATTCTTATCAAATGATTTATGAATGCATGTACATAAATGTTTATAATAACGCTTCCTCTCGTTTCGTCTTAGACATATGAATTCAATGCGTTTAACAAATAAAATATATCTAACAATGTTTCACAAAGACTACAATCGTTTCATCTGATTTAATAAAACTTCTTTTTAAAGTGTTTTTTTCCCCCCTTCCAAGACCAACATATGCAGAATGTTTTCATTTACCAAATGTAGCATATTTGTGCACAAAGAGCAACGATTTTCATTTCTTATTGCTTTCCTGAGGATATCATCTTATTTACGAAACTGTTATCTACACTAATGGATGCTAAACTGTTTATAAAATAAGTTCATTGTTATACTATACGACGGACGCACATACGAGGCTCTCGCTGAATAAGAGGTGCTTTCTAATTACGCACATAAGCGTCTCTCGCTGTGAGAAACTGCTAATTAACAGACGCTTATATGCGGCTCTCGCTGTGAGGATCTCATTATTTTGACGCATATATGCGGCTCTCGGCGTTAATGAGTTAACTCTGCAACTTGACGTAAACTGATTTAAAGTCCATTTCATCCTTGTTCATGTATATTTCTCAGGTTCTTAAAGGCAGGTATTGACCTCACCTATGTTCAATTACTGATTTAAGTCGAGGTGAACCAAATGATCCAGTGACCCCAAACAGTTATGAAGCGATAAAAGGTGAACATAACTTTCTGAGGTTGATAAACCATCTGATCCACTGATCTCTCTCGCTCCTTTGTAATAACCTGATCTCCTTCGGGCTAAATCCCTCAAATGGCTGGCAGCTTGATATTCATGGCTATGCTCATCTGTTATGTTTTCAACTGATAAAATGTCATAAATTAAGGAGCTTGAAGCTACTAGCTTGAACTCAACAGATTTTTTCCATTTGGGTTGTGCCGCTGTTGTTGAATGCGAGGCGTATCCTTGGCTGGTTAGATAGCTAGCGATACGAGGGTTTTGGCTTGAAACAGATCAGGGTATTAGTCGGGAGGAAGATCGAATTCATATATGCTGATGTAGCAGGATGTCTAGAACTGTTGTCTATAAAAACAGGTATAGACGTCAACACCAGTGTGTAACAGACTAACCTGCTTCGGTTTGCAAGGCAGCTGAAACTCTGGTTTGCTGCACTCTCGTAGTTTACGCAGGTGTCCAGTCATGTAGTAATGGTATTGGTGGTTGCCCTGGGCGGCGCCTGCCGCAAGGAAATCTTTCTTCTCCGAACGCTGAATCAACTGGAGCTGTTTACGGGTCAACTTCCTGTCCAGAAAAGAAGATGGGTCAAGTAACTTGCTGCATTGTCAAACATAATCATTATTCGTTAAATTTTTGAAAAATAGAATCATTGGATCTGTAGCTTAATAGATTGCATAACAAGAATTGTCATTTAAAAGTTTTGGCAGCATAAGAAAAAAGTGTTTCAGTGTATCCCCTGTGGCCTTTTAGGTCATGAAAGTACCAAATCAATAATTCATCATATCCAGGCTTGACAGAAGATTTCAACTTTCTGATTATGTTGTAGCATAATATTCTAGTAATAACTTGTGTTGATGTTTATTGTGCCACTCTACGCAAGTGAATGATTGGAAAAGTGAAAGAGTGAGTATAGGGTTTGAAATATGTCAACCATGTCCTTGACGTAAAAGTTGATTCAAGTAAAGTGGAAGATACCAACTAGTGAATACCAAGTGATACACCCTGTGGATATTACTCCTCTGCAGGGCTGGTATTCCAAACAATGCCCAAACTAGACTGACTCAGGAGCAAGCCAATCATGAACACATAAAGGAACAATATTGTCCAACATTCAGAACACACATGTCCTATAGAGAATATTACTCTTACCCCCGCTCTATCAAGATTGTATCTCGCTTGGCCTTCTTCATTGGCAGAAATGCTTCACTGTTTTCACTGCAAAGGAAATAAATAGTTCGTTAAAATAATAAATTAAAAATTATACTATATATAAAATTTATAACAAATGTTGTCATCCTATGGCAATTGTTGAATTAAATATTAATATATCATGTTTCTCAAATAATACATACACAATAACTGTTAGTCAATTTGGGTAGTTAACAGTATAACTTATTTATAAATCATGACAAATTGTAGGTATCTGTATTGAAGCGCTCTATGGCACTTTAACAGCCTTAACAAGCAAAATCCCAGATCTACCACTTCAGCTTGTTGAGAGCATCAGATTCACAGACGTTGCGGACGGACGGATGGACGCCATATGATGGCTGATGATATTAGCCAACTTGAACTTGAAGGCCTGGTGACCTCAAAAGTGGTAATCTAGAAATCTTGCCCCTCTTCAACAGAAATCAGTAATAGTAAATTCAATTATTTATTCCTTAAATCAATTTCATTTCAAATCGGAATCATCTCTGTTTTCACCTGTCCTGGTTGTTGGGAGGTTTGAGAAGCCTTAGCATTGATCTCCCGTCCATATCGTCCGGGATCTTGAGCCTGGCCATGTCCAGGATTGTTGGCGCTACATCTATGTTGGCAACAATGTTGTTAACCCTGTCAATAAGATGTGTGAGTGAGGTAAGTAAGTTTACGTATTGCACCACTTGGACAGTATTTCAGCAAGAGCTGTCCGTTATTAGATTTGTGGGATAAAGTGCCAAAATGGTCTTATTTAAATGATAAAAAACAATCACCTTTTTGTGTTGATTTTTAGTTATCATGTTTTATTTGTTTACTTTACAACAATCTAAGATTGCGAAAACTCTTCATTATTATGTTTATACACAAATCTCATAAGCAAAACTCATCATACTTTTAACCTATGACCAGCAATATTCTTGGTATAAATATTAGAAGCTTCAAAATCCAAATTATTATTGTAATCATCAGTTTTAATACTTACTCTTTTAGTGATTTAGAATTTCATTAAATGTTACCCAAATAACATCAAATGATATCTTAAGTTAGCATGCAATCCCAACAAATTTGCAAGCATATGAGCTAAAAGATTCTGACCAAAATTACTACTATTTCTCATATTCCTTTGAGTTTTGTAATGACACACTTACACAGATCGTGGCTGGATGCCAGGGCCTCGGATCAGCATTGGGATGCGTATATCAAAGTCATAGGGTGTGGCCTTGCCCTTGACAAGTCCATATTGGCCGAGATGGTAGCCGTGGTCAGACATGTAGATGATGTATGTGTTGTCCAGCTCCCCCAGCGTCTTCAGTTCTGTGTAGACCTGCATGGCACAAATAGTAACACTTATTATCACTCGCCTGTTGAAGATATCGCAGGGTGGCAATTATAAAACTGTGCATCACAAATGTACTGTACTTATATAAATCTCACTTTCTTGAAATGATTACGGTTCACCACAATAAATGTTCTAATTTTAGAGACATTGAACAGAATTTATATTTTCTGAAACATAAAACTCTATTAGATTTTTTTCTTACCTTTATTCACCAAACATTGACTGAAGTAAAAAGGATATTGTGTAAGAATTTGTTTTTTCTCCATGCACCAGATCAGTAACTGAAGTTAAGGTTACCTTTTCTACAAGGTCATCCACAGACTGAAGGGTCTGCAGACGCTTTCGATGGAGCATGTCTGTGAACTTGACGTGGAGTGGCGCCATCTGCTCCGTGTACTGAAGCAGCCATTGCTTGTCTGGGTTTGGAGCGTGGTTCCAACTTGGTGTCCTGTAAAAGGGTTTTATGTTACACCTTGAGCTGGCTGAATGTCGCTGGTCCAAGAGAAGTGGAGCACGTGTTAGGGTGTAGTGGTTACCTTTAGTGTCAGAAATAAGGCCCACCACCATTTTTTAATCTCACTACTTTTGGTCCAAACTGGTAAATATTTTATATTATTTTTTGGCCGGCTTCTTTTCAAGCTTATTTCATACACTGTTAACATGCTTTCATTTCATGCAAAAAAAATATGAACATGTGCTGGTACTGACCTGTGATATTTGTTGTTTTTGAACGTCTGCTGGTACTGACCTGTAATACCTGTTCTTGAAAATGTGCTGGTACCGACCTGTGAAACTTGTTGTTCTTGAACATGTGCTGGTACTGACCTGTGATACTTGTTGTTCTTGAACATGTGCTGGTACCGACCTGTGAAACTTGTTGTTCTTGAATTTATGCTGGTACTGACCTGTGATACTTGTTGTTCTTGAACATGTGCTGGTACTGACCTGTAATGCTTGTTGTTCTTGAACATGTGCTGGTACTGATCTGTGAAACTTGTTGTTCTTGAACATGTGCTGGTACTGACCTGTGATTCTTGTTCTTGAACGTGCTGGTACCGACCTGTGAAACTTGTTGTTCTTGAACATGTGCTGGTACCGACCTGTGAAACTTGTTGTTCTTGAACATGTGCTGGTACCGACCTGTGAAACTTGTTGTTCTTGAACATGTGCTGGTACCGACCTGTGAAACTTGTTGTTCTTGAACATGTGCTGGTACCGACCTGTGAAACTTGTTGTTCTTGAATTTATGCTGGTACTGACCTGTGATACTTGTTGTTCTTGAACATGTGCTGGTACTGACCTGTAATGCTTGTTGTTCTTGAACATGTGCTGGTACTGATCTGTGAAACTTGTTGTTCTTGAACATGTGCTGGTACTGACCTGTGATTCTTGTTCTTGAACGTGCTGGTACCGACCTGTAATACTTGTTGTTCTTGAACGTCTGCTGATACAAACCTGTGAAACTTGTTGATCTTGAGCATTTGCTGGTACTGACCTGTGAAACTTGTTGTTCTTGAATTTATGCTGGTACCGATCTGTGATACCTGTTGTTCTTGAAAATGTGCTGGTACTGACCTGTAATACTTGTTGTTCTTGAACATGTGCTGGTACTGACCTGTGATACTTGTTCTTGAACATGTGCTGGTACCGACCTGTGATATTGTTGTTCTTGAACGTCTGCTGATACAAACCTGTGAAACTTGTTGATCTTGAGCATTTGCTGGTACTGACCTGTGATACTTGTTGTTCTTGAACATGTGCTGGTACTGATCTGTGATACCTGTTGTTCTTGAAAATGTGCTGGTACTGACCTGTAATACTTGTTGTTCTTGAACATGTGCTGGTACCGACCTGTGATACTTCTTTTTGTTGAACATGTGCTGGCACTTACCTATGATACTTGTTGTTCTTGAACATGTGCTGATACTGTGGAGCTGCGTCTTCGGGACCGTGCGGAGCAGGAACACTTAGAACCATCAGCACAGGACTGGGTAAGTGAACAAAAAGATGCATCTTCAGATTTTTTTATCAGACAGTGAAATAAACCTTGACATAAAATAGATTACTGCGTATAGAATTGTTTTTAAAAGAGTTCTGTTGTCAAGTTGATAGTGATCAACATACAGGAGATAAAAGGGAGATAATTCTTAGTAGCCTAACAGTCAGTGAACAAAGATCCGTTACAAGGTGAGATGATTTGGGTTTTGACACCACTTTCAAAAGTATTTCACCACTCCACTATCCCATCCTAGGATCTGCTCAACCATTTACCTCTAAACCATAGAGTTAGTGAGTAAGTGAGATTTAACGCCGCTTAATATTTCAGCTTCTCACCCACCGAAACATCGGAGGATATACATTTATGATGTTGACCCCATGGGAAATCTTCTATCATAAGAAGCGCCTCTTGATGATATTATTGACCTTGTATATGAATTGTCTCTGTGACACAGTTTTGGATGACAGAACTTTAACTTTATTTACTACCGAGTAGAGAACTGCCTGCTCTGTTGTGTTCCCATTATAAATTGGAGCAACATTTCAGCTCATACTTTTTTACCAAACTAAACGACAAATAGTTGACAATCAATAAAATGTCGTCCTCTTACACTATCAACCTTTAGAATGTCACTCAAGTAGTTGACAACCCAAAAGTAGAAATACTGTATACTCTGTTTGAGGAATGTCGCCGACTCTGAAATCCGAGTCCCACATAATGTCTCCTGGGACATAAAATTTGATGTCAAACCAAATAAACCAATAGTTCTAAGGAAGCAGTTTTGAAAAATAAAAAATAGACCAATTACTTCGTGGAGAAATACTGCTTGCTCTGCTTGAGGAATGTGACACTGTCATTAGCAATAAGATCAGTCAGATAGTCCTTGTAGTAGTTGTCTCCATGCTTGATTTTCCTCCCGTTGAAGTTGATGGAGTAGTTGTAGTAGCGGGAGTTGCGGATTAATCCCACCCACTCGCTCCAGCCTGGGGGAATGTATGTCCCGTTGTACTCGTTCAAATACTTCCCAAAATACCCTGTAAACATAAACATAAGAAAAGTTATCTGATCAGCTAGATAAGTCCTAAGTACTTTGATTGGGGGAGTCATATACACTCAATCATTCATCTAAATTCTACAACAAACAATTTTAAAACAAAGTTGCCAGGACGCTTCCAGGATTTGAACCTAGAAAACTTTATCTGAGTATGAACACACTAACCACACTGCTATCTCACCAACCACACTAACAACTGTGCTATCCCACCAACCAGTATGCAACACTATCTCACCAAACACTCTCCCATCACACCAACCATTGTGCTATCTCACCAGCCACTGTGCTATCTCACCAACCAAAGTGCTATCTCACAACCACTGTCCCATCTAACCATCCACTATCCCATCTCACCAACCGGTATGCTATCTAACCAACCACTGTGCTATCTAACCAACCACTGTGCTATCTAACCAACTACTATGCTATCTCACCAACCACTGTGCTATCTCACCAACCACTGTGCTATCTCACCAACCGGTATGCTATCTCACCAACTACTATGCTATCTCACCAACCACTGTGCTACCTCACCAACTACTATGCTATCTCACCAACAACTGTCCCATCTCATTAACTACTATGCTATCTCACAACCACTGTCCCATCTAACCATCCACTATCCCATCTCACCAACCGGTATGCTATCTAACCAACCACTGTGCTATCTAACCAACCACTGTGCTATCTAACCAACTACTATGCTATCTCACCAACCACTGTGCTATCTCACCAACTACTATGCTATCTCACCAACCACTGTGCTATCTCACCAACTACTATGCTATCTCACCAACCACTGTGCTACCTCACCAACCAAAGTGTTATCTCACCAACCACTGTCCCATCTCACCAACTACTATGCTATCTCACCAACCACTGTGCCATCTCACCAACCACTATGCTATCTCACCAACTACCATGCTATCTCACCAACCAAAGTGTTATCTCACCAACCACTGTCCCATCTCACCAACTACTATGCTATCTCACCAACCACTGTCCCATCTCACCAACTACAATGCCATCTCACCAACCAAAGTGCTATCTCACCAACCACTTTGCTATCTCACCAACCAAAGTGCTATCTCACCAATCAAAGTGCTATCTCACCAACTACAATGCCATCTCACCAACCACTGTCCCATCTCACCAACCGGTATGCTATCTCACCAACCACTGTCCCATCTCACCAACCACTGTGCTATCTCACCAACCACTGTGCTATCTCACCAACCACTGTGCTATCTCACCAACCACTATGCTATCTCACCAACTACAATGCTATCTCACCAACCAAAGTGTTATCTCACCAACTACTATGCTATCTCACCAACCACTGTCCCATCTCACCAACTACTATGCTATCTCACCAACAACTGTCCCATCTCATCAACCACTGTGCTATCTCACCAACCACTGCGCCATCTCTTCAATTTTCTAGAGATGACAACCACTTGGCTTTCTCACCAATCCATTAGCCTTATAGAGTTTAAGAGCTTAAAATTGAAATATATTGGACCAGAAAAATATCCCTACATTAGAAACAGTTGGCACCTAGCGTGCAAGAAATGACCTTGTATATGTAAGTGCGCCCACCTGTCCTATAGTCCTCCTTCTGCAGGTACGTGGCAAACGATCGCGTCTCATGTGTCTTCTGCCACTGGGCAGAGGAGCAGTTGTCATTGTTTGTGTACACATTGTGATTGTGAACATACAGCCCTGTAAGAATTGAACTTCGCGACGGACAACACATCGGTGTCGTTGCAAAAGAGTTGTTAAAAAAAGCACCTTGGTTCCGCACAAGGCGGTTTAATTTAGGCATAACTTTTAAAGAACCAAGCAAGGTATCTTGGTCATCAGTCAAAATGACGACAATGTTAGGTTTTTCACTCTTGTGTCTGCGTTGTCGATGATTTCGGCCCCCTTTGTGCTTCTTGTGAAATCTGTTGTTGGCCAGAGTTGCGAGCGAGAGTGCGCACAGCACCAGCCCGAGGCAGATGAGGGTCCTCCACATGGTCCTGTTAGTTGGAGAAAGCGGAGGGAGGGGCAGGGGTCAGGTGCTCGACTTGTACCAAACAGACATTCTCAGATCTGCAACAAAATCCATCAAATTACCATCAGGGCATTATTGACTTAAGATATAATAAGACATGATCAAGATATGATGGTGACAGAGGTGACGATATGGGTTCTAACGCCGCTTTCATGAGTTTTTCACTTATATCGCAGCCGCTAGTATTATTGCAGGGAGAAAGCCTGCAAATCCATTGTGGCTATGCACTGAGGTGAAACCTGCGAGCATCGGCTGAAACTAATGACCCATGGGAGGTACTGCACTGAAATTCAGTGTTGCATATTGCACCCAAACCTGACTGTGTAGAACAATTCACTACTATAGACAAGGTTGCCAAACCCCTGGCGCGATTCAAAACCACAGACCTCTTGATCCGAAGTTTATGATTACAGAGGTACAATTAGAAATAAAGTGAGTTATTCTAAGAGAAAGACAAGAGTCTGTCTTTAGTGAGGATAATGGGATAGCGTTGGACGTGTAATTTTATGAAACTAGAGGGTTTCTTTGAAAGGGATTTAGAAGTTGGTTAGAAAGATAAGAACAAGTTCTATGTATTTACCTAATTATGTATCATGATAGCTTATTTGGATGAGTATCTACACCAAAATGTTACACTTTTGCAATAAAGAAATTATGAATCCATAGAAACTCTTTCTCATTCAAGGTTAAAGGTGGAAATACTTTTGTACTGCAACATTTCATTGTTACCAACAAGGGGTGCAACCATGCAGGTAGGTCATGATAAGATACGTATCTCGATACAGCAGCCACGATACGATACGTATCGCGATACACAAAATAAAAATCCCAAAAGAAAATTATATGAAAATAATGGTCAAATACCTTCTGTTTGAAAAGAATCAATTTGAACACAAAATCGATGATCTACACTTTACATTGGAGGAGTGTCTAACATTTGTGACAACTGACAAATACATAGAAATTCAGGTTAAACAGATATTCGGTTTCAATTGTTTAAACTTTCAAGAAAACAAAAGTGTATATAACATATTTTTCGTGTGATTTTATTAATTGTGGTTTTATATCAGTTGATAAAAATAAATAATTATTAAAATCTAAATTGAAACATCATTAAAAAATTCAAGTGATCAATGATCATGCCAGATATTCCAGCCATTCTAAAGCTGTTTTGAAACTTCCCGTATAGGCTAGATGATGCTATCAAACGATGGCCGAATGAGTTTAGATGGCGACAATATCAAACTTGAAGTTGAAAAAGTCCCTTCTTCGCTTAAATCTTCCGTTTGGCAAACATTTGTTTTTCCAGTGGAATACAATGACGGGGAAAACTGTCAAAAGAATGAGATGGTATATCGTCTTTGTCAACTAAGAATGAAAGTAGGCTAACATTGAAATCGAACTTGGCCTTACCGATCAAGCGAATTGATCTGATTAGCCCTTCGCTTAACTTTCAACCAATGAGTAAACAGCATAACGATGTACTTTCGCTTTAGATCGTTTTCCAAGAAAGCTGTATTTGTGTGAAGCGTTTTGAGTGTCAGAACATGTTATCATTTACAATATTATGAAATTATTTTTAAAAAATAAATAAAGTTTGATTGTCTTAATTATATCTAGTACAATTAGGATTAATGCTTATTTATTTTGGTTAAAATTTACATTATATACGCTTTGTATTTGAAAGTTTTGGAAAAAATATTCATTGACGATCACAGAATAAATAGTGAAAACATTTGAGCAAATACAACAGTTTGTTTAATAACGACGATCTCATATTGCATTGTAGAGAAATTTTTAAGCATTTAAGGCAAGTTATGAGCTTAACACAAACCACACGAATAATCTACTGGGGAAATGTGAAGATTGATATGTTTGAAAAGGATTAAATTTCATTACATTTTGTGCAAATTGTATTGTAGCATATCGATTCACTAGCAAAATTGTATCGCGTATCGTATCGTATGTCAAAAATCGTGATGCACCGGTGTATCGTAGTATCGTAGCACCCTTATTACCAACATATTTTCCTGACAACAGAAAACTTTTTTTTTTTTAATGGCATCCAAAGGGGTAGGGGGTAGGATAGCGCAGTGGTTAGCATGTTTCGGCTTTGGATCAAGAGGTACAGAGTTCAAATCCCACAAGGGACTCGGCAACTTTATCTGCAGAAGAGAACTGTTCTACAGGCAGAAAGGTTTGGGTGCAATACTACACTGAATTTCAGCGCATTACAACAATGTGTTTCTCTAGTTCCAGCCGATGCTCACAGGGTTTACGTCAATACCTAGCCACTTTGTTGCTGGCTTTCTCACTGCAATAATAATAGCAGCCATGATATAAGTGAAATACTCTTGAAAGTGGCATTAAACCTCAAATCACCTTACCCAGAAAGAGACATGGCAAGGGTGAAGTCTTGATTTTACCCAATCTCATTGAAATCAGCCCGAAACTAATCGCTCGTATCTCGCTGCGTTTCTTGATCTGACCACGGCTCCATATAAGCCGTGTCAGACGGCCTTGACCGTGACCTTTCACCTCCAATTATTCTAACCAATCAAGGGTCCGCGTACATATCGGTTTTGTTTGATCACGAAAGATTGCGGAAAGTTGAAAATAAGGGACGTCCTGAAAAATGTTTTGCAAAAGTTTTGAAAATATAGCATAAAAATGAACATCATCGTTGTTGCAACTGAGATCTATCATTTTGAGTTGTATGATAAGCTTTTTACTGAAAACATAATTGTCACTCTTGCGATACACCAGAGTGGCGGATCCAGGAATTAGAGTGAAAGCGAAGAAGCGAGAGGGGGCACCCTGGTTGTCGATAACCCCCAGGGGTAGAGGGTCGGGGGTCCGGTTAATGGTCAGCCATTACACACTTCTGAGTTCTAAATAAATAACAGTATGTCACTTATCAAATACAATTGCAAAGGTTTCTGTTTCTACATTTTCTGATTTATTTACCTGCCCCCATTCACAAAAATACTTAATTTGAATTTTTTTTAAAATTGACATGAATTCCTCGAAACCCTTCGACAAAATTGTTGTCGACCTAATTTTGATATAGACTTTGTAGACCTATTCAATAATGTGTCGTAGTTTGTTTTTTGGTAAATTTCTTCACTATAACTTTAATTTTTTTAAAAACGTCTTTTGGACGAAGAATACGCCAAATGAAACGCAAATATTGTCACGATAATACATCTTAATCACTATTATCCTCGGGTCGCAGACATAGCTAAATTTCCTACCAGCGTATTCATCATGACAGTCAACACACCCACGATCATTTTGGGTTCATCCAGGCTCGGCTTTTCTCGGGTGCATTCAGAAAAAGCTCGAATCCCGAGATACAAAGGTTAGATGTGATGTTTTGAATGTCAATTCAACAGTTGCCGAAGTCTTTCCAGCCTCGATTCTTATTGGCTGGCACAGTCTGGCGGTCAAGGCCGTCTGACGCGGCTCTTACGGAGCCGTGGTCAGATCAAGAAAAGCAGCGAGGTACGAGTGATTAGTTTCGGGCTGATTTCAATGAGATTGGATTTTACCTTCTATATTCAATCTGTAAATGATAACTAGCTTGCATATCCAGTGCCATGAGTGAAGAACTTTGGGGTCCAAAATAGCTAGTTTGATATATTCAAGCTGTGTCTTTGACAGCAGTCCTTACCCTGCTAGTTTGGATTAATATAAGAATAATCAACAAGAAACAACAGGATTTTATCACAATAACTCACGAGGATACAGATAACCAGTAGTTCCGAAATCCATTTGGTTATTCTTTTTCTTTAAGAAAAATTTTAAGAAAGTTTACAGTACTTTAAGAAATCAGCTTGGTGAAGATGAGTTGCAAGCAAACTTGGTCATTGTATTCATGCGCAACTAACAACGATCATGTCTTTAGTCTTTGTTTGCCAATCAAATGTAGTCCAAGCAGTTCAAAACAGCTTTATCGATAATATATTTCGAAAATCGATCGTATAAGAACGAAATGGTAAAACAAACCACATATTAACATTCAAAATCGAAAGAAATAAGGTTGCCAAACACATCTAATAGCATTTAGTGACTTTTCCAAACAATTCTGATTCTTATCACAGACAACAGATATTAAACATACTGGAGAATCACAAGATACTCTTTGGCTCATCAGTCAGATGTTCAAAGTGAAACTACACACAATCAATAACAGTCAGCAGGTAATGCATGCACCCGTATATCCGTCTGTCTCTCTATGGTTCAGTAATCGGTCATCATGACACTTGCTTATCTGTCCATCAATATGCATCATGCATGTGCCTGAAGTGAACATTGGCTTATTTGTCCACTATTGTGCATGATGCATGTGCCTGATGTATATATTGGCTTATCTGTCAACCATTATGCATGATGTATGTGTTCAAAGTGAATATAGGCATATATGTTCACCAATATGCATGATGCATGTGCCTGAAGTGTATATTGGCTTATATGTCAACCATTATGCATGTTGCATGTGCCTGATGTGAATATTGGCTTATCTGTCCATCGATATGCATGATGCATGTGCCTGAAGTGAACATTGGCTTATGTCCACTATTGTGCATGATGCATGTGCCTGAATTGAATATTGGCTTATCTGGCCATCAATATGCATGATGCATGTGCCTGATGTATATATTGGCTTATCTGTCAACCATTATGCATGATGTATGTGTTCAAAGTGAATATAGGCATATATGTTCACCAACTTGCATGATGCATGTCACTGAACTGAATTTAGGCTTATCTGTCCACCAATATGCATGATGCATGTGTCTGAAGTGTATATTGGCTTATATGTCAACCATTATGCATGTTGCATGTGCCTGATGTATATATTGGCTTATTTGTCCACTATTGTGCATGATGCATGTGCCTGAATTGAATATTGGCTTATCTGGCCATCAATATGCATGATGCATGTGCCTGATGTATATATTGGCTTATCTGTCAACCATTATGCATGATGTATGTGTTCAAAGTGAATATAGGTATATATGTTCACCAACTGGCATGATGCATGTCACTGAACTGAATTTAGGCTTATCTGTCCACCAATATGGATGATGCATGTGCCTGAAGTGAATTTTGGCTTATTCATCCATCAAAATGCATAACGCATGTGCCTGAAGTGTATATCGGCTTATATGTCAACCATTATGCATGTTGCATGTGCCTGATGTGAATATTGGCTTATCTGTCCACCGATATGAATGATGCATGTTCCTGAAGTAAATATTGGCTTATCTGTCCACCATTATGCATGATGTATATGCCTGAAGTGAATTTTGGCTTATCTATCCACCATTATGCATAATGCATGTGCCTGAAGTGAATATTGGCATATATGTGCACCAACTTGCATGATGTATGTCCCTGAAGTAAATATTGGCTTATTTGTCCACCAATTTGTGTAATGCATGTCCCTGAAGTGAATTTTGGTCTACCTGTGGATGCAATGCACATGCAAGTACTCTAGCCAGTTGCCTCAATCTGCTGCAAGTGGATACATGCCTGTCTGTCTGTCCATTTCCTTAACACATGTAGCTGATCATGCAGCTTTTTTACTCATTAACGCAGTCGGTTTAACTTTCTTTGATGAGGTAAAGAGGTCGTTAGAGAGATATACTGCTGTCAGCACAACTCTCAACACTTTGCACAGCCCACTCTGGCTCTCCACGAAATCAGCACTTTCCAAACACTTAGCAATACACAAATATTGTTTCAAGATGCAAGATATTTTCATTATGCTCAGAGCAAGAATGAAGATGGCAATCTGACATCTAATACATAAACAACATCAAAGAAGGTTTTATGGCTCTGTAAACAGTGGTGAGGAGAAGACAATCTGACACCACTGGTAGTATTCAAATACAACTTCAACTCCCTACATCCATAACTGGTTTAAATCTTGCAACCACAACTCAATCATATGGCAATTCCCACACCTAAATCATACAAATATTTAATCATATATCCACATCTACTCTGAACACCAACAGTATTCTTTAAAAACAGCTATAATGTGTACACCCTCCTTCAATAAACTAGTACACAGCTAATTACAACAACTCAATCGCTTAGTAAATTATGAATCTAGATCATTCAACTATACAAGCACTATACATACAAAACTGATAGCAGGGCTCCAGATAATTATTTGGACTCAGGGGTATTTCACTCCTCAAAATTAAAATTGAGGAGTAAAATTACCACAACAAAAAAATTGGGAGTCTTTCAATGTTTATCGTTTTCAAATCCTCATTCCAAGTTTACATCTTTTTCGATAATAGTCGTTGATTATATTTTCCACATGTTTAAGCTGTAAATAATCGAATGATTTATCTTTGACGAAACATAAACTCTGTAATCTTTGTTTTCATACAGGTTGGCATTCAGATGGCTACTACTCCAGATGTGAAGATCAGACATGTAGAAATGAAACTTTATTTTGACAAGTCACGATCACTCCTGTAAGCAATATCTGACTCATATTTTGGGAAACTTGTGCCTATCTGTCACCCATTGATTTCATTTTAATGCGTACATATGAATTACCCATGCATATTTTACACAGATACGCATCTTATCTGGAGCCCTGTGAAGTCTTCAAATACACCTCTCACACATCCTTCTTTCACAATATATTACACTCGACAAATGCATCTAACCCTCATTCTAGATACTGCATCTAAATCAAACAACACAGATAACACATCCACATCTACAAATATGTGCCGCCGCCAACAACGACAGCCTTCAGATACAGCAACAACTTGCATTTCCTACATCTATGACTAAAACAAAACTAACTCACCTGCAGTCTATATAACACATCTAAATCATTCAACTGTAGAAAAGAAATGCATCCACTTCTACTTACATGTTTCACAAAACTTTTGATCTTGACAAATACAGCTACAATTTGAAAATGTTCAATCCATAACTATTACAAAACTAACAATCACAACTCAACCTCATCCTAGTTCCAGAATCTAAATCATACAACACCCATAACATATTCACATCTATAATGAATTTCAACCCTGCTTGAAGTCTTCTACACAGTACGGTTTTAGTTCACAAATTCTACATCAATAACTAGTACTAAAACAAGAATTAAAACTCACTTGCACTTTTGATCCTGAATCTTAATCATAAAACTTTAAAATAACACATCCACATCCACATCTACATCTACACCAGCTTCTGACTCTCATCAGCGTGAGTTGTCCCCCTGATGAGTTGTTAAATTCACTTCAACGTTTCACTCTCTCCCTAGCTGGACCAACATGGCTGCCTGTGTGGAGATGCCCTCTCGCTTTCATTAGAAGGGATTAGCGGATTAACCCCAGGGCAGGATTACATCCCTCTCTCCCATCAGGCCTCCATTCATCTCACAACAATCAGACTTGCCAAAGATATTAAAAGAAACTGATTCAGCAAGAATATCTCCATTTTCAAATTGGAAAGAAGTAAGTCACTTCAAGGCCGCAATTGTTATGTAACAAGTTTTAGGATTTTCTTCTTTCACTACAGCATACTTTTCCTTGTAAACATTCTTGTATTGAAAACAGCCACTTGACCTTAGTTCATATGGTTTAGCATGATTAAATTCTTACGCTGAAGGCCTGTCTACTATTAGGTTTATAGAATATTGCCCATAAGGCAAGAATATTATATTGAACTGCAATCAAATTCACAATCTATCCTCAGCAAATGACAACATAAGTCCATTGCACAAGGTTAATGTTAGTTCACAAGAACAAAGCAATGAGTTTATACATATATATAGTGAGTGTAGTAAGTTAGGTTTTGACCGAGACAAGTGAGCTGAAAAATGACCGAGACCAGTGGGCCACTGATAGACTGAGAAAAATGAGCTAGGGAATAAGTAGGCTAAGAAAAGACCAAGACCCTGAGCTAGGATTAGACTGAGACCAGTGACCTGAGGAGGGATTAAGACCATTGAGCTGGGGACAGATTGAGAGCAGTGAGCTGAGGTTGGGCTTAGGATATGTGTCCAGAAAGCTAAGGAATGACTGAGACCAGTCAGCTGAAGAATGACTGTGACCAGAGAGCTAAGGACAGACTGAGACTAGAAAGCTAGGGACAGACTGAGACTAGAGAGCTAAGTACAGACTGAGACTAGTGAGCTAAGGACAGACTGAGACCAGAGAGCTAGGGACAGACTGTGACCAGAGAGCTAGAGACAGACTGAGACCAGAGAGCTAGGGACAGACTGTGACCAGTGAGCTAGGGACAGACTGTGACCAGAGAGCTAGAGACAGACTGAGACCAGTGAGCTAGGGACAGACTGAGACCAGAGAGCTAGAGACACACTGAGACTAGTGAGCTAGGGACAGACTGAGACCAGTGAGCTAGGGACAGACTGAGACCAGTGAGCTAGGGACAGACTGTGACCAGAGAGCTAGGGACAGACTGAGACTAGAAAGCTAGGGACAGACTGAGACCAGAGAGCTAGGGACAGACTGAGACTAGTGAGCTAGGGACAGACTGAGACCAGTGAGCTAGGGACAGACTGTGACCAGAGAGCTAGAGACAGACTGAGACCAGTGAGCTAAAGACAGATTGAGACCAGAGAGCTAAGGACAGACTGAGACTAGAGCTAAGGACAGACTGAGACCAGTGAGCTAGGGACAGACTGAGACCAGTGAGCTAGGGACAGACTGAGACTAGTGAGCTAGGGACAGACTGAGACCAGAGAGCTAGAGACAGACTGAGACCAGTGAGCTAGGGACAGACTGAGACCAGAGAGCTAGAGACAGACTGAGACCAGAGAGCTAGAGACAGACTGAGACCAGAGAGCTAGAGACAGACTGAGACCAGTGAGCTAGAGACAGACTGAGACCAGAGAGCTAAGGACAGACTGAGACTAGTGAGCTAGGGACAGACTGAGACCAGAGAGCTAGAGACAGACTGAGACCAGTGAGCTAGAGACAGACTGAGACCAGAGAGCTAAGGACAGACTGAGACTAGTGAGCTAGGGACAGACTGAGACCAGAGAGCTAGAGACAGACTGAGACCAGTGAGCTAGAGACAGACTGAGACCAGAGAGCTAGGGACAGACTGAGACCAGTGAGCTAGGGACAGACTGTGACCAGAGAGCTAAGGACAGACTGAGACCAGTGAGCTAGGGACAGACTGTGACCAGAGAGCTAAGGACAGACTGTGACCAGAGAGCTAAGGACAGACTGAGACCAGTGAGCTAGGGACAGACTGTGACCAGAGAGCTAGGGACAGACTGAGACCAGTGAGCTAGGGACAGACTGAGACTAGAGCTAAGGACAGACTGTGACCAGAGAGCTAAGGACAGACTGAGACCAGTGAGCTAGGGACAGACTGTGACCAGAGAGCTAGAGACAGACTGAGACCAGTGAGCTAGGGACAGACTGAGACCAGTGAGCTAGGGACAGACTGTGACCAGAGAGCTAGAGACAGACTGAGACCAGTGAGCTAAGGACAGACTGAGACCAGTGAGCTAGGGACAGACTGAGACCAGAGAGCTAGAGACACACTGAGACTAGTGAGCTAGGGACAGACTGAGACCAGTGAGCTAGGGACAGACTGAGACCAGTGAGCTAGGGACAGACTGTGACCAGAGAGCTAGGGACAGACTGAGACTAGAAAGCTAGGGACAGACTGAGACTAGTGAGCTAGGGACAGACTGAGACCAGTGAGCTAGGGACAGACTGAGACCAGTGAGCTAGGGACAGACTGAGACCAAAGAGCTAGAGACAGACTGAGACCAGTGAGCTAGGGACAGACTGAGACCAGTGAGCTAGGGACAGACTGAGACTAGAAAGCTAGGGACAGACTGAGACCAGACAGCTAGAGACAGACTGAGACCAGTGAGCTAGAGACAGACTGAGACCAGTTAGGTAAGGACAGACTGAGACCAGCATTCATATATCTGACCGACAACCAATAAGATGAGAACAAACTGAAACCAGTGAGCTGAGGATTGACTTTATCCGCTCAGTTAAAGTCTAAAGACTTTAGTCAATAATATTTGAACTTAACTCCAAAAGCAAGTCTAGTTTCAATGCCTAACTGCCCATTCCTCTGAGGTTTATTTCTAATATTTGATAAAATAATCTTTTTTGAGACTAATTTTCCAGAGACTAAGCGCTAGTCTAGCTCGAGGCAGACTGCCTCATTCCAACCTAATCATCGTTCACAGGGCTTGTCACTCCTCCTGCTGAATTCAAGACAACCTATTTTCCAGTCCAGTAGCAACAAAATTTATGGACTAAATAATTAGGTAATTAAGCAAACATAACTTTTTGCCAGTCATTTTTCAGAGTGATGGAGTCAGCGTAGGTTGAACAAGCAGAATCAGTCGACCAGGACAAACTGCATTTTACTCTAAAAGATATCCTTCAGGATAGAGCCACTAACTTCAGAATTCTTTTTGACTTTCATGGATGAATCCCTTCAAGCATAACTTTTGCTCTTAACAGCCTTGAAATATGTTTTATATTTATTCAACATTTTTAACCAATTGTCATTAACATTTTTATAACTATGATAATATAAATTATATCAAAACATGTAAGAACTGATTTTTAAAAATGGTAATTGACTCATACTGATTATCAAAAGTGCTGTTTCATTCATGTTAAATCAATTGCATAAATTGACACTCAAAATTCTGAAAGAAAATTAATTCATTTATTTATAATGGCAACTTTGATTTTTTTTTAAACTGTCAAGGAAAAATGGGTATTTGCAAATAAGTTTGAACTCATTCTTCTTCAACTAGAAGGAACTTCTGCTTAAGTAAACTTTTCATGTAAAGTAGTCCTTCTAAATTATTATTTTATTCAATATTAGAAAGAAGCATCAGATGAATGGAAATTTCATGGCTGTATTAATCAAATCTCGACTTGCCTTTTAGGTTATCATTTTGTTTTTGGGTGAAGTTTAAGATAAAATTTTATCAAAGACTGTCTTAAAGTTAAATTAACAGTCAGTAAAGCCATTGAGTTCTGAGATCTAATCCACACTTAACTGATTAAGGATCAAAGTCGTCTAGCGGAATTGACATCCCTCTCTTTCTTAATTCCCATTAACATTTTAAAGGCTAGAATAAACCAAAATTTAATAAACAACCCCCTTCCAAACGTTTTACACATAATCAAAATCAAATTTGCAAACATATTTTTTAAAATTCAAATTCATGTTCAATATGGGAGTTCAGGCTAATGAGAATACTTTGATTCAACAGAGCTCTTTTTCAGGATTCACTTCCCCCTTCAGTAGGTAATCAGAGAAGTTACGAGTTAAGAAACTTGAATAACTTTAGCCAATCCTGTACAAGACTCAACTTTATCCTTTGTTCCACCATCAATCAAACTATGGAATAACATTCCTTTTAATTGGCAATCAGAAATTGTGACTCTATTGCTTCATTTAAGGATGTTCGCTCCTCAGTCACAGTTACAAAATTCAAATAACCTCAAATCTTAATGTTCTTATATAGTAAACCAAAATGAAGAGGTAATTTCTCAATTTTGATGATTTCTGACTAAATATTCATCAAAATAAAGAAACGTAGTATTTTCATTTTGAAATAATTCATAATTTTGCTGACTCAGCAATTTTAATTGTAACTATTATTTGAGCAAGTTCTAACATCTGTTTTCTTAGAAAGTAGATGTTGAATGAATATGATTTGTATGAATGCGTTCAGGTATATTCTAAGATAATGAGTGGGAGAAAGCATGTTTTTAGTCCAAAAATAGCTTGAATGTTGATAATTTAATTGAAATGTTTGAATACATGATGTGCGGTAGCGGTTAAAAACCCACAGTACCATACATATTTTTTTATTTTTTCTGGAAGAAGATTATGTTAACTCTATGGACTTTTTAATACAGGAACTAATTAAAATTCAAGATTTCTCCGAAAAGGTCATCATTTTCCCATAGACTCACATGTTAAAACTCTGACTGACAGATGGATCTTTGTATTAAAATATCTCGAAAAAACCCACACTAACCACTATTTTTTGGGTTGGATATTTCAAGCAAATACACTAAACCTTTGAAATAAAACAAGTTAGAAAAAAAGTTTAATACTTTAAATTTGAGGAACGGACATCCTTAAGTCAAATATTCATGTGGGTAAAAAATGCACCAGTATACTACTTATGGAATTCGGCAATTTAATGTTTTGCACATTGATTAAGATACATGACGAGCTCACTTAATTATGATTTATTCAGATGAATGTAAGAAATGATGCATGTTGTCATTGTGGTTATAGTTGTGAAAACGTTTGTCATTACTTCCTTGAATGCCCCTTGTATATTACACAAAGTGAAAAAATGTTTACATCTTTAGAAAATATTGTTAGAAACAGTTTTACAATTGATATTCATCTTATTTTACATGGCAATGCAGGTCTCACTATTTGTGAAAATCAGTATGTTTTCAAACTTGAACATATTTTTATCTCTCAAACTAAAAGAGTTCACTAATTTCTCTTGTACATATCCTTGTCCGTCTCTTGTACAATGTTGTAAGATAAATGCTGTAAATATCTGGAGAGGGTTTTTCTAAGTTGGATAACTTGTGCCCTATCCATTTCTTGAATGAATAAAATATGTTTCAATCAATCAACAGTTTGTTTCATGTCAATAGATGACTTTCTTGAATATCAACCTTTAGAATTGAGCTGAATGTTCATGTTGTTGCTTAATAAAATAAACATACTGTTTGCTAACCTTTGGAGACGCCATTTCAAAGTATCAAACTGATGTGCAAATCATTTTAAGTTGTTGATTGGAAGAAACTAGAAATGTTATTCTCAAGACAAAAAGAATATCTGGGAGCACACTTCAAACAGAGATGTAAAATGCTGTAGGGACCATTATTGCTTACAAATCTGTAGAACTAGCTGTGTAGCAGACTAGGACTTTAGCAGACTTCCTTCTTGTTTCAATTACAGGGAAATTAAAAGACGATGTGTTGATTGTTTTGCTAATTATCTACTCTTGTGTTATTTTGCTAGACCAGCAAAGATTCTGCTAATATCTCCCATTTCATCAAAATGTTGGCATGGAAACAACTAGATGAGCCTTAAGACACCGCATGAGCAGAGCAGACCCGAAACTGAGGGTTCCACCTTCTTCACGGACACAATGAAATCAGCATTTTTCTAAACATACCACAAACGACAATTGAGCATTAGAGTCAAGGTATTACACATTAAAATAGTAGCATTAGGATGTCATTACTTCATTGGGGGGGATTTCACACAACTTTGATCATTTCTAAGTGATTTCAGAATTTGTAAGTTTGAGGTGAGGTGAGGTGAGTTGGTGTTTAACGCCGCTTTCAACATTATTTCACTTACATCGCGGCTGCTAGTATTAGTGCAGGGAGAAAGCCCGCAGCACTATTGTGGCTATGCATTGCGGTGAAACCTACGAGCATCGGCTGGAACTAGCGAACCATGGGTTGTACTGCACTGAATTTCAGTGTAGCATTGCACCCAAACCTGACTGCCTGTAGAACAGTTCTCTTCTGCAGACAAAGTTGCCGAGCCCCTGGCGGGATTCGAACCACGGACCTCCTGATCCGAAGCCGAACGCGCTAACCACTGCCCTTGTAAGTTTGAACTTTGACCATAAATAAGAACATGTCCAAGGAATTCCTAAATGATTAATCTAGGATCTCAAAAAAGATATTTCTGACTTCAAAATTTACATATCCCTATATCGTTAGCTTGACCTTTGACATTCAAGGTCACACAACCTTTTATCACTTTTCATTTGGTATAATCAAAAATCTTGTAATGATTTATAGTGTTAATAGATAATAGTAAAAAAAATCCTTTTTGCAAAACCATGCATAAGTGACATTGACCTTTGACCAATCTTAGAAAAAAACTTTTCAAATTTTGGTTTATCACCATAGCAGTGTTCGCGGTAGGTTTTTGTACAGCGTGTGCAGAAATGAAATAATAAATTTTCAATTCAAATATTTCGCGTTTTTGTTAATGGAGTTTTTATTTCAATAAAATAATGACTAGTAAAGGTAATAAATTATCATCAAATTTAGACATCAACGTTTAACCTACCATATACGGTTTGATGATAAAACACATGCAGACACATGCTTATGTAAGTAACTAGTTGCGGCCGTTCCGAACTTCGTAATATTATACAGCATTAGATATTAGACTTGATAATAAACACTTGTAAACTTCACTCTGAATGGATGAAACGAATGACTTCCGGGGAATTCCATCGATATGGTAACCAATGACAGAGCTTTTAGCAATGGGATTTCCAGGTTTCGATTTATTTTTGTCAGGACATCGTAATCAGACAATAAGCTTAGAACGATTTTTTTAACATTATGGAAAAATATAAACTTAAGTGTATAATTATATGTGCGTGCAAAACACGCATTTACATTATATTTTGCGTGTATATATGATTTTTATGCGTGAAAAACACAGGTTTATGCGTTAACGCGAACACTGCATAGTTGATATATATTCCAATCAATAAATCAATTATAGATTCAAATAATTTGAAAATCATATATAACGTAACTATAGCCCAATAAAATCCTGGATCCGCCACTGATATATACCCAATCTATCCTCCACTTCTCTTTATCTCTCTGTTACCCATGGTGCCCCCCTACTTCCTGTCTATCCCTCTATCTGTGACCTGTAATGTCCCCCTTCTTTCCCTGTCTCTCTGTCGCTCTTGCATACCTGATGTTCCCTTATTTTCCTTGTCTCTCCTTCTCTCTTGCGGCTCTGATGTCCCCCTTCTTTCATGTTTCTCCCTATCTCTATAATCCCTGATGTCCCCCTTCTTTCATGTTTCTCCCTATCTCTATATCCCTGATGTCCCCCTTCTTTCATGTTTCTCCCTATCTCTATAATCCCTGATGTCCCCCTTCTTTCATGTTTCTCCCTATCTCTATATCCCTGATGTCCCCCTTCTTTCATGTTTCTCCCTATCTCTATATCCCTGATGTCCCCCTTCTTTCATGTTTCTCCCTATCTCTATATCCCTGATGTCCCCCTTCTTTCATGTTTCTCCCTATCTCTATAATCCCTGATGTCCCCCTTCTTTCATGTTTCTCCCTATCTCTATATCCCTGATGTCCCCCTTCTTTCATGTTTCTCCCTATCTCTATATCCCTGATGTCCCCCTTCTTTCATGTTTCTCCCTATCTCTATAATCCCTGATGTCCCCCTTCTTTCATGTTTCTCCCTATCTCTATAATCACTGATGTCCCCCTTCTTTCATGTTTCTCCCTATCTCTATAATCCCTGATGTCCCCCTTCTTTCATGTTTCTCCCTATCTCTATATCCCTGATGTCCCCCTTCTTTCATGTTTCTCCCTATCTCTATAATCACTGATGTCCCCCTTCTTTCATGTTTCTCCCTATCTCTATAATCCCTGATGTCCCCCTTCTTTCATGTTTCTCCCTATCTCTATAATCACTGATGTCCCCCTTCTTTCATGTTTCTCCCTATCTCTATAATCCCTGATGTCCCCCTTCTTTCATGTTTCTCCCTATCTCTATATCCCTGATGTCCCCCTTCTTTCATGTTTCTCCCTATCTCTATAATCCCTGATGTCCCCCTTCTTTCATGTTTCTCCCTATCTCTATATCCCTGATGTCCCCCTTCTTTCATGTTTCTCCCTATCTCTATAATCCCTGATGTCCCCCTTCTTTCATGTTTCTCCCTATCTCTATATCCCTGATGTCCCCCTTCTTTCATGTTTCTCCCTATCTCTATAATCCCTGATGTCCCCCTTCTTTCATGTTTCTCCCTATCTCTATAATCCCTGATGTCCCCCTTCTTTCATGTTTCTCCCTATCTCTATATCCCTGATGTCCCCCTTCTTTCATGTTTCTCCCTATCTCTATAATCCCTGATGTCCCCCTTCTTTCATGTTTCTCCCTATCTCTATATCCCTGATGTCCCCCTTCTTTCATGTTTCTCCCTATCTCTATATCCCTGATGTCCCCCTTCTTTCATGTTTCTCCCTATCTCTATATCCCTGATGTCCCCCTTCTTTCATGTTTCTCCCTATCTCTATATCCCTGATGTCCCCCTTCTTTCATGTTTCTCCCTATCTCTATATCCCTGATGTCCCCCTTCTTTCATGTTTCTCCCTATCTCTATATCCCTGATGTCCCCCTTCTTTCATGTTTCTCCCTATCTCTATAATCACTGATGTCCCCCTTCTTTCATGTTTCTCCCTATCTCTATAATCCCTGATGTCCCCCTTCTTTCATGTTTCTCCCTATCTCTATATCCCTGATGTCCCCCTTCTTTCATGTTTCTCCCTATCTCTATAATCCCTGATGTCCCCCTTCTTTCATGTTTCTCCCTATCTCTATAATCCCTGATGTCCCCCTTCTTTCATGTTTCTCCCTATCTCTATAATCCCTGATGTCCCCCTTCAGCCATGTTTTCCATCTCTCTCTCTCTTCCTCCCCTGGTGTCCCCCTCTTTCCCGGTCTCTCAGTCTCTCTTGTGGATTTTATTGTTCACTGCTCCCCTGTTATGGCAATTAACAAGTATTATGTATGTGGAGGTAGTTTCACTCGTGCATAAGCATGCAATTGGGTGTGTAAGAATTTTCCTATTTTTTCTGTTCCTGCGTGCATAAGTCAATGTTTATTTCCCTCTGTTTCTCCTTCAATCTTCCATTCCTCTGTGTTCATTTCTTCCTTTCTCCTCCTGCTCTGTCCCTCTCTCCAAGAGTTCCAATATTTGTATGCTGTCCTCATTCCCATCTGCCGAAATCTTGATATTCTCATCCAGCTAAGAGGTTTTCATACAGCATTTAGATATTGGATCCTTGAGTGAGCATACTGGCCTAATCATCTAATCAATCAGTTGAAAGGCACTGACATTGAAAAACCCCTGTCTGTCAGTCTGAGGTCACTGACCCCCCCAAGTCCCTCTGCCTATCTTTCGCCCTTTCTCTTCATATATTGAGGAAATTGTTCCTTAAACACTTTCTGTGGCAGATGCAGGAATTTTTAAGGGGGGGGGGGGGGGGGGGTGTTCACCTAATGGAAAAAGGGGGGGATCAACCTTTAAGATCAACCATTTCACAATAATTTATTTTTTTAATTCCAAAAATTGGGAAGGGGGGGGGGGGGGGGGGGGGGGGGGGGGGGGGGTTGAGGTGGTTAGAACACCGTGAACTCACCACTGCTGATACTGATGCTCCAAGCAGTTTAAATTTGTGAGAAGTGGGAAGTAAATAGTATATCAGCCAGTCTGTCCATCCAAACTACAGGGAGAGGAGACAGTATTCAGACAAAGAATACTCATGTCAATCATCAAAGGCCTTTAACTGACCTATAAAAAGTTATATGGAAGGTTAATACTTTTTTTGCCACTGACTGCAGACAGTGACACCGACAAACAAGAGAAAATAATGTGCCCCTAAATCTTAGATTACATGGACAATAAAAAAACAATACATGACTTCCATTACTCCTTAATACAGTCCAGATTCACCCCAAATGGAATAAAATTTCTTAAAATGACGAACTTTGCAGAACAATTTTTAAATGAGTGCGAGTTTATCTTGACATTTTGTGTATTTTAACTCCATGATCTGTAAACAATAACTGCTTGTTCTATGAAGGGCCCGACATGACTTGGTTTCCACAGAGAGAGAGGGCTATGACTAAGAGAGCACATGTTGCACGTCAGCCACTTTGATGTACTCCATCCAACAGGGGAGTGTCACCAGTAAACCTTCTTTATCTACAATCCTAATAGGAAACCCCTCAGTGCTGACTTTGTTCAAAATTGTTGGTAGAAAATTTGGTAGAACTTCAGCAAAATATAAACCTCTCATAATACGGGGCAAAAATCAAGACACATTGGCAACCATGCAGAGAGTACCAATCCTTGAAGTTAAATTATGGATAGAATGTGTTTCCTGAAGATAATGCAACAAATATTTACCTGATGACAACCATGCAGCTAATACTTATCCTTGAAATTCAGTGATGATATGTGGTCTGACATCTGAGATTAAATCAGCTTATCTTGATCCTGTCCGACTGATGTCACCTCATGGCATTTAGCAGAAACTGGTGTCATCTCGTCACTATCTACCTCCGAGTGACGTCATTTACCGACCTCTAACTTAAGCTGAAGATAGCTGATATTCACAAGCTAAGACTAAAATCACCTTGGAAAGCAAATCAGCTTATTGTCTTTCACCCATAACTGACTTTCGCTTTTAGAGACTGAAATGACATCTTATTGCCAACAAGCCAAAACTAACTAAACATTATCAATTTAGAGCGGTAAGAACACCCATCCTAGAGTTATTGCAACTCATTCCGACTGGTAGTCCTGTTTCATGACTGTGTATATAAAGGAGCCTTTTATACAGTCTAGGTCCACATTAAGCTAGTCTAGATTGACTGAATACACAATGAAATTAGGAGCCCAAATTTTAGTCTATCCAACTGCATATGAGTCTGTCAACCCAGTCTAGACTGATGTCAGTCTGTCAATCATGAGCGTTCTTTCAGCTGTACATAGCTCATGTAAAACCTGTCTTTATGTAAGCCTGTTAATTTTGATCAACAGCATGTCTGATTTGTTTTCAGTTTATCTTCAATGAATAGGGACAGATGTAAGCTCACATACATAAAGCATTTTATTGATGTCAGCTTGTGTACATTAAACATGGACTGATGCAAACTGATATACATGAAGCATGTTAATGATGTCAGATTATCTTGTCTTAGCCTAAAGTGATGTCAGCTAAGATGAACATAGCCTGAATGAAGGGATATCCCCCTCACTTACACTAAGCCTGACGAGATGCCAGTTTAACAACACTTAGCTTAAAGTGATTTCAGCTAAGGTTAATTTATCCTGAAGGGATATCCCCTCATTTGCACTTAACCTGAGGAGATGCCAGTTTAACTACACTTAGCCATAATGAATGTCAGCTAAGATCAAGTGAGACACCTAAAGACAAAGTCTCAACGAAGATCGGAACACACCGAGAGACCAATGACAGCTTGGTGATGAGTAATGCAAGCTTAGTTACACTTAGTCTAAAGTGATGTCCGCTAAGATAATCAAAGCTTGAAGGGATGTCATCTCATTTACCTTAGCCTAAAATCCTTTCAGTTTATCTCAAACTAGCTTTAGTTATGCAAGCTTATATCTACACTTGGACTAATGTGACGTCCGCTAAGATAAACTTAACCAACGAAAGACAAAGTCTCAATAAATATCTCTCACAACAGGAGAAACCAATAGAAATCTTATCAACAAGCAAGAACAACCGGTGTCAGCTTATCCACATCAACCCTTTATTTGTTCGGTTATCAACACTTGGATCTTGACTGGTCTGACTAGAAATCACCAAGTCTGACATGATTATACCGACCAAAAACTCATATTTGATGTCAGCTTTTTGCCACCTGTGTTGGACTGGACTTTCCTGTACACCAGATATATAGAGATTATTACCCGAGGAAGTGTGTCATATGACTCTTACGAAACTTTTGTGAATTTTTTTATTACCCGAGCGTGAGCGAGTGTTATACACAAATTTGCATGAGATTCGTAAAAGTCATATGAAACACTTTCGAGGGTAATAATTTCTTTATAATTTCCTTCCCTTGCGACATGAACAATGGTTTTATGACGTCACAGACGACAAAATATACGCGCTGAAACAATCGTTGCTAGGCAAAAGTGATATGTGCACATGTGCTCATATTGAAAATATGTCACCGCTTATGATTAACCATATGGGTATTTTTTGGTGACACCTGACCTGGTAGTCTGCACAATATTAAAACATCATGCCTGGAGTTCTAGCCTGCTGGACTTACTACAGGTACAGAGGATGTGATTACTCTGGCTGTGATCAAGCCCTGACCTTCCCCATGGTGTATCAGTGACAACACTGACTTGCCTGGATTAACTTTCCTGACAGAACAATCCTTATGTGACAAGAAACTACCCTTCCCGGATAAAGGTGAACAAGTCCAAGTCAACATAAACAGTAACACTAATACGGCTTCATGAATAGATATCTTACAATCAAACTCATACTTACACAACCAAATAATATATGCATCAGCGCATTCACGTCAATAATACATAGCATTTCGTATGTAAACAAAACCTGTTTGAAGTCAGACTGTGCCTTGAATGTGTGAGTAAGATGTTATCAGTAGACAATTGACAGGGAGGGTAGAACCGATCCCAGCTCAGAGAGGGAGACAAAGTGATGCTATAGTGAGTGTGAGCATTGAGGGACAGATGTGGAGGGAGGGAGTGAATGAGAGAGTGAGAGAAAGAGAAAGGAAGAGAGACAGATAGTGAGACAGGGAGACAGACAGAGAGAGACAGACAGACAGAGAGACAGACAGACAGACAGAGACACACACAGACAGGCAGACAGGGAGACAGACAGAGCGAGGGAGAGAGATGAGAGTTGATATAAGTGTTTATGTGTGTAAAGTTATGTGTACGCAGTGCCCTAAATGAGACAGCTTCTCATCAAATCCTCACAAAGCGACTCCTGTCCTGAATATTACATCAGCATCTTGGTGCCCTTCGTGCTTTAACACCGACAATAAACAGGGGAACCTGCTCACAACCTAACAGGAAAAGTTGCTGACTCGTCATATAAAACTTTTCTGGAACACATCTGTTAGTCAAGTGTTACATGAAATGAGAATTTTTCTTTGTCTACATTTTATGTTCTCCTAAGGATTACATTGCCTCCACAACAAACAGGTGATGGAGTATCTTATTGCCACTCAGGGCTGTTAAGATTCATAATTAAAATATGATTGCTGACAGGGTGCAAGTCTTGTTCTCAATTGCCCATACCTGACATCACTGTCAGGATTATGATTGAATACCTAGTCTACCTCCAGCAGAGTTGAATCTCCATACTCCTATGAAAGTCCAACCCCAACCCTTTTTTTAGATAGGCAACTCCCCCTCCCCCCAACTTCAGGTGGTTAAACCCTCCCGCCTCTTAAGATACCCCCCAACCCTCTTTCAAAATTGCTGCATCAGCAACTGCATTTCTGATGCAAATGAATGCATGTTCATGCTTGCACACTCATGCACACACACATAACCACACCACATGTAAAATGCATTTGCACACACCTGCGGAATCAGCAAGCACTCAATGTCACTTCACCTTCCACCACTTTTCTTCATATTGCGGGTCATGCTGCTGGCAGGATCAGCTCCAAACAATAGCATGAGAAATTCTTTAGAAATGAGTCTTGACAAAAACAATTAGTTAAAATTCTCAACAACGAAGAAGTTGACTGTCTTTTTTTCAATTCCCTCCCACACATAAACCTGGAGTGTTGAACTCAGACTCCTACTTGAGAATAGAAATGATTTCACATGCTATTACTCCATGATTTTCATAAATCTACACTTATTTTAACGTGTGATACAGGATCTCATTTCTGATGAAATAAAGGAGTAAGAGTTGGACACATGATGACATCTTATCATACAAAACTGTGATCGTGTGAGACAAACACATCTCCAATGAGATATAATTTGCCAGTGAAAACACAATGACATGATATCATGGCTTATGAAGTCCAATGGCAGTGTTTGGTTCAAAGAAGTAGATTTGTCATTGAAAGGAATGAAGAATGATGAGGATGATGGATAAAATTTCAAACTCAAGTATACAATAACAATTATCAACACTTTTTAATGAAAGTAAAAATAAAACCCAGCCAGTCTTGGATATTTCTTACTTCAATCGACTTATGTTGATAGATATCTGATGTAAGAAGATCATTGAACGAGATCCTTTATTTCTAAGGTAACTTTTTCCTGTAAAACCGTCTCTCAGCTGATTCGATAGAAGAGTAACAGTTGGATACAACTATGTATCTAAGTAATTGTATATTGTTGCTATAATCATCTTACTTCACAACACATCACAGACAAACAATGTCGAGCCAAAATATACCTTACATGACAGTAAGTAAGTTGTCATGTATGTGCATTGTGCCTAGGCTGAACAACAATTACCTGACCTCTTGTGTAATAATTTTGAGTACTCTGGTCTGAGTTGAGTCTGAAGTCTGATCTCTCAGGTACTAAAGTCCAAGCGTAACAGGTGAAGTCCTATGGGAGTATGCCTAAAGAAAGAAAGGATTATAGCTATGGACTGCTGGTTGAACTTTGGAAATATCAGTGATCATGTTTACAACATCCGTGATTGAGTCAGTGATCTCGTGCCACAAAAAAAATGAAAAAATACGAGATTGACTCGGTGATCACATGTTACTAAAGAGACGACAACATTTCAGCAGCCAGAACTGAGTGATCTCCTGTAACAGTAACTTGAAGCTGACCCTTGTCATTCAGAGCTGAAACTCTAGTAGCATAAGACACTACGGGTAGCAACCACAGGTATGCAAAGTCTGTGTACACATCTGACATATATATGTAGATACATTATGTGCTCAATGTACTTTGATTGTGTATATTGCAACATCCACAATATCAGCTTGGTAGACACACGGTTCACTCTAAATGCAAGATATCTTTATTATACTTTGTTTATATAATGCACTATACACAAATAATAAATGTTGATTAGACTAAAAAAAACTGAGAAAAAAACATTTCACTATATTTTTTCAATATTTGGTATGAAATATTTAATAAAAAAGGAGTTGTGTACAATACTTAAATCCTATGGGTGAAGCAACTAGACTTGCCATCTTTTTTTAGACTGAAGAAAGTATTTTGGCAGAGGCTCTCAGAGTATTTAGCTGTGTCGACAAACCAAGTCAAAGTCAAAGAAGTGTATTGTATTTCAGGCCCCTAGCCCAAATACAAATGATTCAAGTTTACAATGAGTATAACAATATGTACAAAGATTATATCTTAACAGAGTTTACAATTCAGATAATAATTTGGCTCTTAAGATATGTTTTACAAAATTCAAAAGTCAAAACAGAAATGAAGGCAATTAAAGGGTACTTTGAATGTAATAATGTGAAATATATATTTTTCTTAAAGGGACAGTACTATCTGGATATTTTTCGTGGAAACTAAATTCATAGAGGATATTTGACATATATATATATACATATATACATATATACCATGTATATTTCATTGAGTGAAGTAGAAAGGATATTTTCATGAATGGCACAGCCACGATTGTAAATATATAATTTTCTACTTCATGAGATGAGATATTCATGGTATTTGACGAGAAATGTAAAATGTTCTATTTATTATGTTTCTCAAATGACCCTAACTATATGAATGGAGAAGCAAAATCGCTTTGCTTTGTTTCATGACGTCACAGACGACGTCATATGATTGTTGCATCATTTCACTGAGTAGAATACCATTTTTATTTCACTCAGTGATAATACAGGTTTTATTTTCACCGATAAATTGCATATTTCACCATTCAAAATATAATAAATGGGGTTATTCCTGTTTATCAATATATGTTCTTAGTCACTATTGTAACATAACCCAGTTGAAACATGTCACCCAGGGTAACACTTTGGTTGATTTATATTTGACACCTTGATAAATTGGAGCACATACTTGAAAAAAGCACAACTAAAAATGAAGATTCATTGGCACGAGTGTGAAAAGCCTCGCTACGACATTACGAGGCTTTGTTGATTAGCCTTATCATATATTCCTTGTAAATGTTTTGATATTCTGTCCATACATATAGGGTATTTTTATAATGTTGTAAAATTAGTAAAAGTGCAGCGCCTTCTCTCATGTCTTTCCCCCCAAAACAACATAGCGAACTGATTGCCAGCAGGACAGACTCTTTAAATAAGCATAATGTCGGCAAAACCTATAAGTAAAATGAACTTCATCGTTACAGCAGATTTACATTAGAAACTCTCTAACTTGAGGTCATCAAGATGTCCAACACATGGCTCTACTTGACGATTTATTCCCTTTGAGCTGATCTCATATGTTATTCAAAAACAGCAAACTGATGACAAGTTGGACAGCTGGAGTAAGCTAACACCTATCCTGTCCAATGGTTAACCCTCTTTATATCCCCTCGCCCACCCTCCTTCAAGGTTAACCTTCCCTGAAGAAGCTATCGACTGTAGTGTGAAATATCTGAAATAATATGCCCACTCATCCTACTCTTATGTAGAAGTTCTCCTCATTCAAACCTCTTCCAACTCTGCTTCCCCATCCCCCTCCAACTGTGCTTCCCCCTCCTCTCCAACTGTGCTTCCCCCTCCCCCTCCAACTGTGCTTCCCCATCCCCCTCCAACTGTGCTTCCCCCTCCTCTCCAACTGTGCTTCCCCATCCCCCTCCAACTGTGCTTCCCCCTCCTCTCCAACTGTGCTTCCCCATCCCCCTCCAACTGTGCTTCCCCCTCCTCTCCAACTGTGCTTCCCCATCCCCCTCCAACTGTGCTTCCCCCTCCTCTCCAACTGTGCTTCCCCCTCCTCTCCAACTGTGCTTCCCCCTCCTCTCCAACTGTGCTTCCCCATCCCCCTCCAACTGTGCTTCCCCCTCCTCTCCAACTGTGCTTCCCCCTCCTCTCCAACTGTGCTTCCCCATCCCCCTCCAACTCTGCTTCCCCCTCCCCCTCCAACTCTGCTTCCCCCTCCCCCTCCAACTCTGCTTCCCCCTCCCCCTCCAACTCTGCTTCCCCCTCCCCCTCCAACTCTGCTTCCCCATCCCCTCAAAACTCCTTTAACTCTGCCTTTCCCCCCCCCCCCCCCCCCCCCCCCACCCCACCCTACACTCTGCTAACTCAACCCCTTTCCATCCCACCCGCTCTCTACTTCATGTGTTCAGTTCCACCACTCCATGTGCCCTACAGACTCTGACAAGAAAGAGTTCCAGCCAAATACTGCATCAGTCCCTCTTACACATCAAACTTAATCTGCATGGCAGTCTCCCCTCGACAGTATCCAGGCTTTGAGTTTCCTCTCTGCCAATAACCCAATATCACTTGTGGTATCAACCTTCTTCATTTTGCCCTTGCTTCTGTAAAACTGCCACTAAAGCTGTCACCTCAACTCATTAAAGCTTCCTCCCCAGACAAGTTTAACACTCCACATGAGTTAAGTCAAAACATATTCCTCATTTGACAACTCACAGTCTACTCCTTGGCATATGTGTGAGAGCACATATAGTAGTCTGTTTTCCACAATAAGTTGTGATCCTAAGTCTAGAAATTACAGAGACGCCTTTTAATCTTTTTACAACAACAAAATTCATCAGATTGTCAAATTTCATTTGGACAAAATGTTATTAGTCTCACATATGTTCCTTTCTAGCAAGGTCAATATAAACATGACATTAAAAAACTCACAAGTTTCCATACTTTACAATTCTGTATTGAAGAGTCAAGTGATAAATGTCCATCTTGGGAGTTATAAACATTTACTCAAAATAATCCAAAGAACAACAGTAATTTGGGGTAAGAATCTCCTGGTTAATATTGAAAGATAATCTTTAAGGATTTGGTCAAACTAATGATTTCCTTTCATCGACATGGACCATGAAATGATGGGACGGTAAACCGATAGACTTTGTAAAGGATTTGACTTAAAATTTTACATTTATCAATAAATTCGAGTTGCAAATTTGATGCAGGTCTCATTCTCTCGAATACAGCCTAACGTGGCAGTGCATTTTTCTCCCTGAACATCATGCATAAAATGTCCCTCATAAGCAGATGATGCAGATACAGACACTGTAGAAGGATTGTGATATTTCAAATATTAAACTAAATAGAGCCATTATTCCAATGTTAATAGATAACATCTACATAAACTACTTGCATCTTCTTTGATAAATGATAATGCTTCAGAGCTAAAAGTTTGTGCTGCAAGAAACAGTGGCAGATCCAGAAATTATTTTTTTATTTCTATTTTTTGTTCACCTATTGAAAATGGAGGGGAGAGTGTCACTGTGGGGAGTCACCAATTTTACGGTCAATTTCTCAAAATGATAATATTGGACCAGTGTGGGTTGCAACTAACAATTAAACTAACTCAAATTTCAAAGATTATTGAAATCTCATACTTGATACTTCACAGCTACTTAGAACAAATACTGGATTTCAGGTCATCATGAGGAAAGCTTGGGGTAAAAAATGTCCAGTCAACACTTTAGTATCCCTGCAAGTAAAAACATATGTCATTCTCAACCACTAGCTGATTCCAGTCCTCGGGTATTCTGTCTACTTTCCTGTGCAATCGCCTCAGCCTTCTCTGAGATAACTTGATTGAACAGAAATCTCATGAAGGTTGTACAAATCACTGACGAGGGTGCTACAACCAAACCACAATTCAGCAAGACTGAAACTAGATAGTGAGGTTGGTTCATTGCTACTCTTAATAGTTCATGCTCTCATGAAGTAAAGATGGTTATCACTCAAGTCGGTATTTCAACAAATTGCAATATATTGCAATACAGAAAAGCACATTGAGTTATATTGGAACTTTTCAAGTTTTAGATTTTCCATGCTCTCTTGACTTCATATACAATGATAAGAGAGACAATTCAATGACTAGTTATGGCATTCAACAGGTTTGCGCAATTTTCTCTTTGCGCATACACATTTGTCTACAACTTTCAGTAAAAATGACAATGTTCTTTTGGGTTGTGTCTTTTTTATATTTTACACAGAAACTGTGGATTTTAGAATTCTGATACATTGAATAGTTTCAGAATTATGCAACAGTTAGTGTCATATTGTTCCTGTATTGCAATAATACCGCACACTCTTATCATGAAGAAAGTTTGTTCTGATCATTTCCAGGACGCTCTTCAGTATGTTATGGTGAAATGACGCTGGAGTAGGCGGAGGTGACGACACTAAACACAAAAATATGGGACTGCTTGGCCGTAAAGAACTTATCATTTCTTATGTGTTCCTTCTTTTTGAGAGACTTCATGACATTGAATCTCACTTTCATGTTTAAATTATTCATCCCCTTAATTTCTAAATCTTTTGAATTTGTTAACCATCATAGGGCAATAACTTGGAACAATTTGAGAAAAAAGGAAGAAGATTCAATTCAATGTATGATATAAAAAAAACCGACTTTTAAACGATCTGACTTCTGTCTCAAATGTACAATATTTTAACAGAATCACCAGGGTCAAAAGTGATTTTCTGACACAGCCAGCCAATTCTCAGACATGTTTAAACTTGCACCTTGCATTTGCATGTTAAAGTTCTATTTTGTCATGAAATAAAGAACTTGTTATTTCATTATTACATCACACCTTTCCTGTTTAAATTATTCAAGGCCTTAAGTTCAAAGCCCATTGAATTTGCAATCCCTCTTAGCACAAAATAAGTAAGAAGAATGTGCGGAGGGAAAAATAAGATAATCGTTTATCAACCATTCTGTGATATAGAAATTATGCCTATGACTTAAGAAATATATGGCTCTTATTCAATGAACGAATGTAACATTGTTATACTTTGGATAACACTATGTGCAATAATACAACTTCATGTCTTTTTCCAGGCTGAGTTCCTTGCAGGATTTAAACTGTCACTCCTTGAGCACAGATTCAACAAAACATTTGGACACATTTTTAATTAAACTAGAACTGACTAAGGGTTTTCTGTAGATCGCAAGGTTATTCTAGTTCTACCTCTGAGTCTTCAGGATGCATGTGCTTGAATCAATCCTCACAGAGAGGAGGAGTGTGAAGCAGGATGGTTCGTATCCATCCTCTTGCAGGCTGTGAGTGCGCTCATCAGACAAGGAACAAATCCCTATCACTTCACACTCGCTCACCCCTTTCCCATCATTAATAACACATTAGCAGCTCCATTTGTGCTTTGGCATGAATTTAATTTCCTCAGCTGATGAAAAGATGAATTTTCTCTGTGACAGTTAGATGTACGGAGCTACCCCCTGGTCACAAAGGGTGCGAGTGCAGGGGCAGCTAAGGGTGACAAATGAAGCCCACGGAGCTGCAACCTGTTTCACGCCAGCCAGTTTCAGGTGATAAAATACGAGGGTTGACTAACTCCCAATACCAATAACCTAGCCATGTGCGTAATTAACAGACAGACACTCTGTCAGAGTTCGAGGGGGAAAATATGAACATTTCATCTTTAATGCCATGGCATGATTGGACTTCAACTCAACATCTCAATTATGTGAGGACTTTGTTTAAGTATGTTTGAAAGCATGTCGATGTTTTCTAGAACCAATGGGTGTCCTTAATGGAAACGTGTTGCTCTGAAATAACAAATTGTCTTCAAGATCATCAGACTACAGTACCTTGTCCACAAACCTTCATATTGTTCAAGGTTGGCCCTTCTGGCAACTAAAGCTTCAATCAGAATCATAAATCTTCATTCATTAAGTATTCAAAGACCTTTAGTACATAAGGAGAAGTCCATACAGGTGTTCCATACTTTGCCACAAGGACCCAATAAATTCAAACCCAATGTCAAATGTCCGACCCACTGGCTTGTATTAGACCACCTATGATTTCATAACTGTACCCTACTCCTAGTCTAGCTGCATTAAACCCTTGTCAGAAAACAGTTCCCTCACCACCAATAAATAGAAACCCTCAGGAGATTTCTGAGAATACTTTCAAATCTGGGTGCCTTCAGTAAAAGAGTTGGCACCAAAGAGTTGATGATGCGGCAATAAGGCATAAATAAGCCAGTGTATGAGGCTGGCACGAGTTCTGGCCATCAGGGGTAGTTGTGTTGATGACCAGACGTTGGTCTCTCCCAGTCAGAACTCTCAAAACCTGGCTAGTTGTACACATTAATGCCACATCTGAGCAACTTGTTTCAGGAAAATAACAAATGGCAGCTATTTGTTGCTTAAATCAAAGAAAGACATATATTTCTTACCAAGGAATTCAGTTTAATCAATTTTAAGAAATCCTTTGATATGACTTACGGCAGTTATTTTGTCAATCCCCAAGCTTGATTTACCTAAGTGGTTCCTCCACGCCG